>JAQISU010000092.1:8517500-9025000 GCA_029339505.1 Unio delphinus
TGAATGGCATCTTTGACTGGCCATACATTTCATTAGCTTGCTACTAATGCATGTTAAGTAATTATGTTCTTCCGTGTCTTCCGTACTGGTATGGCTTTGGTACCTGAACTCCCACAACTGAACGAGTAAACAATACTTAATACTAATTTATACAACGTGTTTCTTTATTATCGAATACTCTCCAAGCTAAAATTGTATCCTCTTGCAGGCGAGATATTCTTGAATAGACAACGCTGTAATATACGTAGCTAGTTTCCCTTAGATATGATTGAAGGTAACATATTTGGTAGGGATGCATCGTTTCCACTTAAAATCCTCGTAATACTTTTTGACATATCTTTCAATGAATTTGTGAAATAAACTATATATTCATTGAATTTTAATATATCTTTTTGGGACTTATTGATATAAATTAAATATGCATTAAATTTTGACATATGTTTATATCAATTTATTTTATGAATTAAATATTCATTGCATTTTGACATCTTTCTATGAATTATGACATAAATTAAATATTCATTTGATTTGGCATGGGAGGTACCATTCAGACGGCAAGACCGCATCGCATTGCGATGTTTGTATGTCTATAACGCACATGTTATTAATCAATATAACATTTTCTGCTTCATAAAATGAAAATGGAATAGCAAATTATTCTCCTCTGTCGCTAAATATTTCCCAGATTTCTTGATGAAACATGTATTGACAATGCTTTCAATTCCAGACTGTGATGGTACTATTCTGTAATTAGCTGTCGAGATAAATCAGATCTCATTAAATGAGGAATGTTTGAGAATAATAATAAGCTTTCATTGATTTATTTTGAAACATTAAGTAGTGTTGCTTTTTTATTAATAAAATGAAAACATCATGTAAACAACATGTGTGTATCGTCTTAATCGCAAGTTACGTGCATATATATATATATATATATATATATATATATATATATATATATATATATATATATATAGTTTACATTTAAAGAGCAAACTTAGGAAATAGTGCGTGCACAAGATTACGTTAATGTTAACTGGCTTAACATCTTCAACGAACAAAAATATTTAAGAAAAAAGTGTTTACCGATGGTCAATAAGCATATGAACCAACTTTATGATTTGAAGAATAATTCCTAGGGGTGTTATTTACATGTTTACGGTACTTTTGTTTATCTTTAAATTTAAGAAAGCCATGTGAACCATCCTCTATTTCTCCTACACATATACATCCACATCTACACCGCCAATGATAACAAGATATATAAAGATAATTGATCTTAAGATGAATCCACCTAATATAGTTTCACGGACATCGAATAGTCAAAAACATGATGCACATCAATCTGAAATCAGATCGCATTTTATCTGATCCTAGCGCGGTCCATAGGGCGAACAAAGTAAGGGAAAGCAATATATGAATGTCATCTAAAAGAGGCTTGTTTCCATATAACGCAATAGAGGGAATATACCGAGGATATATAGAATGTTAAGAACACGGTGGAAATTTAGTACGAAATATTGATTAATTCACTGCAGTAGAGTACATCGCTACTTTCGAGTATATCACAGCTCAGTGGTGACAGTTACATAACGCATTTGTATTCACCATGAAACATTAAAAATTGGCTAATGTAATATCAAAACAAGTCAATTAAGAAAACAAAAGTTTAGAAAGACACTTTTGTTTCTATATGAAACATGTAAGTAACCAATTGCAAAATATACGTTTATTTTAGAAGCAATTCGAGATTAAAAAATGATTTCAATATGTAAAGATCGTCACACTTGTTTTACATTCAGCTGTGGTAAACGTATGCTTAAAATTTGTTGGAACTTTATGTTTTACTAGTGTATATCATGTATTTCAATTGTACGCAAGCAGCAGAGAGGGTGAATCCTACAACATTTTTTTAGTATATTTTTGATTATACCCTCCAATACCCTTCTCGCGAATAACTAGAAAAAAAAATGAGTCTGAAAACATGAGATTCGCATTCGCGAATCATAAAATGTCGCAACGTCGTTGTCACTCACCCTCTCTGCTGCTATGGGTTAACCGAATATTTTATCAAGTCCGATACGATATCGTGTCCTAGGATCTGCTAAATTTATTGTCACAAATCCGTGTGGTTTTGACTGAGCGTGACTAAAGAAATTTCTAAATTGATTATGATTCATATCACCGCTGCACCAGGTCTGATGAATATTTCGTAGCGTATGAGTATCAACGCCGTTAAATACACACAACACATTGCAGTTATCTCTGATCACTTTTGGTATCTGAGTGTATCGTTGAGTGACATAGATCACATCAGTGTTTTTATGCCTGCCTCGGGAAAATATTCTAGCAGGATATTTTGATTATCTAACATGATATCATCGTATACCACTAAATTGTTAATACTTCCATCAATAGCATCAATGCTCGGGGCTTCCTCTATATCAGTAATAAACTCAATAAAATCTTCATCGATTTGAAATTCTTTTGCTTTCTCGATAAAATCCTTTAGCACTTCATAGCATCGCTGATCGTCTACACTCGGGGTTATTAAATACAATTTGTTCCATTTCATCCATCTCGTTATCAAATTAAGTAGCAGTTGTGTCTTTCCGCTTCCAGATGGTCCGATTATAATCATTCTAATTGAATTCGGCAACATTTCATGATGTTTAATAGGTTCCCGTCGTCGGGTAGCTGAATAATCAATTATATTCATGCCCGTTATATATAAATTATGGATCTATATTGTGTGAAGTGTAAAAAACGTACTGGCACAGATGACTTGACGACGATTACAACTAAAAATAACCGATCAGCGCTTTCTGGTAAATGCGTACAATGTAGTACAAAGAAATTTAGATTTGTTTCTAAACCCAAGGAACTCAAGGAACCTTTAAAAAAAAACGAGGAGGTGATATCGCAGCCAAGCTAACTAAACTCCCTGGAACCCCATGGGCAAAATACCCTGGAGAAAAGCACCTTCCAGGATATAGCTACTGTGGACCGGGAACAAGACTTGATATCAGACTCAATGATCAAAATCAGCCCCGACCCGGTGAGGAACCAATAAACGCTATTGATAAGGCCTGTCACCTTCATGATGTTGCTTATAAAAGCAGCAATTTGCAACACAGGCATCTAGCAGATGTGAAATTAATTCATGCGTTGAATGCCATTCCTGATAAATCCTTCAAAGAAAAATTGGCTTCATTTTTGATAAAATCGGCAATGAAAAGCAAATTGATGTTAGGTGCTGGTAATTAATAGCAACATGGAATCTATTTATTATTCCCCAAGAGGATACTGGAAGGGTAACGCTGCAATCAGTAAACTCGCTAGCGCTGCAAAAGTGAAAAAAAACCACTGCGGCCCATTGGTTATCCAAACAGGCACTATGGCAAATTTATCTACCACCGCCTAAACAAATCAATTTCTCGCATTTTGATGTGACCGGACCCAATGAAGTTCATCAGGCTGATATATTATTTCTGCCACATGATCGTGGTTACAAATACGCATTAACCGTAGTTGATATTGCAAGTCGATACAAAGAAGCAGAACCGTTAAAAACAAAATCAGCCACTGAAGTGGCTTCTGCATTTGAAAGGATTTATCGAAGGAGTCCTCTGCACTGGCCAAATCTATTACAAATTGATCCTGGCAAGGAATTTCAGGGTGCAGTGTTATAAATAATGAAAAATCATAAAGTCACTATCAGACGAGGACATACTGCGCTACATCGTGATCAGGCCATTGTAGAACGGTTTAATAAAACCCTTGCTGAGCGGTTATTTGGATATCAATACGCAAAAGAATTCATCCAAGAAAAAAGATCCCGTGAATGGGTTAAAAGGTTACCAGCTGTGATTACTGCACTGAATAACGAGATTACTAGAACCATCAACATGAAACCTATCAATGCGATTAAAAAGAAGTCAATACCTGAAATGGAAATTCAAAAAGATTTTAGCGTTTCCCAACCAATTCTTGGTAGTAATGTCATTGTGAGGTACTTATACGAACCAGGAGAGCTTGAAGGGGGCAGAAAAAGGGCTACTGATCCTATTTGGAGTATTACTGCACATAAGATATCTAGTATAACACGATCTACGGGTAGACTTCCAATCTATAAACTGGATTCAACTGCCCCTCAACGGGGTTTTACTAGACAACAATTACAAGTGATACCTGAGGATACTCAATTACCACCACATGGGCTTAACTAGCACCCTTGCGTCTATTGCACTCAAGACAAGTCAACATCACATTATTTCTGACATGACCGAGATTGTTATTTTTTCTGTCTACGGTGAATTGGCGAGGATCCTTATCCGAATACTGCCAACGCATTATACAATTGCAACTCGCGCAGTGATTATTCTGTTGTTGCTTCAAAGTGATTATTAATTCAGCATCAATATCTAATTCTCGTTGTTTTTTTTTGTCTTGTTGTTTGTAACCGGAGAGTTTTTTATCAATAATATCATCTATTGTGGTGTCATTATCATCGCCAATGATTTCATCATCGAAGACAATTCTTCGAAGTTGATTTATTTTTCGTACTCTAGACACTGCGAGATAGACTAAATTCGACCATTCTATGCGATTATCTACCATCCAAACAATTGTATCCGATATAGTCAATCCCTGTGAAGAGTGTATTGTTGCTGCATAACCTAGCGTCCATGGGGATTTATTAGCACGCAATGCATCTTCAATGACATTGATATCAACCAGCACAATATCATTTAATACGAGAATCTGCTTTTCACGCCTTGACTCTGTCAGGCCTGGAATATCAACTTCGATGTTCTGTTTTCGTGTATCCGATGGCCTATAACAGAGGGGCACTGGAAGTGTTGCAAATTTTTGTTTATGCAATTCAAATAACTTCATCTGAAGTGTGTCCCTGACTATTTTTCTACTTGCAATGATTAAATCATTTGGTCTCCACGCTTCCCAAAACTCATTCATGGGAGTTTCCGAAATTATTTCACGGGTTATTTCACACTGGATTCTATCCGGTTGTAATCTAATTAGTTTCTTCAATTCTTTTAATTCATTATCAAGTGATCTATGATCGGTATCAATTTCTTCATAATAGTCTACAAAACCCTTTAGCCATTCATGGGGGGATGCACCGACAAATGGTGGTGGTTGCCCGTGATCACCGCCTATGACGATTTTTGTATTCTTCAATAACAACCACTCAAGAAATATTTTTTAAGACATCTTCGGACACTGTGTCTATTTCATCCCAAAACATGATTTCAGGAATAAATTTCTCTCCCATGCGCTCAGGAGTCCATTTATCTCCCTTCCATCGGAAAAAGCTGTGATAAGTGCAGGCATTTACCCCTCTCTGTATCATTTCTCTTGCAAGTCTATGAGTTGGTGTTAGCACAATCATGTTTGATTTCCCACGATATAACTCAATTGCCCGGGTTGTTTTTCCTGACCCGCCACAGCCGTTTAAATAAATTGTTTTATATCTACAGATTGGATCCGAAATCGGTGGTGCACTAGAAAATTCTGAACACTGATTGCTTTCTAAGTAATTATTTTCAATGGTAACATCTGCTGATGGAATATAATCATGAAGCATTTCCTTCTTAATTCTCCATGTCCCCCATTTCTCGTTGCCAGTAGCCTTAAAATCAGCCATTTTGCTATTTATGTAAAATGAGTCAGTAGCAACTCTAACTGCGGTGGTAGGAAATCTATTGATTATTGAAAACAGATTGATAGAAGCATAACCGAGCATAGAAGCTCTCAAATATGTGTACTGCGGATGGTATCCATCAGTGTAAGTAACAATTGTACCCAATTTGGTTCCATCGGACATAAATGCGTCCTTACGATTGACATATAAGCCCTTATTCGTTAAATCCGTGATTACAAAATCGTATTCAGCGTTGTCTATAATCAATCGTGAAGAATATTTCGTATTATCATCTTTGCCACCTTGGGTAAATTTACCGATTATTCTTCGTCCAAGATTTTTTGCTTCATTGTTTCTGATTTCAAATAACTGTCTGGACCAATCCATGATTTGTTGTTCATTAAAATCAGGAAACAGTTTTCGCTCTTCGCTAATTATTTTTTCTAGATCAGGTTGTGGTAACCAGACTGATTTCTGTGCTCGATAGGATATAATTGCTTCACTGACAATTAATGATTTTAACATCTTACAATCAAGCATATACCGTAATAACACTATTGGCATCCAGTGTTTTTCAGACATGTGTTTACCAATCCAAAGATAACTACACGGATGAAGTCCTGTAGCCATTTCAAATGATACTACACAAGCGAATCCGGTTAAATCGAAATGTGGCAGTGGTCCATTAATAGCAACACGGGTCATTTCGTGTGTAGGGTGTCCAAATCGTTTGAAATATTTCTCACATTCTCCATACCCAAGAAAACTTCCTGGATAACATGCAATCATATCAACTGAAATAACGGTATCAGCGGTGTATTTTGTGTTCCATAATCCTCCATGGCTGTATTCAAGACAGGACAATTTGACATCTGATAAGAACTCACTTCGTGTTGGTTTCCACGCGTTTTTCTTTCTAGGAAAATGTGCTGCAATGGATGGTACTGTAAAACAGTTTGCTAATAATTGATCGTTGTCTTCCTCCAGAGAAAACTCACTAGCTAGTTGTTTCATTTGATTATGCAGCTCTTCAGTACGGTACAATTCTCCGTTGGGCCTTACAAACTGATCAAATCTACATTCTTCGTCTGAAGTACTATGAAATAGCCACACTGACACAGGATCGCTTTTACTCAAATGGTAAATAGCATCAAATAATTTCTGCTCTGAAAAAAACTCTTCGGTTTGGGATAGATATTTTACGGTTCTATCCCGTGGGGAATATTGTTACTGCAGATGACCACGCGTGTTCGTTATGATCAATAATCTGTATTGGGGTTCCATTTTTATTATATTTCGATTCGTATAATACTTCACCGGTGATTGTCCTTACCGATATTGGAAATCTCAATGATGTTTCTAATTTGGCTATATCTTGAATTGTTGCCCCATGCTGTTTCACTGTCAGTTCCCATTCGGTTATTTTTTTTCGTCTTAGATCAGTTAGTTTATTTCCCCGGGACGCATTTGTGAAGTGTTCCATTATTCGTGCTGCTACACAATTGAGCCCTGTCGAATATTTCATGGGTGCTAGTTTTGCAATATCAGGTTTGTCATTGAGCGGATATATCCCGTAAACAACTGCTGTGATAGGATAAGATCTTTCGTAGTAGGGTTTATCAATTCCAGTCAAAATTCCCGGTTTTGAATCCTGATTCACAGTGACAGTTTTTTTGCCCTTAAGAATAGGCTCGTATTTGTCCCTAATGATCCATTTTCCATTATCACGGATAAGGAATTTTATTCGAAAAAAATTTCTTTCTTCCCCAACATTTGAGATTATCACTGCTGCTTTTTCATCATTCATGGTAGCGTCAACAACACCATCAATTCTAAATGTTGACCAACAATGAGCTGCCCCATCACGCTTGAATTCATTAAAACAGTCTCTGATTTTACTAATCAAGGTTCTATCAAGAATTTTATTCTTTGGTGTATCAGAAACTCTATCAAGATTGAATTGAACACTTTTCCAAGGCTTAATTTTCGATAATCTCTCGAACTCCTCCATACTATAATTAAAACAAGTATTTAAATGAAAGATTTAAGTATAATGAATCATTGCAAATGGCTTATGATTGGATCAGTGACACCGTGTAACAAATCATGCATAATTGAATTCTGTTGGTATCATATGCAAAGCTTTCGTCGTGGAAGCCTTGGTCCGTTACCCTGTATTCGATGTGGGGTTGGGGTCAGGGGGGAGTCGCAATTATGTCTTAGGTGTGGCGGCAAACGATACAGGGAACTAAAACGCTATTATGATAAAAGAATAAAAAATACTGTCATTGACCCCAACGATGACAAAATCATAAAGACTGCTCAAGATTATATACAGAGACTTATAATTAAACCAAACAATGAATTAGAAAAATAGTGTTATTATACAAATGAACCAAGAATTCAGACCTCACCCGTTCTGTTAATTATGAAGCATCCCGTGATGGTATTATCAGAAACCGCAGATTGAAGAATCCAGTTGGATTTGTGGTATTTGATCAGTCAGATAGATAGATTAATATGTGAACATTTAATGTTCTCTGTAGGTGTTGAATGATAACTTAATTCTTGAATAATAGAATCAAGGATGGTTATGTTATTGATCATATTGATTCCGATTCTCAGAATAATTCTTTACCATTTCAAAAGAGACAGGGCAAAAAATTCGATTTTCGTATGTCTATAACACCAAGGGAGACAACTCTTAAATATAACCAATGGATATAACCAAGGGAGTTATCATTGTGATTTAGCGTTTTATAAGAAAAGAAATATTTTCTTTTTTTTTAGTGTTTAAGTCAAATATTCTGTCTCACGTGCGATTAATGCGTATTTCATAAACATAGGATGTGATCCGGAGATGCAGGCGTTACAGGATAACACACGTGTATACTTTCTCCCTTAGATTGTGTTAACTTGTTTTATGGGTTATTGCGATTCAGCGGCTGGGCATTGTTTTGTAAGAAAAGAAATGTTTTCAAACAATTATATTCTTTGTTTTAGTGTTTAAGTCAAATATGCTGTCTCATTTAAATACTGTGAAACACCATTAATAAGTAATTCAAGAAAATAAAATAGCATACCTTGCGGATTGCTGTATTAATTCCCTTTATATACCATATGAATATTTACAACATATATATGTTAAGAAACGTTATTCTTTATGGACGTGAACAGTGGTCTAACGGTATCGTGTTTGGCTTGTAAACCCAGACAATTATTCTTCACATGTTCGCGCCCCATAGCAGACAATTGTCTGATGGTGAAACGCTGGATGTTTTTTTTCTTCTATTTAATTGAGGGGAGGGGGGCAACCCCTCTGTGTTTACATTCACATAACATGCAAACCCATGCTATCAAATTTACGGTAGCGGTGGGTTGTCGGTTTTTGACAACTTACGCAACCATGAATTTGATTTCATGGGTTGCATGTTGAATGTAAACACATAAAAATGCCCTAAAATAAATAACATCCATGGATGTAATTAGCTCTCCATCACATTTGGGTAGCCCCGTATGGTGTTCAAAATGAATTACCGACCAAAAAAAGGTTCGTGGATGCACATTGGGTAACCCCAGAATGAATTATAGGCTAAAAGAAACGGTCATAGGGTCATATCTCAAAGAGCAAAAACAAAAAAAAAACATTCTGATATAAAACAGAAACAGAAAAATGCTCTAACAAAGGAACCCTATGAAAGACACAAAGGCCTAATAAGGGACCCAATGAATGCAAATAGAACCAGCGGCCTATATCAAGGGGGCCAAATGACTGATAATCGCTCATCATGGTTGTTATTTATTTTTGTCTGCATTTATATTTATATATACAGACTGAATTTTTAAAAAAGATAGTTATATATACAGACTGAATTTTAAAAAAGATAGTTATATATACAGACTGAATTTTTAAAAAAGATAGTTATATATACAGACTGAATTTTAAAAAAGATAGTTATATATACAGACAATTTTTAAAAAAGATATTTATATATACAGACTGAATTTTAAAAAAGATAGTTATATATACAGACTGAATTTTTAAAAAAGATATTTATATATACAGACTGAATTTTTTAAAAAGATATTTATATATACAGACTGAATTTTTAAAAAAGATATTTATATATACAGACTGAATTTTAAAAAAAGATATTTATATATACAGACTGAATTTTAAAAAAGATATTTATATATACAGACTGAATTTTAAAAAAAGATATTTATATATACAGACTGAATTTTAAAAAAGATAGTTATATATACAGACTGAATTTTAAAAATATTAACGGCTCTTTTATTTTTGAAAAATGAATTAGAAATATGTATTATCATATATGAATTCTGAAAATATGAATAGCATCATAGTTGAAATTGGAAAATTGAAAAATCAGGATATTAAATTGTCAGATGGGTTAAATCCTGATCAAATCAAGTCGGATTTTCAGGATATAGAATACGGAGTTAGCACTAACAAGTATATGTTACCAAAGAAATATGCACTCATCAAAAAAATTCAAAATTCTATTCGAAACTCTCTTGCATTTTCCAGTGAAGTAGATGTGTTTGTTCCGTTATATACTATCGTGGAAGGAATACGAAAAGAATTGGGTAACGAATATGAATTGAAAAAGGAAGTTAATTCTAAAATTAGAAACTTACGAGCGTTAATTCAAGAAAATGAACTATTTTGATTGACCGACCCTCAAAAGATTTTGTCAGACAGTAAAATCTCCTTGAGATTTTCATTTTTTTTGTCATTTTTTGATTGAATCAGTGAAAATATTTCACACTGCGAAAATAAAATAGAATCCTAACTTTTAAGAACTTTTTCCTATGGAAATCGACTACTTGACCCTACGAGGTTTTTTGATGAAAATCGATGAAAATGACCAAACATCACTGAAAACAGGCAAAAATTGATGAAAAATGGCTAAAAATCATCAAAAATGAGTTTTAACAGCTTTTCCTTATGGAAAATCCCATGTAAAATCGACTACTTAACTGTAAAATCTCTCTTGAGATTTTCAACTGAAAACCACCAAAACTGTCAAAAAACAGGCAAAATCAATGGATAAAAAATAAAAATATTTCACAGCAATTAAAAATTGGACCGTTAGGGAAGGAATCATCGATGGGAAAAATTGTTTTGCAATTGAAAAATGGTTTCCGATTTCAAATAATGGTCAATGAAGCATTAACGACCCGATTGGCTCGTGAGCGACTAGATGCAATTAAGAAATTTATACCAATTCGCGACTCTGTACGGAATAAACTGCAACAACGACAGAGTTTACAAACTGATTTTGCTTTAGGGTCTGAAGAATTGTTTAAACCAGTAACCACAGCAACGAAAGGGGTTGAGCGTGCTATACTGGGAGATGATCCTGACGGTAAAAGAAAGGAAGAGGGTCTTATTTCTGTACTTGAAAAACTAGCAGCGAAAACTGAACAAACTGAAAAAACTGATCCGAAAAAAACGACTGTTTCTCTGTTGAATAAATTTACTGATCATGCTAAAATAGTAATAAAAAAACCTAGTTTATTGAAATCAAAGGATTATCAAGACTTTGGTAATTTTGCTGCTCAAAGTTATAATTCAAAAAAAGATTTTTTAAAGGACGAGTATAAGAATGATAGAATATCAAGTAATGATTGGTTCGATAATTTGTATAAACTAAATAAAGGGATTGGTCGTTTGAATAAGGATGAGATAGGATACAAGGAATTTCAAAGGGGAATTAGTTATTATAAAAGAGAACAAATAGAAGAGCGACAACGAGAATTAGAAGAACGACGTCAAACACCAACACGTAGACAAACAAGAAGACAAAAAAAACAACAACTACCACCTGATGATGATGATGATTTAGAAGAACGACGTCAAACACCAACACGGAGACAAAAAAAAACAAGAAGAACCTAATGATGATTTTTTACAAGAAACGGATTTAGAAAAACTAGATGAAGCAGCTGGTTATAGCGGAAGTGGACTGCAAAATCCAAGGATTTCATGTCCTGATAGTGTTATCAATGATATATCACGATTAGATGTTCTTGTAGGAGGATTCCGAGCTTGAAATAACTCTCCAGAAATAATTAATGAAGCAGCTGATATCTGTAGACGGTTATTTGCCGGCGGTATCATGGATATCAAAACATATCGAGATTTCATTGACGAGTTAGCAAATGGGTATCATAGTGATTAAATAACAATTGAAAACACTATTGTTTTTATAATAATGATCATCCATTACAATCATGATAAACCAACCCTCGTCTATGTAGTTAATTCACGGTTTCCAGTTTATAAAGCATACTATGGAGATGGCCTCGGCAAGACCATTTTAGGATTCTTTTCAAGAATGGCCCCAAAAGTGATGCCGTTAGCTAAACAGTTATCAATGAAAGCCATTGATGTTATTCGTGATAAGGGTATTAGTACTGTTGGAGATCTTGCCGGGAAAGCGTTTTCAACTGCGAAGGATAAAATAACATCATTAGTGAGGCGAAAAAAGAAACCGTTACCGTCTACAGAAGAAATGCCTGCAAGTGTTAGTAAAATTATAAATAACGCAGTAGATGAAAAATTAGCATCGATGGTAAATCAAGGAGACCAAAGCAATATTGCAAATATGATAGCGGGAAGTGGCTTTAAAAAACTACGACGATGAAAATGGAAGAATCGTTTACGATTTCACTATTTAGACTCTGATAAATAGAATAAAATGTTCAAAAGGTCATCTGATCCAGCATTTGATATGGATGCCCCAGTGCGTAAAGATGATTCTGTACGCGATTATCAATATTACGCCTATCATGCCATATAATCAAATAGTCGAGCAAGAATTGATCTTCAAGTCCATGATACCAGTAAATACTTTTTACCCTGTGAAGCATTTATTGAAGTAGAAGGAGAAATTGTAACAGCTGCTGATACTCCTGCTGTACCAGCACCGTATCCAGCTGGTACTCAAGTCGGTTTTGTCAATAATGGTATCATGGCGTTATTTGAGAGTGCTAGATATCTCATTGATGGAAAAGAAATTGAGTCCATAGATCGTGATGTTGATGTGGCTACAACAATAATCGGGTTAGCGAGATATTCCGATGATTATACAAGATCAGCAGGACCCTCTATGATGTTTGCAAAGGATGGTAAGAATACCGCTGGAGGAAATCCATTTATTATAAGACAACCAAAGGATCGTGCTGCTCCTCCTGGTCTTGCTGGTATCGAGAATATGATTATAAACAACGATCCTGATTTCAATCTAGGAGCTGCAACACGAAACGCAATGTTGCAAGGGGCTCGTAAATCATTTTCATGCGCGATTCCACTGCATCACATATTTGGATTCTGTAGAAACGTCAGAAAAGTTATTTATGGAGCTAAGCATACAGTATCGCTTGTACGAAAAAGTGATGATAATGATGCAATTTGGAGGATTCCAGCAAATGCTGCAGCCGCCAATGCTGATGCCGGTAGAGTCGATTTAACAAAAATATCATTGTGGATGCCAGTGTTGACTCCAGCAATCACCGCAGAAGAACGATTACTATCATTTATGGATCAAGGAGGAAAGTCATTACTGAGTTGGCTAACCGTGAGTACAGATGTGAAGCAATCAAATATCAACGGGTTATTCACGTGGAACCTAGCATCAAAACAAGGCGTTTCTGCGCCACGTCATATATTCGTAGCGTTACAAGATAACGCACGAGTTGGCGCTCAACTCTCCAGCCATATGATATTTGATCAATTAGGTGTGAAAGACGTCTCACTGAGAATAAACGGCCAGCAGGAACCATCCGAGGATATACAACTTGATTACACAGAAAATCATATTGCACGAGTTTATCATAGATTGTTGTCATTTATGGCACGTGATCAAAATGTGGATACTGGTTTGCAAATATCACAATTGGATTTCAAAAGCCTCTATCCGATTTATTACTTCTCACTGGAACATCTCGACTTGGTGAGACAATCTGTCGTTGATATACACTTTAGAGCCCGTGTAACCCGTCCTGTTGGTATTGATAATTATAGAGCGGTTGCTGTCATTCTCAGTGATAAATCAATGCTACTTGAAGGTGTTGGAGGAAGAATGAGAGTGGTAGATGCCCCAGTAGAAAACATGTAATTGAAAATCCGAAGGATTTTTCCACTGAATCGCTTTACGATTTAGAATTAATCTATTATATATAATGTCATATAGTGTTATTAGTGTTGCGTTAACTCCTGGTCAAATCAAAAAATTGCAATCAGAATCGGCTAAAAAATGTGGAACCACAATCACGTTGAAACCTAATCAAATGACTGGTGGTGCAAATAAATTATCACTGACAACTCGTCAGGTGAAACATTTCAATGATGCTTTCAAGGATAAAAAAGGAGTTCAGATTACTCTCTCTGCGGCTGCTATCAAAAATATGATTAAAACAGGCGGTATATTTCCGTTGTTAGCTGCGATTCCAGCATTGATTGCAGCAGCAGCCCCAGCGGTGGCTAAAGCGGCTGCGTTAGGAGCCGTTGGTACTGCAGCAGGAATGGCGTTGAAAAAGGCAGCTGGACAAGGATATAAAAAAAAGAGACGATCCGTTCACGGATTGGGTCTAAGACTACCAGGAACCCCGTATTCGTGGTACAGCGGAAAGGGTCTAAGACTACCAGGAACCCCGTATTCATGGTACAGCGGGAGATCCGTTCACGGATCAGGCCTGAGACTACCAGGAACGATTTATTAATTGAGGAACCTATGGTTCCCAAATCTTCGATGGTTCCCATGTCCATATTTGATTTAATGGATGCGGCTAAAAAACTAGTGATTAAAAATTTCAGAGGTGTTTTTATGAAAGATCAATTACCACATCAACCAAACAAAACTGAAACAGGTATTATTAATCTCGATAACAGCACCGGACCTGGAACTCACTGGGTTGCATACGCTATTGATCCACGTGGGATTGTCTATTTTGATTCATATGGATTAGCCGCACCAAAAGAGTTTATGCGTTACATAAAACAATTTCCAATGAAGACTTGGTATTCTACGCTACCAACAACAAATCAATGACCCACCAATATGTGGCAGTGAAGTATTAAATGTCCTTGACGCTATTTCTAACTCCTTGGGTAACCCAAGGGGGAAACCACCTCATATTGTCGTAAATGACTACACCAGGAATCGCTTTTTAGAGAGAGAAAGAGTTTTACAATAACATGATTGATATTTGGGGGAGATCTTTGAAACCCAAACCCGATGACACTGCAACCGGTGATATAACAAAAAAAATTAAAGATGAAATCGCTGAGACGTTGAACTTAACAAGTGTTGATCCTAATGAAATAGTTGTATTTCAAGACAAACAGGGTAAATTGAAATCCAGTGATGTGTCGTTGGATGATATTTTAGTTAAACAACGAAACGCAATCGAGAATACTATCGCGCTATTTTCCGATCAGGGTAAATTGAAAACCAGTAATGTGTCATTGGATGATATTTTAGTTAAACAACGAAACGCAATCGAGAACACCGTTGCGTTATTTTCCGATCAGGGTAAATTGAAAACCAGTAATATTTCTCTGGATGATATTTTGGTTAAACAACAAAACGCAATCGAGGATACTATCGCGTTATTTTCCGATCAGGGTAAACTCAAACCGGGTGTACTTTTTTCGACGATTACAGATCGATTTAAAACTCTCAACGATTCTGCGTTAGAACTAGCAACACTTCAATCTAAAACCGAAGAACACATAAAACAGTTTACCGCATTTCGTAGAAATATCATTGATAAATTTATTGGAACTACATTCGATAAAATTGAACTAAAACTCCCTGATATTAAAAAATCCATCGATGAGACGAAAACTTTCATCGAAGCCGTCAAAGGTGATTTTTCGAGGATGATAACAGTCATTGAAAAAACAAAAATTCCTCATGAGAAAACCAACAACATAGTATATACAATCCAACACGGATCATTTGAGTGGACATCTACAAACAACACATTAGATATCACTGCAACCGTCAAGGGTATTTATCGATTAACACTGGTGACAACGGCTAAATTTAATATATCATCGTCGAGTTCATCCGGGGTCAACAATACGATTTCAACGATCATCGACAAGGGTACACCTGAAAAGTTCACTATAACATCTACTGATAAAAGTTTGACTAAGGCTTCAGTAACCTGGTATGTGGAATTCGTAGCGGATTTAAGTAAATAAATTGAAAGGATTTCACAATTGAAAACGCTAGCGTTGTTAAAATAAAAAATGATTTCATCATCGCAATATCGCTATGATCAGGTCAGAGAATATCAAACTAGACTCAAAACCCTGTCTGAGGAGTATGCAATGAAAATTAAAAAATATCGCAGAAGAATTACCGCAATTGATATTACTGTGTATTCAGTGAGTGGTGTAATCACCGGAGCCGGTATTATACTGTCTTCAGTGACAATGATGGCCCCGATAGCTGTTCCAATTTGCATTTCTGCGGCAACAACAATCGCTGGAATTATTTCAATAATCACAAAAAAAATATCCTCATGCAGCCAACGGAAAGTACAAGACTACATAATTCAATTTCATGTTGTGTCTACTGCATACTCGCAATTATCCTCATTGATATCGTCATCGCTCGATGATACAATTATATCAGAGAGAGAGTTTTCAGCGATGGTAGATATATATGATTCTGCGATGTCAAAATTAGAAGTACAAAAACATGAGTATAATAACAATGACAACACAGATGGAATTACTTCAACAAATAGTGGAGAACACAAACCCAGTACAAACCAGCATGATCTCAATAACCTCAACGAATCCAGAATTCAGTGTGAATTTCCCCTCTCCGGTCCCAGTGAAGGAGATAGCGCTAGGAAAATTACGAGTGTATCACAGTTGGCCAAATATTAGGTCAAAATCATTTGGTGGTCAACAACCGAATAATTCCCTGGTATTTGCAAATAAGAATAAACCCGACGGTACCCCAGACTGGAATGTTGTTTCCATACCAACCGGATCATACCAAATTGAACAAATCAATAATGAATTCGCGCGTAGAATAAAATCGATTACTGGAGTAGAGTCAAAAATCGCTATAACAGTTCATGAGCCAACACTATCATCTGCCATTGAAATAAGCCCAGAAGGATACGTCGTAGATATATATCAGAGTTCTATTAGAACCGTACTAGGATGGCCTGAATTACCACCCGGGGGGAAAACCGTTGATTTACCAGAACCTCAAAAAACCGATTATATCACAGACAGGATAAAATCTGATAATCCAATAAAAAGCTATAGATATTATGATAAGTCATATTTTTTCATTAGAGTAGAATATGATGAAAGAATACGACTTATTCATCATATTGCTAACCGGGATAAAATCAATGAAAATTTCACAGCTTTCAATAACGATATTTCGTTGTTGTTTATATCCCTTAGATCCGGCACTCTCACCCGAGATGAATTTATCAGTGTCGTAGAAACATGTAACAAAATCATCAATGACATGGAAACATTTCATTCACAAATTATTCAAGAAGTATTAGGTGACAGTAGTCCTAAAACAAGAGATTTATTTGCAATAGAATATAAGATCCGCATAGGAGATATTCCAACATTCAAACTTCCAGGATATAATATCTCAGAACTACAAAAATCTCTCAGTGATGCCATCGATGTCGGTTTTAAAATAATTCATGATGCATGGAAAAAAACACCATCACAACCACAAACAACTATCCTGACCCATAATAATGACCCAGATGGTGGTGGCAGGCATATTGCTCCGTTCAATGTGAATATTTCAACGGTGATTGCGCTCAATTTAGTGTGTGATGTGATCGAAGGAAGCTATCAAATAAATTTAGAACGATCAAATCAAGCTCAGCAAGGATATATTTTGTATTCATTTGCACCAATAGCTCCTCCAGGGTTTTTAATTATTGAGTCTCCGGTGAATCCAGTCTATATGCGATGTCATAATAATTCATTAACCAGAATTAATTTCAAACTCACTGACCAGTCTAATAATCTGATTGATTTACAAGAGGAGGTTTTACAAATTAGTCTATTTGTGAAATCCTGAAAGGATTTTCGTCGTAGTAAGGACTTGATAAAATATTCGGTTAAAATCACCGTAAACCTTAGCAGCAGAGAGGGTGAGTGACAACGACGTTGCGACATTTTATGATTCGCGAATGCGAATCCCATGTTTTCAGACTCATTTTTTTTTCTAGTTATTCGCGAGAAGGGTATTGGAGGGTATAATCAAAAATATACTAAAAAAATGTTGTAGGATTCACCCTCTCTGCTGCTACGCATAACACATATGAAATATATACTGCACCTTTCCTTGTCTAGCAAATGAGTTCCTAACATCTAGATGAATGGTTTAGCCACTGTGTTGACTAGCCATTTTGGAAAACCCTGATAATGATAAAGCACGATTACCTGGCTTACTTATGAGCAAGCAGTATTTATTAATTCGTTAAACATAAGCTGTATCTAATAGTAAAACAGTATGCTACATGATGTTGAGAAATAAAATGTCATTTCCATGTAGGTGCTATTTACAAGGTGGATAGGAAACAACGAATCATCTGTACGTTCTGAAGCCTATGATATCGCTAAAATTTTACAAGACATTAAAATCGTACACACATACTGAAGCATCGTTTTAGGAATTTTAAAAGTCAACAATGACACTATTATGTTGCTTACTATCATCGTTGTAACTCTTTATAAAAAATATAAAGGTAGAATATATATCAAATATATTCACCTACTTGATTATATATATTGATTCATTATCAATAGAGCAGTTCAACGAATTCTCCATACATATAATAGGTAAATGCACCAGGATGGTTCCAACATTTGTCTTACAATACAGCAATAAATACAAGACAGTTACCTTCTTTTTTAAAACTCAAGACACAAGTAAATTCAAACTTCAAGAGTTTTTCTTTTCTTAAGGTTTAGTTACCACACTGTGGAAATTATCTCAGAAACCTACCAAAATAAAAATGCAGTGGCACACATGTTACACTGGGATATACAATGAACATGCTTGATATCCAAGACGAGTATTCAGGACAAACAACTAACATTATGCTTTCACTACATCTAATAGTATTTTAAATTTTTATTTATTTGCACACACAAAGAATGCAATCCCAAATTATGTACATATATACATGCAGTTTTATATATATATATATATATATATATATATATATATATATATATATATATATATATATATATATATATATATATATATATATATATATATATATATATATATATATATATGCATATTATTTTAATAACTCAACATGTTCAATATCTAAAAAATGTCTTTGAAATGTTTAACAAAATCTAATCTCATCTGAGATGATGCATCTGCAATTACATGTATCTTATAACCTTGGGAGTAACATTATCGCAGCGGTCCCAGTGTTTGCCAGCTGATGTAGGTGGTTCCATCATACAAGACAAATAGTTCGGATAATGTTAGTTGCTATTCTCATAGATCGGTTGACCGTAGCTCTGAAAAGAATTGAGGAAATTGTTCAACAATATCCTGATATCAACTAATAATGTTAAATGTATTTGGAGTATACGAGTTTAGAAACGTGTGACGGTGTCGAGTTATTTTCATATGCATTATTCATTCGAAAAATGATTTGATTTCAATATATATCATTATATAAAGACATACTCATAACCCAGTATGAACTGAAAACTAAATATTATTCTTGTTATCTAGAATACCGCTCGATGTTCATAATGTTCAGAGCACGTGATAGGATTTACCTATACATACTGTATTTATAATAAATGCTAAAGGCTAAAAGGTACACATATTCTGGTTACAACATTTGCTATACGATAAAATAAGAAGTTCCGAAAATAAACTGTAAACACAATTACTAAGTAATGGTTAAAATAAAGCAAATATTACATGATTATATCATATAAATCTGAAGGATGAGTCAGGATATACGGTAATATTGTTATTTGTTTATATATTTAAATTTGGAATTCCACAAAGAACACGAGGAGGAGCAATAACAAGACACCAAAAAGAAAATCTAACAATTGAAGTCAGTAAATGTAATTATTTTATGATGCTTCCATGTACAAATAAGGAATGCATACGTCATCCTAGAGTAAATGCACTAAACCTACGTACACAGTTAATGGTTAATTTTTAAAACATGGTATTATCAAGCACTGTGATAATGTCCCAAATGACGCCATATCTTGATTATATATCCTTTCAAAGAAAAGGAATCAGCACAATATTTTCTTACGAATTTTTTCATGAAACAATGTCATAATTAAGAGAACAACGAGTGTCTTGGAAACAGATCTTGTTCATACAAATAATTTCCTGACATTTTTCCACGCATTCTTTGACCTTACCACTAGGTTTGGCTGCTTAAGCGGGTAGGAGGGATCCTTGTCCGGGGATGTATTCAACGACATATCACATTTTACACATTCCCGCAGTAAAAGAAACGTTAGTGGCACTAGGGCAGCTATAATCAGAAGACAGGCCGCTGTAATGACTGCCATGTATGGTACGTCATACCGTTTCTTATCTACAATCAGTGACAAAAAGTGTGTTATTAAAAACGCAACAAAACTATATGATCAGGAGGTAAGGTAATGTCGACAAGGATGAAACTGAAGTAGAAACGATATTTATAAATAAAATCAAGCAAATGTCCTTAATTAACATGGGAGCGGTCGATGCAAGAGGTATTCAGATAGTATGGTCTATCTCTTAAATAAGAGAACAACACACATCCCTACCTTTCCTACTGGTGAGGTGGCGTTTTACCGCAGCATAACGCAGGTCAACACTCATTCGAAGAAGAGCCCCCACATCATCAAATATATTTAAATGGTATGTTATCCTAAACTCTCTCTCTCTCTCTCTCTCTCTCTCTCTCTCTCTCTCTCTCTCTCTCTCTCTCTCATCAGATCCAGATTTATCGTTTTACTTTTAAATCAAAATATTAAACATTTTAAGATTAATAACACGTTTCCTACTTTATACTTCAGGTTTAGACTGGTATAATCTATCTTCAGAAAGCCAGCCTTCTTATATTGCCACGTTTCTAATGTAGTAGGAATGTCTTATAAGAAGATAATCAGTGTAAATCAATGCTAAAAGAGACAACGAGTATAATCATTGCATATCTATGTTCTAATGATTTTAAGTTACGGGGAGAGGGGTGAGTGTCCTTAGTATTTGTCAAATAATTTATTTTTGTTCATATTGTATTTGGAAAAACCCTGTGAAGTTTTGGCAGATTTTGTCAACGCTTGGGGATCATTCATGTAAATAATAATAATACCAAGCATAAATATTTTTGTGCGAGCACAACGATATTTAGGGTGCAGTGTGACAAGGTAAAGTTGGATAGAAACAAACGAAACAGATTGTTATTTTAGGACCACCCAGTTCTACAATTTTTGATCATGTAATTCCTTCCTTCAGTGAAAAACTTTGTAATAATGATCTCGCCTTTACATTGCAACTTTCGTGGTTTCCAGTCTCGACCAGCTTGCGCATATGATAAACGTGCAGCTATATTCCCTTTGTCATGTGATTCTTTCAGGTTGTGTCTCGTTTTTCCACCGCCAAATATACTAACTGACATGTATCTTGTATGCTGTTATCTCTTCCGTCGATTCCACGAGGACCTCTCTAGTCATCCGAGGGTTGTTTGGGGCTGTTTCTGTTCGGTTCGTGCACAGATGGCTGAAGAGACGAACCCTTGCACGGAATGTTCGTTTACATTAGGTACAGGGGTCGAGTGGGACATCTCTGGCTTTCATCTTCAGCACTGCAGCGGCGTTCCGGCTAGATTCTCACAACTTGGATCCTTTGTGTACAGAGGAACGCCAAGTGATTCGATCATATGCTGTTTGTTTCCAGGAATCAGGGTGTGTGTTGAATGCTTTCAATGTAGCTTTCAGATTGTAGTTGAATCGTGACTTCTGACCTCCGTTGGATCGCTGTCCATGCTCTAGCTCGCCATCGAAGAGTCTCTTATACAGCCGGTGGTCTGGCATGCGCACAACATGTCCCGCCTAGCGTAGCTGGCACTGCATCAGGATGGTGTTGATGAAGGGGACACCTGCTTGGACGAGTACCTCAGTGTCCGGAACCTTGACTTGTGGTGTGAAAGTGATTCATCTTCCTGGCGTCTCGTCGGTACACTGTGCACAATGCGCATGCGTAAAATAGTGGGGGAAGCACAACTGCCGTCTAGACCATTAGTTTATCTGGATGCTGATGCTTCTTCTATTCCAGACGTTGTAATACAATCTGCCGAAAGTTGTACTGGCTATGGCAATGCGATGGTTGACCTCGTCGTCAATAGTGACAGTGTGTGACAGTTTGATGCCAAGGCAGGTTAAGCGGTTCACTACATTGAGTTTTTGGACGTTGACTGATGTTGGGCTCAACACAGGGCTTTCAAGGGGCGAGCTGATTCAGGAATTCAGTCTTCTTGGTACTGAGGGTGAGACAAAAGCTTGTGCGGGAGCTAGATAACCCGTCAGTGCTGCATTGCACGTCGGCGTCTGAGCTAGCATTGAGAAAGTAATCAGCAATTCAGAAATCCCTGATTGTGGTTGACATGACCTTTGTTGTCGCTTGAAGCCTTTTGGGATTGAATAAAATTCCATCTGTACTGTACCTGATGCCGACTCCAACCTTTCTGTCTCTGAAAGCATTAGTCAGCATGGTGGAGACGAATAGATTAAACAATATCGGTGCCAGAACACAACCCCGCTTGCGCCATTTGTTTCTGGAAACGGTCCAGATGTCTCTCCATTTTCCGGGACTCATGCCTGCATGCCATCGTGGAAATGCTGCACCGTGGACATAAATGTTCTCGAGTGTCCGTTCCTTGCCATTACCTTCCACTAGCCGTCTCTGCTGACAGTATCAAAGGCCTTTGTAAAGTCGACATTTGATATTTCACTTGTAGCTCCCTCGCAGCAAACACCATGTCGAGGGTCCCACCTTTATTTCGGAATCCACACTGGCTTTATGTCAGTAATGTGTCATGCAATTGAAAGCAAGGACATACTTCGGTGGTTGTCGCAGGCCTGGCGGTTAAGTCTGAGTTACGGAAGCATCTTTGAATTAATGTGTATCGTTACCTGCTGCCACATCAGTAAAAAAAGTTGGCAGAGCCTTTATGTCAGAGCTGTGTCCCCTTCCTTGGGGACGTCAGCTTGGATGGAGACTGAACCAGGTACTTTGCCACTGTAGAGCAGACGGATAGTTTTGTGTCTCCAGCAAGGTTGCATGGTCATTCAATGTTTAGTTGATGGGTAATTGGGAAGGCGACATATTTTGTCATCATTGACGGGCGATTCAGGACTCTGTCAAAGTGTTCAGACCATCGTTGACGAATCTTCTCTTTGTCATTATTTAGCGTGTTCCCGCCTACGCTGAGAAGGGGGCATGATCAATAGGATGTAGGTCCATACACTTCTTTCAGGGCTTTGTAGAAGTTATTCTTATCATGCAGGTCTGCGTAGCACTGGATCTCATCGACTTGTTGCTCAGTGTTGTGTCTGGCATCTGACGTTGCTTCTGCTGATCAGTTTTGCGTATGTTGTTGTATGCATTCTTCCTTTGCATTGGACATGGGGTTGTTGAGGTAGGTTTGAAATAGGTGGGGTTTCTCAACCAGCACCTGCTTGATCTCGTCGCAGTTCTCATCAAACCAGTATTGATGCTTCCTGTTGGCGTATGTTAGGATTTCGGAAGCTGCGCTGTATACCAGCTCTCTTAATGTCATTCATTTGTTTTCCACATTCTGATTGTCGAGAGAGGTGAATTTTAGACGTTCCTCCAGGCATCCACAACATACTGTTTGGTACTGTTGCATTTCATCTTATTGATGTTGAGTCGCTTACGCTAGAGTCGTCTGTCCAGCAGTCAGAGCCGCACAAGGACATGGTCACACACACATTATGACCTAGTCGATGAGGTGCCAGTGCTTAGGGTGTGGGTGCATCATTGATGTCCAGTTACGGATAGGGAAGTAGCATACTGTATTGGTGATCAGCAGTTAACGCTCGGTGCAGGTTTGGAGAGAAACGAGACCGGTGTTGTTACAGGGACCCATTCGGTAAGTTCCTCGCACTCCATCCCATCTCTTCTAGTAAAGTGTCATCAGACGCATAAAACTACTGATGAAAAACATATGTTCCTGACCTTATTGTTAGAGATCAAGTGTTTGATTCTGCAAAATCTTTCACAGCCGTCGTGTTCGGTAATTTTGTTGTTAGTGGGTAGATCAATATTTGTAGTGCCGCTAAAAACCTGAACGACCCACGTCTTTTGCATTGGAGTAAGCTTGTATATTAAACATAAAAGAAGTCGGTGGTCAGACTATTAACAAGAGTTTGAAACACGGCATAGGTGACGTACACAGAAGGATCGCGAATAGTATAAAATCACTTTGAAAAATGTCCTTGAATGCGAAGTTATCGACCGATGCAATTTATTTTTTCCCCGGCGTCATTGGTTCAACAATGTCGCAAGGAAATGTCATTAAATATTCAATTATTTGTTAAGTGAATCGCAGATTTCATATAACACTATATCTTATATGTGCCAATTGTAGGTTTAACGTAGCATATACTTTAGTGTCAAACCTCAAGAGATCTGAATTGGAAATGGAGATTTTAATTTCACGGACACGAAACCCTAGGGCCAGAATAAATGTGTTGATTACAAATAAATGATCAGTTTGTATACGACGTCTGACTAAGTTGGTATTTCAAGCCTGATGAATGTAGTATATATGCAAGTTAACTTTATATTACATCTTTAACTGTGTGTGAAACATGAAAAGGCATATCACATAAGATATTGAAATAAAAGAACATCGAGTTGTACATATTAGCATCTAAATATATATTTAAAATCCTATGTAAAGTTAGTGTGATGGAATTACCAGATATACAGTTATTGTTAGCTATGTTCATTTTCCTTGTTTACAGGTAGTTAACAATAATTGTATATTATTCTAATTTGCAAAATAACTTAAATAAACTGAATTGTGATAAAATATTTAAGATTCGTCAATAGTATATATTAGTGGTTTTAAATGTGTATTATACATGACAAAAAGAGTAATAAAACTATCTCTATTCATGAAATAATTTTCGATAGTTATTAATAGAGAGATACGTATCTTTAAGATCCAGTTTAATGTATTTGTGTGTACTAAAATGTAATTGGTTTCTGCTCTTTATCGTGGTGTCCATGCCGATTATTCGTTAAAGAGTGGGACAATTAGGTTAACAATATGCGCTATGACATCATCTTGCTTACATCATATTGTTTATATTTAATGACATAAGCAGCGATATTGAATTCAGTTGGAATGCAGTCTGCTGAAGTAATTCACACAAACCGTCACACATTACACGTTTTGGTGTTGTTTGTCTTATACACTCTTAAGTATCTACTCTTTTACACTTTAGCACTAGTTTCTACGGCAGCCAAGAAGCAAAGCGTTTAATTTATGATATATATTCACTGCAATGAATTCCTTAAAAACTTCATTTTCTGTCCCTCCCGCACATTTTTGTTTATTTTCGTTATTCATCTTTATAACAAAACGTTTTGCTCCAGCTACAATATTTTGATTCATGTCCACTATAAAATTTGCTCATAATTTAAATGATTTTACAAATCCATAAAATGTATTTCTAGTACTAAAACTTCAACAAATTTACAACTTAAGAGAATGGTTTTTGATGCTAGGTTACAAAACGACAAACATATTAGTAATGTCGATCCAACAGGTTAAGCTATGCGTCACCATTACCAATATCTTCTTTTTCAATCCATATTTCCGTGTTACAATGATTTTCAGGCATGTCTGAGAATTGAAAAGATTACTGAGAAATTAAAAACTGTGATAATCTAAAAAAATTGTAGGTGAAAAAGTTGTTTATACTTAAACCTCAAAATCGATTTTATGTATTAAAGTTAGTTATACTTAAAACTTCTAATATTTAATATTTCTGAGCAAGGTCATTGCAAAATACTGTTTACACAATCAACATTCTCCGAACGTACAAGAAATTATTTAAAACTAGTTCCGATTCTATCTGTATAGATCCCCAAACCTGCCAATTGCGTGCTCTTGCAATTCTTCCTTGCAAAATTAATCCTAAAGTCACTAAACGTGAATAGCGTTAGGATAGGAAAATCAATTAATGCCAGTGTTTTATGGTTGTCAACCAAAATGATTGTTTTGTTCGGGCGCTGGAAGTTCATTTAACGAATATGTCAGAAACATCAGATGTTCAAGACATATATATATATGTGTCAAATAAGCTAAATAAGCAAATAAGAAAAATGACAAATCAAGATGAGCTACTTTACATATTTTAATATACATATAGTTGATCTAAGTGGTTATTCTGCAATTGTAACAGTATCGCCGACCATAAAACTCTCTTTCGTTTTTCTTTCTTTCTTTCATTTTTTCTGTGTCTGTCTGTCTGTCTGTCTGTGTGTCTCTCTCTCTCTCTCTCTCTCTCTCTCTCTCTCTCTCTCTCTCTCTCTCTCTCTCTTATGTTGTTTGACGTAACTTTTACCATTATTCATAATTCCCGAGACATTGTGCACGTCACGAACAACCGACCTCTACGCTCGCCATTTCATATAGTTAAACCCGTATCTCGCTATAATGGTCCAAAACGAGAGAGAGAGAGAGAGAGAGAGAGAGAGAGAGAGAGAGAGAGAGAGAGAGAGAGAGAGAAAGAGAGATGGGTCAAAATTTGTTATCCACTTAATATTATTCGACTTCTATCAGTTCATAATATGTTTTTAAAAACACAATAACTGCAAAATATCAATGTCAGCACGGTATGTATACTGCGCAAACGAGTTTGTACCATAGATAGGCAAGATAGTTTGCAATTGTGTATCACTGAGAAACACTACATAAATCCCAAGGAATGTGCAGACGTATCGTTAGGGAGAAACCTTCTGTTAGTTTACTAAGTGTAATTTCTAATTCCACGTTGTACTCAAATTCATTTTCTCTCTTACTTCACATTTCTGCGACGTTTGTCCGTTATAAATGAAAGGGAAGGGGGAACAAAAATCAGAACAGATTCCGCTAAAAATGGAGTTTTACTTTTTATCGCTTTTATTGAATTCATCACTAAATATTAATGTGTGGATATTCCTCATTGATCTAGACCCAACTACACACGGTCCAAGGAATGTCTATCTATGCGTATTATGGCGCCATAGGCGGATCACAGATGTGGTGTAGATACATACGTACGTACGCACATACATATATACATACATATATACACAGACAGACAGACAGACAGACAGACAGACATACAGACAGACAGACAGACAGACAGACAGACATACATACATACATACATACATACATATACACATACATACATACATAAATACTTTTACGTGCTTAGGCTCGAATAAACAGTAACACAGATAGAGTGAGAATAACAAGCATGTAAAAACTTAATAAACAATTTATTAAGCACAAATATTTCCAGAAAAGAAAAAATAAACTTACGGTTGTAAGAATCAATTCCAAAATGAATCCCAAAATAATTCAAAATATAATCCACTATTGAAATTGCAAAAGTCCTGGTAATAAAATGTCCTAATAATTCCAAGTTCGAATCTTAGTGAAGCATCCAATATGGAAGACGATGTCACGTGATGAAGTCAGTTCTGGTCTTATGAAATTCAATGAGCACAATTATTTTCCAGATAAATAACAAAATAAATCCTCTTGATCCAAACGAATTGAAATAATTTCCAGTACAATGTAATTTAAAATAACTCAAAACGACACACAACTTAGTATTCTAACAGCCCAACGTCTACTAAATAGTCCGCTCCGAAACATAATGTATATACCTGTTTTTACGTAAACAAGCAAGGGGTCACATGATCTTCTAGAATCTTTAGTACAAATTTACGTTCAAAATATCTCGTACACACCGTATGACCCAGATGAGAATCAGTTATTTTTACTCTCAATAACTAAAAATAGAAAGATGTTTATAACAAAGCTCCATAATGTCCTTGGAATCAACCAATCATTTTAAAAGCTTGTTTGCAACTCTGAATTCAGGTCAGAAATAAGGTCAACATCTGGTGTTTATTTGTAGAGTACAGGTCCTCTCCCAATGAAACTTAAACTTAAAATGTCAAATTTGAATCTGACACACAAACAATTAAAATAAAAATAAATGATTTAAATCAAATATACTTAACAATGCATACATACATACGTACATACATACATACATACACGCACGCACGCACGCGCACGCACACACACACACACACACACACACATACATACATACATACATACATACATACATACATTGTATTGTATGCTTTCAGAATTACCTTTCATCATGGGATCTGTCCTTTGTGTCACGTTACCACAGGAACAAATCACTTTCTGGTGCTGATCCATTGCGTTTACGCACACATCATATTCCGTATTTGGTTTTAAACCACTTATGGTATAACTTGTGATTCCATGTGTTACAAATATTTCGTTATAACATGCATTGTCCCTTATATTATAACGTATTTTGTATCCACTAACTGAAAGGCATTGGCTACATGGCGCCCAGTCAAGGTGAAGTGTTGTTGGGTTAATAGTGTCTACAATTAATCGATCGAATTTAACTACAGCTGTTGAAATATCGTTTTTGCTGATCTTGTCCAAATCTTGACCGTCTGACTTCATTGAGTTACTCTCTAGAAAGGAAAGTGGCGTGTTTGAATCATATACATGTCGTAATTAATTATGTTTGGCAAGGAATAAAATATGATATTACATAATGTCTTAGAATGGCAGCTTTAAGCAACAAACATCTTGCGAGATATAGAAACGTTTTAAAAGACAACACATTCTCGGAGTTAATGTAATATATGCTTTGCAAAATAAAAATAATTGGAGGAAAATAAGCATTATATATCAAAAGCATTTTTTCTCTCTTTAAAATATATAACTTTGAAAATGTTACTGATTAAGACTCAGGGGCAGAATAATAATTATATTAATAATAAAACAACATCTTTCTTATCGGAAGATGCGTCTACGCGGAATAATTTGTTAGAAATTACAGTATATTTCGACCTAAAGTCACATTTCACTGAAACAGTAAAGTGATGCAACCGAAAATCATTACTGGTTATGTATGAGACAGGTCGAACAGACTCAAAGACTTTGTGCATAAGATATTAAGATGTATAACAGCATCCTTCATTCTGCCCGAAACTATTTTATCGCTTTAGAAGTAGGTCATCTTGCATTTGCAGCTTTCTCAGATAATCCAAAGGCATTTGACACTGTGGGAAACACCATTCGTTTCCCTAAACACAGAAAACTGAGCATACAAGGGTGGATTTTTCATATACTACATCTTACTCAAATATACAATCAGTTTTCCTAATGAAGAAATCAAAATCAGAATCTTTTTTAACACAAAGTATATCCGACATTGTTATACAATTGTTTGCATTAATAAGTTTCCACTACAGGAGAGAAAATTGGTGTAGCATTTTGAATCCACTCCATCTTGAAATCCAACCTTATATGATGTCATATTTACGCTTGTGAACACACAAAACCATTTGCAATAGATACTTGATATAGTACGACAGGTTCCTAAACAAGATAATTATAGTATACATTTACAGCCCGTGCAAATGTTTTGGTCACTGTTCCATCTAATACCACACAAGTTTTAAATCACTACAGCTATTCCATAATAATTTGATAATTCATACATATCCTTGCTGTCAAAACAATGGGTGCAAAGAAAAGTTTTTTGGACACCTATTAGAATTATCTTTATCCAATACCTCCTGAGTAAGGGTTTTTCCAAATGTATAGGCCTAGATGAGAAAAGTTATAATGACTGCTTCAGATGTCTCAGAATCTGTAAGGTACGGATTAATTTATTAATAATCAAATTATAAAGGTTTAAAAGACACGTGAGCTCAAGAAACGTGACACTCGTTTGTTCTTGTTTGCTAATATGACAAAAATATTACTGATTTTGTAAATTTAACGACAGTATGTATACTTATTAGGAAATAAGATGAGAATGGGAATCATCAAAGGGAAAGGTGCACTTCTAGCAGACTTCTCTTAGTACCTAATTTCATACTACGTTCTCCTACCAGGGCCGGACCTACGTTTTTCAGGGGGGTGGGGCCAAAACTTGTTATTGGGTTATGCAAGTCTTCTAGGGGGGTACGGACATGCCCCCCTCCCCCGGAATTTTTTTCAAGGAAGCAAAATGGTGTAATCTGGTGCTACCTGAACCTTGAAAAAGGGATCTAACAAAAGTGAGTAAAAACTGCAATGTTTTAAAAACCCTAAAATAATATTTAAAAAAAAAATAAAAAAATAAAAAAATTCGGAACCCCGTTTGCAGCTTTTATCAAAAACAGTGAATAGTTTTTTTTTTTTAAAGGGAGGGCCGGGCCCCCTGGGCCCCTATAGCAGGTCCGGCCCTGCCTACGGTCCATCCATTTGCCTATGTTTGTCTCCAATTGTCAATGTTCCCACCACTATCTCTAATAAAATGGAAATAAATATTGATGAGGGGAGGAGGATTCAGTTAGATAATCAGAACGGTTCTTCTGAAGCTGAAATGCGTTTGCTGATCATTTGCATACGTATGCTAAAAATTTAATGATTTCAGTCTCTCTCTCTCTCTCTCTCTCTCTCTCTCTCTCTCTCTCTCTCTCTCTCTCTCTCTCTCTCTTAAGGACTTGCATTCTTTATGATGATTTTAAAAGAAATAAAAATAAGTTTATTAATTAATGTCGAAGGAATAATGAAAACGTAGTGAAAATGAGAAGAGCAAAGAAGGCCATCTACGGCGTATTTACTCCATGGATTTTACTTCTTCCGTTATATACAAAACGTTTCTGCATAAGAATTTAATTGGGACTTTTGCAGAGCTAATACATAATAATAATATTAGTAATAATAACTAAAATAATATAAATTATAACTGCTTCAAACAAATATGGTACATATATAGGCTCCATTATGAAGTGCGATTTCAATAATTTTTTTATGTATAAGTATTTTTAAAGAAAAACTAAATTATTATATTGAAATTAGGCAACATTTATACATAAATAATTATATGCAAAAATGTATTCACATAAATGTTTCGACGCTTGAAAGGATTTTAAGTCAGTTTTGTAGTAATCAGTTCTGTGTAGCTGTTTCAGAAAGCTAAGGTTGTTTTCAGGGTGAACAGTGATTTGATGATTTCGTTGTGAAGATTTCTTTGTGGTATTTTAAAACCTTTCACCAACATCACGACGTAAACTTGACACGGTTTGCATAATTTATTCACGGTATTCATATAGGACCATGCATCAATGAGCTTTTAACCTGTTATACCACAACAACAAATCACGAAAATATGACAAGTAAGCATTATGTTACACGCTATCAAGCATTACATTAAAAAGGACTGAAAACAAACACTAAACAGGCTTTTAAACATTGTTTTAAGCTTCAAGAAAGGAATTTTTAATTGTTTTGTCTATTATGGATTTCTGTCACTGACCCCAAGCATTTGTTTCAGTATAACTAATTATCATATTAGAACAATTACATCAATTTCTTAAATATTTTGTCAAGTATGTTCTAAAGCCGTACTGTCAACAAAATTCCTACCATTCTTGGTGGAGAGTGTACAACAGTTTTCTGAATATTTTAGCATTTTGTATTTTGCACTTCTGTTATAGAGCATCGCGGATTCAACGCACTATATCAGATAATGTTGAATCGGTAAATAGCTGTGTGAGAGAAAATGAATTTAATCAACGTAACTATTTTAAGACGGTCGTGATATAATCTATAACGAAGGTTTCGTGAAATTGTAAAAAAAAAATCAAAACATTATAAACACGAACAATGCAACATGATCTGAATTGAACTTTACAATAGTAGACTTTTGTAATTCTGCTTGTTTCCCTTTTGACAGGGAAATTTCAAACGTTAAGAGATAAAACATTTTTATATTTTTATAACTTACGAAAATAATAATTATGTTGTTTGTTTTATTTTCCTACTAATGTTTGTTGTGTTTTTAAGTTGCAGATATCTGTTTAGAATGGAAACTTCTGATCAAAAAGTTATCACACTAATGAAAGGCTCGTTTCCTCCATTGTCGACCAGCACCGATCACGAAGTTACATTGACGATTGGCTCACTTCTTTCTTTTTGTTTACAAAACCGTATTCTCAAATACAATTGCAAAATAGTTTGATCTCAATAATGTGTCTATGAATGACGACCACGATACGTATAACTTCTCTCCAGATACTATTATAACATCTTAAAATGATTTGATGTAAAACACATTCTACATTACGCATTTATTTTTGTTATAATTTCAAGTGTATGGCTTATGACAAATTCATAACATCTAAGAACAATAATTGTAGTATGTTTAAACCTATTTACAAGACGTGTTTGAGCATTAAGTCATGTCATATCTGTCTTTCGTTTCAGTGTTTTTATATAAATACACTTGAATGCAGCGTGTAAATTATTAATAAATTCATAAAAATAAGAATACCTTTATATTCATCTTGTTCCCAGGAAATGACTCGGTTGCAATCATTATCGTCCATTCCACTTGTTCCTGTGGTGCTGTTCACCAAAGATGTTAACTCAACCGCCTCATCCTCTGCGCTTAGGTGCATCTGAATGACAGCGCCTGTTGTCATGTTCTTGTTTGTTAAACTGCAAAAGCACGGATAAAACATGAATTGATAAATTAACGAAGAAATCACTCGGTTGCAATCATTATCGTCCATTCCACTTGTTCCTGTGGTGCTGTTCACCAAGGATGTTAACTCAACCACCTCATCCTCTGCACTTAGGTGCATCTGAATGACAGCGCCTGTTGTCATGTTCTTGTTTGTTAAACTGCAAAAGCACGGATAAAACATGAATTGATAAATTAACGAAGAAATCACTCGATAAAGACACCCATGCAACTACGTAATCACAGCTAAAGTGTCGTACGCATGCAAACGTTCTATTAATATTTTCTTCTCTCCATTTTTGTAACGTTTGTGGTCGTTCTGCACCGTTCGGTGCCAACACAGAATAGTCTCCCAGCCTCTCGGCACCTACCTGCCATTTATAAACAGGTATAAACAATGGTTATTGTATTAATTTAGCTTGGACAGTGTCAATCGATTTCTTGAAAAACTCTCAAAACTAGCACTATTCATTGAAGACGGTCTAGCTATCGTTTTTTATACTGTAAAGACACCGTTATATACAGTATTTCTGTACCATCTTCGAACCGTTTACAATTGTTTTCTTACTGTACTATGTCCAGTGTTGAAAAATTGTTACAAGAACTATACCAGTCTGCAATAAGCCGGTGGTATCCATTTGTATATAAATATGAACAAATTCACTGTATATAACCAACATCACTATATGTGAACAAGTTATGGAGCAAACAGTGTATGTTTTGATTTATTGCGGCCACTGCTATATTTGTATAGGATAGGAATTCAAACTCATATCATAAGATAATATATGCGAAATGTTTAATACATTTTTCTCAAATTAGAAAAGGACTCAAAACACCACACAATGGTAAACACATATACAACATTTCAACAAATAATACAATACATACATATATTATTATAATAAGACACAACACCATAAATATATAGTCCTACGATCACTGTTTGTCGGTATATTTCAGAATAAAACTATTCAACAAACCGTTGCATAAAACATGACATTGAAACGATAGAAAACGATAGAGATGTAGATGTAATGTGGACTTTTCTGATCACAACCATATATCTACTACGTGTAGAAGTGTATTAAATACACTATTTGATAGAAAGATGATATAGCTGATTGGCTGTATTAGCAAAAATCGTCAAATGGCGTAAGTCATATAATTAGCCTATGTATGGATACATTCAACTCAGTAGTTGTATTTAACCATTATACTTATTATTGTTGCCGCATAGGGACTTCTATATGTAGAAGGTCTGATATCAGATAATGATCATTTACAAGTATAAATTCGTCACAAGCACGGCGTGGAGATTATCATATTCGTCTTTTTAAACAGTTTAACATTACAGTCTATTGGAACATAATTGTTAGTTGTGCCTATGGATAAAATATCATGGGTATACAATTATTCAGGTCATGGGTTCTTATAAGATGGCTATTGCCTTTAACCTCTGGGATGCAAGGTTTCTGATGGAATAAATGTGGTCTTGTGTTTGTTACTTATCAAGGTATAGACAAATAATGCTATATCTTATGTCTTTATCTCATGAGTTTTCATATATATATATATATATATATATATATATATATATATATATATATGACTTTTATTTCGCTGCTAAAGATAGGTTTACCATTTTATATTAAGACGTAAGGTATATACTTCAGGTACCAATCCAATTTTCCGGTGGCTTAAGTTGCTAGAATGTTTGCATTAATTGCTGGATGTCACACGCTGGAACACCGTTCGAGTCATACTGAGGACTTAATATCGTTATTTATAAATGTGTTTACTAGCAGCTGCCTCGCTTGGAGCTAAGCATATTGAGGGCAGGATAAGGACAGGTTTGCCTGGTGTCAGGATATTATGACAGGGTGGGACATGATGCAGGATGCCTGCTGCATGATTACCCAGTCCTGGACACTACTATACACTGCCGCCACAGTGTATTCATCTTGGCCATATCACTAAAATTGTTAAATCTACGTTACATCAAACACATCTGTCCAACTTACGCATAACCGTGTTCAAAAATAACTAAAAATTTTTTGCCTGCTATCTTATGGTTTAACTACAGCTCAAGCTAAGAAACTACCTAAACACATGAAATCACAATGTATGCATAGTTTTAAAAAAAATCAAAAGCGCATACCCTTTATGATGTAAGAGTTAACTATGTTTTACTCAATCCTGTCTTTTCTCATTTGGCATTGAAATGTCTTTTACATTATCAGCTACATTATGAATATCAACGCTTGTACATCATATCGTATACTAAGATATAAACACAGTCAATAATAAAGAACCGTTATTTAAGACACATGGTACAAACTACTTGGAGATTACAACAGAGCTACACAATAAAAATGATTATATCAAACACAAACGCTTTATAATTATACAAAATGTGGGCCTTAATATCAGTGCTAATGTTTTAGCTGAGACGGCTATGTAATTTGAACCTTAAAATCAAGCACTATGAATACAGCATTATGAATGCACACCTATACATGTACAGGTATATATGTCTACAGCAGGACATCTGTCAATTGAAACATCGATTCAAGGTTCCAAACAATTACAGTAGCATTGTACAAAATCAATCTGCCATATTTGAAGCACCTATTAAGTTTTAATTATGTTTTATTTCGTGTTACCCGTCTGATTATATCAAACAACTTTTATACGATATGACGTTCCTCATAAGAAGTCACTAAAACTACAAGTATTAATATCAAGTTATGATAAACAACACTACTATCAACCAACCACCACGTACACACACACACACACACACACACACACACACACACACACACACACACGTGCCACTTTTTCCATTCAAAAAGTCACATTGTTTTGAATTTTCATCCTATTTATGACGTTAAAAGGTCCATTTAATTGAGTAGTAACGTGCAACAATCCATTACATTGTCGACGTATTAAGAGCCATATCGTTCTTTAAATAAACAGAAGAAGTGCTGCAGATTCCTTTTACTTGATATAGCCAACTTCTTGAAGAATAACTGAATCAAGAAAATTTCTAGTTATGTGATGTCTTTAGAATGCTGAAATGAGAGATGCAATGTAGACATGAAGTGTTAGGCATTGTGGCTACCATATAGGATGAATATGTGTGACAGAACAATGAGACTATTCAATATTTGGTGAATCAGTTTAGTTCTAGCTTGAGTCCTTGTAATTGAAGGCGATTTTAATGTAGCAGACATTTTGGGTAATACAAAGATACTGCGAAGAACTATTGTATTGTTCATTACAGTTCAAATATGTATTGTAAATATACTATATTCATTGGCTTTGAAAAATGATACTGCAGAGAGTGCAGTATACTACATAATTGTCTGATATGGTTATGAGCTACGTTTATATATTCACACGATATGTTGATACATATATATTTTCAATATGAGACAAGTCTTGAAGTATATTAAGCCTGCATTATTCTGTTTGAATTCGCTAATGTTCTTTATTTTCACGCAAAAATACAACCTGTTTGCAAACAGTTTTGCGAAGAAAAGTAAAATGAGGAAGCATAAAAGCCTTGGCCACCTCATATAAAATATGACCCTATCTATACAACAAGCTTGGATGCCAAGAAATCACATTTGCTATTTTAATAAAACACCTTAAGTCAACAGGCATTCGGCTACCTTAATTTTGCCTTTAACAACATATTTTCATTTTACTTTTTCTTAAGAAATATTTACATAACGTTTGTGTATACAACATCCATGTAATTTATACAAATCCTGCAAATGAAGTTGCAACTAATATAATATATAATTTATTAGGTAAGCAGGTAAGGTATGTATCAAAATATGATATCGACTAAGAACATAGTTTTGCCCACCACACAGCTGAAATTCGATTAAACATAGTTTTGCCCACCACACAGCTGAAATTCGATTAAACTGTTAAGCTTCAGATTGCGCGTTAGGTCATCTCATCTTCAAGCAATTTATTTAATTGTTCAATCGGAGCAGCCTCTATCTTTCTCTTGAAAAAGATACAATGTGTGGCACAGATATTCGTTTTGATTTAATTACTTTAAGCGAACCTTGAAATGTATTTACTGATTAAACAATAAGGTTCACAACCTACGTTCAGTTATCAGTACAGAATCGAACGTCCATATACTCAAAATGTGTTATTATAGTTTATATACCTTCAGGACACAAATTGGAGGTTAATTAGGTATGCGCTATAAGTGTTTGCTTATGTTTTATATATTTCCCTAAAATTGGGATGCTGGTCCGATTCGTACATCCTAGTATTTCCGGATTGACAGAAAAGACAGTAGTTACTTTGACTGTAAAATTGAGAATACTGTCTGCACTCAGACAATTATATAAATATCAAATTTTCTTTACATACATTCTACTTAATTTGTATACTAAAATTCTCTCCAGTCAATGTTTTCGTTGTGGTTTAACATTTTAGATTTTGAATTATCGATTGTACCTGTTATTTAAAATGTGACTATAAATACTAATGGAAATGGTATTTTATCTATTATTCTGTGGATCCCGCTGAATAGAAATTTAGAAAACCGTTGACATATTTGGGGCATCAAAGAACAAATCCTTATAACATCACACCGTGTTAGTGTTAAGGATTGTGTGACTCGATAATGTATTATAGAGGAAACAGGCAGGCAGTTATAGAATGCATCATATTTGTAACAACCCTTACACTGGCTAACATAAATCGCATTGGCTCTAAGAGTTGGTATGTCACCTGACTGATGCTATTCAAAATATATCTTATCAATATGGACTAACAGGATTAATAAGCTAGTATTTTTGTTGGGTGTGCTTTATTTTCAGCTTTGTGAAATACAATGTGAAACGAACACCATAACTATAACGTGCTGCACGATGTAGCTAGAATACCACATGTTATTTAATATTCGTGCTAAATGCATTGCCCAAATACCGTGCTAAAATCAAGCAAGAAATGCACTGAGAAAACATTTTCTTTCCACTCCTGTTTAAGTGACGGATATTATATTCGCTAAGCGATGTATGACTCCATGTCAAAAGTTATTCTTACAGAACAAACCACGTTTTCTGCATGAATAATCCATAACCGCAGTATATTTGCGTATTGTATGCAACGACATTTACATTAAAGAATTTTATTTTATGTTTAGAGTACGCAAAACAAGTTAATGTTAAGCTTCAGTCAAACTCATTTGGCATATTGATCTTGAGATGAGCTCACTCCATGTTTCGTTATGGTGTATTATATCACTATAAACTATGATATCCCGACAATTTCTGAAAGTATCGTGCACGTGTCAAACGATAGGATCTGATGCCTGTGAAAATATGCACTAAAATAAAGCCACACAATTAATGCACACTAATCTATGTCTGTCTGTTTGACTGTATGTATGTCCGTCCGTATGTCCGTCTGTCTGTTGGAAGTAGTTTATTATATTTTCGTCCTTATAAAGTGAGGGACACGTAGAATGGACCTAGGACATATCCAACGCATGTATGTAGTGACTATCTTTCTACGTACTGGACCTGGAATACATTCTACTAGTGTACTAAATGACTACCTTTCTGTGGGCTCTACTTATTATGGACTGGACCCTAGAAAATATCCGGATAGTGTATCCAATGACCTCCTTTATATGGAATAGACATAGAACATATCCGACAGAAGTGTGCCAATGACTACCTTTATATGGACTGAGCATATAACATATTCGACTAGTGTATCCAGAGACACCTTTCTATTGACATTCATGAGTTAACTAAAGAGGAACGTCATCAACATTAATTCATTCATTTTTACTTATATTTCCATTCATCTTCCCTTGAAATAAAGCAATTCAAGAGAGAAACGTTCTGAAATGTTTGCATCCTATAATTTAATTTTAAGAATGTTCAAGTCGCTTAGCTACATATTTTAACAGAATATATATATGTGTTTTGGTGTATACGTGTATATGTGTGTCAAATATGACATTAATGTTGTTGTTCCAAATTACATTTTTGGTTGCCATGATATAAATATGTTTGAAATATAATGATGACCCTTTAGACAGTTATCCACCTGACTTTGGAAGTTTACAAACGTAAGCAGATTTAATATTTTTAAAGTACGCTTTTAGCTATGTAATCAACATGTCATTGATTGCATTATTCACTTACATAAATACATATATTTATATTGAGATAACTTTTCGTTTTTTTCTCTTATCAACATCTAACTTTTTCTAAAGTATTAGTCATTAAAAACTTACTTCACATCATGATGGACACAAGACCTATGTCTCGACTATTCATTTTTGAACTACTTTTAAAATTGTTTTGTCCGTGGAACAATATAGATGCAACATCTACTTGATCTTTATGACTACATGACACATAAACCGCTCTAGTGGCCTAATGCTCAGAGCGTCCCATTCGGATGCGGGTTAAAACACCGGCTGAGAATCATACCAAACTCAGAAATGATACTAACAGCTGCCTCGATTGGTACTCACCATTAAGAGATTAGGCCTGGTAGGCCTGGTGGCAGGATAATGTGACCGGGTGGGACATCATATTATAAGTATCCGGCATGATGCCCCTGTGCTACACATGACCATACACTGCCACACTACATTAATTGTAGTGACATGACTGAAACATTTTTAACGCAACGTTAAAATAAAAATCATACACACATATAAATAATATATTTTCAAAGCATCCATTTTGAGCAACTTATCCGGATAAATCAATATGTGTGGCATCCACATTACTATGTATGCGAGAAGCCACAGCGGCTAAGTTTATATCGTGAGGGATTCGTTCCTGATTGGGTGCACGTTCGAATTCCACCATCTTCCCAGTTTGGCTACGGTGATATATCTTGGACAGGGCACTCTGTTCCGATTGTCTCGGCACATAATACCCTACTCTTGTTGCTTTGCCATGATAACATCAAATACAAAACAGCATACTGAATATGCATATGATATGACGTCATTAGTTTTAATATAATTTTTCCATTTACATGGTAAGGAGCAGAATGGCATTGTAATTACAGTTGGACCAAGGGACCGCAGGGGCTGAGTGGTCTAAGGCGCTTGCCATTACAGATCACTGACACGTCTGACCTCAATCTGCATGGGTTCGGGTATCGGCTTGAGCAGGGCAAGTATCCAATATAGCTTGGCATTGGGTGAATGATTCTTCCCGCGCTCATCTTGGGCTCATACTCTGCCAAATATACTGTCCGCCATGTACAGCTCTCATGTGCTGACAAAATTAGCGTTAAACTCCAAAACAGCACCAACAACAAGAACTGAATCGCACGGATTAGGACGACGCGAAAGTTAAAAAGCTTTCTTTATTTACAGATCGAATATGTGTGCAATACAAGGCTGGAAAAATAGTAAAGAAAATATATCATGTGAAATTTACTCACATTTCCTGAACATAATCATACGAAAGAATTGAAGTTAATAATATAATATTTGCCAAGCATTTTTTATACGGGCTTCTAACCCCGTAAATGACACCGTGGGAGGACAATATTTGTCTTGTGACACGTTTGGGATGGTATGTTAGTAGACTACGCAGTGAAAACGTTGATATTTTTATGCGATAGATTTATTTGTGATGTGTTCCAATATTACAGAGATAGCTGGAACTGAAATACCTGATACGTCAAACCAGTCTTTGTCTCTTAAACAAAGTTGTTTCCATGATCAAGGGTTTGTGTGCCAGTATGTACGATTCGTTACAAGTAGAGTAGAGATATGTTTCTCGAAGTGCATAAGTGATTCGGGGTGTGTTCGTCCAACTGAAACATTATGTACACATACTATGTCTTGTACATGCCTTTGCTATTACTATATTACTAGATTCTCGCAAACTAAATAAACAATTAAAAAGATCCGCATCGAAGCGTTTTCGTTCAAAACATTTTTGCATATTTCCTGAGTGCCCCTGGCAGTCATGACAAGTCTCGTGTCCTCGTAATCCTCGACCTAATTCAACATATGAATGAAAACACATACTTTTTTCACGAAGCTTTCGAAATATGGTTTTATTTAATTTTATGAACTGATTTTCAACAAAGTTGTCATTTAAATATTTAGTTTAGAATAAACGACTTATATGGCCGCAAATGGTAAAAATTATAAAAAGTCAGAAGGATTGAACAACAGTTCTCTAACCCACTTTTCCCTATCCATTAGTAAATCCTAACTAGCATAATCGGCATAAATCATAAAGAAAGAAGACGATTGGCTCAATGAGTGGTAGTATTTAAGAGAGTACCTGATGGCGTATTGAAAGAACAAGGCAATGCATGATCATAAGACTTAACTGATGTTTTAATTCAATTCCGTCTTTAATTAGCACAATAAGTACAAATTGTACTTGGTTGGTCACCCACGTGAACCAATGAGAGAAAACAATTATGTTCCATATGTGTGTTATCAATTCAAAAGTAAAATTGTTTTCGTTTGAAAATTATGGACACAGCAGCACAAGTAGGTTATTTAGTGTCGAGATGATGTTAGTAAAGTGCATTGCCCGAGGATACGCTATGGTATCTATGTCAGGATGTACTATTAGTAATATTTAAACCCGCACCCTTTCGTGGTGTTAACCACTGAGACACAACATCTTCAAGAAATAAAGTTACTTTGATGATTTTATTGTATAATAAAACCTTTGTGTCTAAGCTACTGGTAAAAACAAATTTCGTTAGAGTTAGAGAGTTATGTTGCCAACAGTGGCAGAGACAAAACAAACATGAATCTTGAAAAATAATACCTATATTGCCTAAATATCAATTAGCATAAGAGTATTTCGTGAAAATGAAAATTAACTCACCCAAAATTACTTTCATCAGATACGTCATTCATGCTGCTGTGTGATATATATCGAACAAAACATTTGCTGGAGAAAATGTCAATAATCCCTTACTGTTCAGATATATGGATGATGATTGAAACGAATCAGTACACACCACATATATAAATCCTCTTCATCCGAAGAAGCAACGTTCAAATGGTATTTGTTTTTAGACCATCTAAAGCCTCCCACATGTTTAATTTTCCACTCTGATCTAGGAAATCATATCGAGTGCAATACTGCTTCTGCAGAAAACAACCTTGAATTAATCATACACCAGTGGATACTGGTGCTGCGCTTTATTCCAATAGGAACGTTATCTTTGAGAGAAATCCTATTCAGCCGACTAGTAGAAATCATGCGCTCAAAAGTATCTCGTAAGACAACATGAACGGATTTGCAATACTTAGTCGAGCCATTCAAATAAAATCCTACCATGGACTGATATAAGTAAATATAAAAAACTGCAAGCAGCAAATTTATCCTAATATGCGTGTCTGCGGTTCAGGACATATGTTGCTTGTTCGACTGATTACTCTTAACAAACTGAACGGATCCAGATTTGGCCGCGCAAAATGCCCCAACATATATCGGTCTGCGAATTTTGCACATCGACTCGTCTTATAAGGGAGCATATACGGAATTATAACTCTCAACATTAAATTAATTATTATTATATTTATTTATTGAATAATAATATATTTAAAATGAATTTTGCAGATAACATTATGGACATGGTTTAAAGATACTTCAAATATTCACATGTATGATTTCATATAACTTAATGTTTGCATTCTTTTAATTCTGGTGCCTGGCTTATGTTCGTTGATATCAATATTTGATATATCTGAAATCCGATCTTGCATTAGGTTCTCGCCTATGTGAATTTAGAATTTAAGTATGTCTAAGTTTTCAACCTGAAATGCACATTTCTGAATTGCGTTCCTCCCATCACGAATATGAACCTTGATAATCATATATTTGCTTTGCAGAAAATGTTATTACTATCATGAGAACATGACGGAAATGTCGATTAATTGTGATTGATCATGTTGTTCATAATTGATTTTGTGGTAAGGATATGTTAAACATCCTACTGTCAATCACAGCTGAGTTGACATTATTCACATCTTAACAAGTGTTAGAACGAAAACATGGTTTCTTTTCTGCAACGTATCTGACAGTTGAGACTATTTTTTTTTCTATTAAATACATTAATTGCAATTAATGGAAATTACAGGAAATTATATAAATACCACATTCTCACTATCCCTTATTCTTAGTGGTTATCAAGCTGATAAACCTTCGTAGCTTTAAAGGTTTTTTATATATAAAATAACAGCACAACTTCATCTGTTGTGATGTTTTCATTAATCATGGTGTCTCTTAGTTAACTAGAAGAGGATTGAAATCAGCAACCAGTACTGCACCATTTAATTGAAATGCAACATAATACAGAAAGTGACAGTTGGACGACTTAAAATTCAGATCATATCCACATCGTCTGCTTCATTTTCCAACATATAAATTATTTTAAATTGTATTATATATATATATATATATATATATATATATATATATATATATATATATATATATATATATATATATATATCTATATCTATATCTATATCTATATATATATATATATATATATATATATATATATATATAATTACCTATGCTTATAAGACACTGGATATAGTGGCAATTAATTTTTTGCTGGCTCAAGGAATACTACCGAATAGCATGCATTATATTGAGAAAATCATGTCCCCTTACCATATTCATTAGTATATACTGATGCATGTACCCATTCTTTTTATTTATAGCCTGCTCCAGTAGTTTACTGCTCAGAACAACACATACTAAAGCTGTCTGCGTTAAGAAAGCATCGAACTCTTTGTTACAGGCCGCTGATTCTGCTCAATACAGCACATCGTTAAGACTTATATACGGTATTTATTTCTATAACGAATAATGTTTCAGTACTTGAATGACATCCCTGTTTATGTCAGAAGATATTAGTTGGTGTGACGGCAAAAATAACAAGACGTGTTATATAACATACCGTCTATACTTACTTAATAGTCCGAGTCTTTCTGTGAAGATTCAGATTTCTAGTAGCCTTAAATAAATACATTTATTCGTTTTATTAGCCCAAACAGACTAAGTGGATGCATTCATTTTGAACTAATTGAATTGAAACGTGGATATTACAATAAAGAACACGTATTGGACATCAACAGTGTCAAATTTACAAAGAGACAGTACGAAACGATGTTAGGCCTACAGCTGCTGATCAAGGCAGATAACATAAGCATATTAATTCACAAAATATATCCCAGGGATAAAGAGATATATCTAGTGTTTTAAGTGACATATTATGAAGGTAAAATCAGATGTTAAGTAATTTGACTTAACGTTAAAGCAAATGTCATTGAAAATATTTTGCAATCATATCTGAACATACCACGCCGTTTCTATCATTAAAACATTTTAACTTTAAGCGACCAATTTATTCAAAATTCTTGTGTTCTGGGTATTCATGGGTCTTAAAATTATTACATATTTGTTGTTTTTTTAACTATATAAGTGGTTCATACCTGTATGACATGAGCATTATATTGAGCTGGAAGACCTACCTCTGTGTGATAGAAGTAATACATTGAAGAATCGATATAAACCCTTATCAACGTATGCATGATACAACAGCAAAAAAGAGGCCCCGAGTTGCCAACTGGTCTAAAGCGCTCTCCGTTACGGATCACTGCCTTGTATGGCTGGCTCAGTAACGGGTACAATTATGGCATTATTGAAATTGAAATGGTTAGAGTTATGGCCATGACAGCAAAACGTTCTGTATTAAATTATACTCTGGAATATGGTTGCCCATCTTGGTTCATCCTGGGGTATCACACCTGAGGTTTAGGTATGCTTATAAATTAGCTGTCGGAGATGTCATAGGAATGTTTGAGCGGTAATAAGCGGAATCAAAGAAAGAGTAAAGCCTTGTAAAGTTAACAAATAATTTATTTCCCAGGAAGCATGAAAAAGACCTTACATTTTTAAATACCAACTACAAAAAGAATCCAAGATAAATCACAACTTAAATTACATAAGCCATAGTAAGTAAATGTTCGAAAATATTCAAGTTCGAGTCCTGCTGGAAAATCAAACATGGAAGATAATCATACAGTTCATTGTATAAACACAACATTTAACTCTCAGGTGTTACAAATCCGAATATTATTTTGATCAATTGTCCTTGTCCATGTATTACGTATGAGCATATCTATTATTTCCAGATATACGAATTATTCCTTTAAATTCCTGATGAACTGAAGAAAAGTCAATCTGGATTCAAAACTTCGCTACAGCAAAATAAAATAACTTAAAGTTATTTTTAATAAATCCAAAGTAACTATATTCTGATAAAGCAAGGATTATACCTGATTGTTATACACAGTTTGCGAAAGCAAGAGTCAAGTGATCGTTTATATCATGTACGTCTAACATGGCTCTGAAGATAACCAATCATTTGTACTTCAAAAACAGAAAGTCGTATACTTTCTAAGTCACTAGTCCCATCTTGACCCTGACATTAATGAATCATTTTAAAATTAAAATAAAACCTGTTGACGTGGGAGCCGCTAACCTGACATCAAGAACAGAATATATATCAACACTACTTGTTTACCAAATACTAATTCAGGTCTTCCGCAGCTCTAAAAAATATCATATCTTGTGAATAAATTTACATTACAATAGCATGTAATAAAAAAAAATTAATCTGACAAGCAATCTTATATTAAAAAAAAAGATACATCAAAACTGATATACTTAACACTTCCCCCATAAAGAACAAGAAGGAAAGATTTATAGGATAAAGCTTTCTTTTTACCATAGTTTAATTATGCATCAGTTTTAAGAAAAGCAATACAAGTACTCTTACGAATTACAAACAGAGCAGATGCAATAATACAATATTATTGCGGGAAAGTGTGCCCGCCATTAAATTATCTTTTCCCTTGATGTGTCTAATGTCATGATTGTATTCATGTAACAATAAATTCTAATATAGTGCCTAAAAATTTTAATAACAGTGGAAACTCAAATATAGGCTTGACCTTAGAATAGGTGTAGCTTATCCATGTCCCACAAATATGTCCTAGAAAAGGTCACTAACACGGCAGAACTCCTGTTTAGTTATCACATTTCCATCGGTGAGTCTGTCAAAGAATTTCCGAATTATTGCTAGATGTTCTTTCCACGTGTTGTAGATGATGACACCATTGATGTAAACATCACAAATAACTAGACAGAATGTGATCATATTCATAAGGCGTTGAAATATATATGGCGACCTTGCATCCCAAACGGAATTACTTTAAAATGGTAATGTCCATCTAGAGTCACAGATGCCACCATTTCTTTCACGTGCATTTAGTGGAATTTGACAAAATACTTTCAGACGGTCGAATGTGGTGACATACTTGTAAATCTATACTTTTCAATAGTCATCGATTCTTGGTAATATAAATGAATGTCTTTCACATTATTCGCCTTCACATTAATCATTCTTCAGCAAAAAATGACTTTCGTTTTTCAGGTTATTTTGTTTGAGAGGGTTCATCTTGTGCTGATGTTGCTTCACATGTTAGGAATGTACAATTTCAACGTCATGGAAAATTGTGTGCATCATTGTAGGAACAGATGGAAATACGTGCTTGCATTCCATTACTAACTGTTTGAGTTCATTTTTTTTCTTGCTCTAGCAAATTCTGGTCCAAATCTTTCATAATGTCTGAATTATGAAGAGTAGTCAATGCAATACCAATATCAAAATAATCCCATGATATTCCTTCTTCACTGGAATATTCACTGAGTCGGAAAGGTCAACTAAGTCAATTGTATGTTTAGCCTTGCCATTTATTTCAATTATCTGGTAGTTCTACAATTTATTTCGATCACATGATCAGTAATAGGATAATTAACTCATTAACTGTCTTCCTAATTGTGAAAGGGCCTAAGATGTTGAAGAATGAGCAAGAGAGACAGAACTCAATCAGACAATAACGTTCTCTCCACTGTACTTCTTTCAAACCTTAATTTAACCTTTGACTTGAACATGCTTACTGAGAAATCTTAAGCATACTATATTGGAACATTCCAGACCTAACATTTGAACTTTGTTTAAGAAGGCCCAATTAAGTCACCAAAACGATATCGAAACTTTTCTAATGCTTTAGATTTAAAATTCCTCAAAGGAATTGCCTCCGGAAACATTGTCGATGCAGGCTTAATGGTCAACATGTATTGGTTACCTGAGTTTGATTAAGGGACCAAATCAATCTATCATATTTGTACTGAATGGTTCCGTGAAATGGAGGAATTGGTTGCTGATGAGCCTTACGTATCTTATGATTGGGGTTTCCTAACTATTGACAAGTATGCCAATGTCAATAGTATTTTTTAACATCACTTTTGATTTTTTGGCCAATTAAGGTGAGTCAAGATCTTGTGATAAGTGTTATTGAGTCTTAAATTACCTACCAAATAACTTTCATGGCCAGACTAAGTATTTCCTGCCTGTAATATTTTGGAACTACAACTTAATAGTTCACTGACCACTCATCACCAACATGTACTTCAAAAGGTCTTTATTTTCTCATGAGAATTCTATTTTTAATGACATAAAATACAGATACTTCAGAGGCTTCTGTTCAGTAATGGATATCTCATGATATGTTCCCTGTTCCATGACAAGTGAGGGGCACCGAGTGGCCAAGTGGTCGTAAGCTCTGTCCGTTACTGATTACTGCCATCTCATCTCTGCCTGCGTGGGTTCGAGTCTAAGATTCAGCTAATGTAGTTATTGGAGAAAGCTAGCCAGTGGCTTCTCATTGGGTCGGTGGGTCTTTCCGGGGGTTTTCCCGGGTTCTTCATCCACCAATAATATTGGCCGCCATGTATAGCCTATATTGTGCTGAAAAATGGAGTAAAACCGTAAAAAACAAACAAAAACAAACTATGACAAGTGATTGTCGTTTATGACTCTGATTAGAATATGGAAAATGTGTAGAGAGGATCACTAGATCAATATTTTCTAATTAATGCAAACGAGTGAAAGTGACCTCATCAAAAGCATGACAAATATCTGTGTAAACCTAAAGGATTAATTTCCTTATCAACATCAGTTTCAAATGTTGTCGTTGCCACAGCTCTGGTAACTGCACGAGCTGTTAATAAAACGGCATTTGTGTAATTTGATCGACTTTCGGATTTAAACAGGGCTTGTCAGTTATAGGTGGATTAATCACAACTTTGTCTCCAGCTATGTCGTTGCCTATGAATAAATGAATGACCTCTACGCGTCAAACATGGACTGTTCCAACTCTCATGGGTCATGATGCTAAGCCTAATGATAAAGTTGCACAATCTAGAGTTACTTCTCAGAAAAAGGCATAGTACCTGACAATAAAGGACTATGAGAAGCTTATGTATCCCTAAAACTTGTAATAGTAGTGGGAGTGGTCGAATCACCCAAGAGTGGTATAGAACCCTTCGATATGAATGGTGAATAATTCTCCAAAATTAAATCAGACTGCATTATTAGACCTCCACATGTATTATTTTTTGGACTCTGTGTCTGCTGGATGTATTTTGAATGTAGCATACGGTGCTGCAAATCTGGTGTTGGACAGCGAATGAATGTCACATTTAACAATTAAAGCACTTATGTTGAAAAGAGCATGACAATTCCGATCAACATTAGCGTATGCAGTAGTTTAAACAAACCACAATTGGACACTGTATGTGTGTAATCTATTAGGGATTATTTTGTGTGGAGTTGTTATTATCCGACTCTGACACATCCTTTACGTATACTTCTAGATGCTTGGTACCCAATTTAGCATCCTCTTTGCAACAAATTGTCTACCGTTTTCATCATATTATCTCCATCCAACGCTTCTCTCCCCAGATTTAAGTTGTGACTGACGAGCTTACAAAATGTGAAAGTACCAGGAGGCAGAAACGATCTGGACAACTGTCTGTCTCTACGACTGTACATTTTAGTGATGTCATGAGTTCTCAAAGGTGCGAGATACTATGGATGCTGCTAGTGTTGTCTGTTGCTACAGAGGTTCCGACCTGAAACCCAGTTTGTTGAACATTTTTTCCCTTGATGACCTCAATATAGCCACCTGATTATTAAATTTACGATTGATCTCATGTGTTACGTGCGCGGTAAACTTGTCTGAGACCTTTTGGATTGTAATATTAAAACGATGGGGTCCATCAATGTTCCTTCACTGAATGTTTCAGGTTGACGGTTGACGGCAGTTGGTGTTGAGAATCATGCCTTCTTTATTGGCCTCTTCACCGCCTCACATTTGGGAACTTGATGGTCTGGCTTTCTTCACTGTCATTTGTGACGCCGCTGCAGCTTTCTTTGTAGGCGACATTCTATAAGAAATGCCACAAATAGTTAATAAACAAATATTTAGTAACTACATACATTTTAGTGTATTACTACATAGCAATATCAGCAATACATGCCATTATTTTAATATTATTAACATCATTGTTCATTGCAGTAAGATGAGTAATGAACTCGATTATAGTAAGAAGGACAATAAAAAAGAACAACATCGAACTATTATGAAAATGTTCAAGGCCATTGTCTACAGGTGAAGAATGCAACATACAACCAGTACCAACATATTAAAAAAAATATAGATCAGTGGGCCTAAACATGGAGCAAAGTGGTGGAAGCAGAAAGCATAAATGACTAATCAAGTGTCAAGTAGTGTGGTGCGGAACCCAAGTAGGTCAAGCATGAAACTCGTAACAAACGTAAAACATGCGGAACCAACTGGTAAACAGACAGGTCACTAATACAGAAGAAAAATGGTATTCATAACATCCAGTGGTACCTAACAAACTGGTAAACACACCGGCCATTGATACGGAATCAACTGTAATCGTACAATCCAGTATTACGGTTGCAACTGGTAAACGCGAAGTCTAGTAGCAAACAACAATGTAATAAATACACAGCCCAGTGGTACGGAACGAACTGGTAAAACAAACATGCCAGTGGTATGGAACCAATCCGTACAACAAATAGTCCAGTGAAACCGAGTCAAGCCTGAATACTAGGGCATAACCCATTAGCATTTTTCTACCGATTTCCGATTCCGGATTTTGGGCATGAAATTTTTCCGATTCCGGATACGATTCGATTAATCGGAAATGCTAAATCTGTATTTTTTTTTCTACAAAATTTCATCTTCCGTTTCCGGTTTTCACCCGTCGGTTCAAATAGATTGTCTCACAGCGTGGTTGTGTTGACCATATTGGACTTTTCTGACTTCTTATTTAACTTTATTAACGCACTATCGAATGAAGCGCAGTGTTAAACACGGTGCTATAGAAATTCAACTTTATTATTTTTATTATCCGAATCGGTCGTTCCTGCCTTGTCCGACTCCGATTAATCGGAAGTTCATACTATCCGGTGGAATCCGATTTCCGGATCAAAAGTCGGTTATGCCCTACTGAATACTTTAACTTAAAAAGTTGATTCCAAACTTTCAAAGAAAAATGACCAATATATCTACCTGGATGAAGTCCTGAAGAATTAGCCAGAGCCGGATTTTTCTATTTGGGCGAAGGGATAAAGTCAAGTGTTTCAGTTGTGGTGTGTCAATTTACCAGTGGGAACAGAAGGATTCCGCTTACCTGGAACATGCTAGATGGTCTCCGAATTGACACTACCTACCGTCAGTGGGACCTTAGTGATTGAAAGTGACAATACCATGTCGTTTAACATACCAGTTTGGTTTGGAGACAAGCCTAGACCAGTATATAAACCCTCTCTAAAACATAATTTTCAAGGATTACCACGTGAATTGCAAGAGAAGATCTACAGGGAAGTTTGGCAGGGACTTGCTAAAGAAAATCTCAATTGGTGACTAGAACTTTTGTGTCGTGAAATTCACAAGAGAAAAGTGACAAAAGTTAACCAACGTGTCAGATTTCTCTGGATCAAGTGTGCCTTTTTAAACAGATTAGAATTTAGACCGTTTACGTCTGAAGATTTTTTGATCATTCTTGATCGCTGCCCTGAATGGCAATGGTCCGAAATTACACACCATGTTAATCACTTTCGCTTTTGGAGAAGATTTTAAATAATTCTGTGCAGAATGTACACTTATGGTCTTCGACATAAAGAAGTATAAAATATAACTACCATGCCACAACCTTTATCACTTGTGATAAAACAGATTCCGTGGAAAAATATCAATGAGAATATTCACACGGTGGAGGATTACGATCACTTATTACGAGAACTGTCCCATCCATTGGGGTCGGCGTGTAGTGTACGTTTTAGTGACTTGCTTTCTGAGATTTCGTTTACCTGTCGATTCCTTGTGGACACTTTACGAACAATACCTACAAAAAGACAGTATGGTGACTCCTTTAAATGTCCACGAGAGACTCATTCTGTTAAAAGCCTTATGCTTTCATCTGGATACGTCTCGACCTCTACAGGAAAGAAAGATTCGTCAACTTTTACGTACGGAAGCGGTGTACGAAGATGTGTGTGTAGCTTGTGATTTACACCCTCATTGGACAGATGTACGTGACTGGAAAAGTTGGGGTTTTGAGGCTTGGACAAACGAAGCATCCCATTATGCCCAAGCGTTGTGATCGTAAAATTCATCGTCGAGTGAAAAGTCACTTTTAAACCTGTGTTAGCGACAGTGCCAGAAGAAGAAGAATCTGTCACCTAGGACAATCACTCGTTTAAAGACAGGACTGTCATGGAAATTCTCCCACAAAGACCCTTCCGAGAGGACACCTATGTGACTGTAACCCATGTACAAACTATAAGAACATTACGCACTACCTGTAGGACACATTGGTTACCCAAACGATGTTGTACAGAGACTTGTTTATATACCACTTTGATCGTTACCATGTGTATTTTATTCCTGTACTAATCCATTTGGCTTTTATGTATTGTTGTCTTTCGTGTTGTTCCAATTTAAACATTAATTAAAATAAACGTGTCTTGAAAAAAGTATAAAAACCTCTTGTCTTGTTTGTTTTTGTGTCAATAGAGTCATACCCTACACTACTATGGCTACCTCTACTATTTCTACTCCTTCTTCCTCGACATTCAAAGTCATTGATGAACACTTAGATCATGCTAGTTGGGAGGCCTTGTATCTTCGTCATCCTTTCAACATGTTAATTGCTGGACCAAACGGTTCAGGCAAAACCGAATTTGTCAAACATTTGACCGAACATAAACATCAATTGCTCGATCGTTCGCCTCAACGCATCGTGTGGTGTTACAAAGAGTGGCAATCGGCATACAGCCCCTTGCAAGAAAGTCAAGGTGATTCCATTGTGTGTGTGGAAGGCATTCCTAGCGAAGACGATGGGATCGTGTCTGACCCTAGTCAAATTCATTTGGTTATTTTTGACGACATGTTAGGAGAAGACGAAGAAGAAACTAAACTGTGGTTCACGCGTAAAGGGCATCATCGTAATGCCAGTGTCATTTACATTACACAAAATTTGTTTCAACAAAGTAAAGCCCATCGTACCATTAGTCTCAATGCTCACTGCGTGGTCTTGTTTAAAAGCCCTAGAGATAAATCGCAAGTGCATGTCTTAGCCAAACAGTTAGGAACACCTTAGCTGACTCATGCGTACGATGATGCCACTCAAACCTCACACACCTTTTTACTCGTGGATTTAAAACCCACCACTCCCGATTATTTGCAATTTCGTACCGATTTGTTTCACGACTGGTGTCAAGACGGGGGACCTGTCGTGTACACGCCCTCGTCGTCGACATAGCAACAACAACAACTAAAAAGTCTATAAAAGTCTCTGTCACATTGACCTTGTCTCATGCATCGTCAACATGACGTCCCTTCAGTCTCATCTTTCAAAAAAATTGATTCGTGCCTTGTACGGTATCAGTCGCGAAAAAAATCCACAAATACGTGCTCACGTCTTAGAAGCCAACTTCAAAGAAGTTTTACGATGATTTACGGTGACAGCACGTCAAATACTGCAAGGCATCATTCACATTCCACATCAAACCAAACGCTTGTTTGACACAAACAAAGTAGCCTTGACGCAACTGGCCGATCCTCGCATCGACACTCAAACCAAAAAGCAAATCATATTGAAACCTGGAGGTAGCGGTTCTCTAGGAGGTGTCATCATTCGTTTCCTTTTCAAATGGGATCCCAATGCTCCCAAAGATCACCCCAAGAAAAAAGCCAAACGAACCCCCAAGAAAAAGAACAATGGTGTTAAGACCAAATCATAGAAAAAGATAAGTCCACAGAAAAGAGCTGTCACCCGCAAAAGAGGCACTTCGGTCAGGACGCAACCTTACCTTCGTAAACCACGACCTGCAGCACCAGTGACCGCGTCTCCAGTAGCCTTAGGTTCTTCATTTCTCCGTTGCTGTTGATGCCAGACAAATCCATTTTGACACCCGTTCTTACTAATTTGATGAAACATTGGAAATCTACGTCTCACAGAACGTCTCCTCCACCGGTGACACCATCTTCCACATCAGCGGCAGTAGCAGCTGCTCACAAAGTACCTGCCCCCAAAGTCAAAGTCCAAGAAAGATCTGGCATGTTAAAGAGTTTACTGGAATTTTCTCAACAAGAACACCCCGATTAAGTCCGTTGCGAACCCCTTCACGACGTGTGTTACCTGTCATGAAGTTGATACGATGGAAAAATAATAAGTGGCGTCGCATTCCAGTATAAAAACGACTTGAGGACAACAACGTGAATCAGTATTTTCTGTGCTACTTCTGAACACCCAATGATATCTCCTCAAAAACGTGCACTCCACAACCATCGTCGTTATTTTGTCCAAAAAGGAAAAGGAAAAAGACAATTTCATCATCCTCCTAAACGCTTAGCCAACATCGACGTCATCCCCTAAAAAGACGCAGTCGTTTAAAGAAAAGAAGAGTCACCAAAAAGGAGGTTACTTTGGCGATTTTGGGAAACACATCGTTACATTTTTGACGAAGCGCTAGTTCCAAAAAGTAGATAAAACAGGGTGTGTAACAAGTCTTTGACGTCAGTGGTATTGTTGAACGAACAAGCAAAGATGTCACCTCGCAGAAAACATTCTTATTTACCCCACAAAGGAAAGATAAGGAAAGAACTACCTCCTCGTTTAGTCAAACACGGAGACATGTTGTCCGTCCTGTCCAAAGCCTCTCCACCCATGCGAAAACAAATCAATAAAACGGCCTCGAAAGATATCATCGATACCGTGTGTGAATGTTGTTTGACTGTCTTGAAAGGCACGATACCTTTGTCTCCACACCAGAAGAAATGCTTAGCCAAACATCGACACGTTCTTCGTCAAATGGTTCAAAAGAAAATACCCATCCGTCAAAAGAAAAAGATATTGGTGCAAGGCGGATGATCTTTTCTCTCTCTTGTTCCATTTATGAAAGGCATATTACCAGGTTTGATACAAGGGATGACACAAAGGATGTTCCAAGGGATGCCCTCAAGAATTGGGTAGAAATATGTATGATCCTTCCAGAAGATAAAAAGGACCAATGGAGCACAACGATCTCAGACATAACCTTTAGAAGCCCATGGAAGGACGAAAATTGACTTTGGTCCCTTACAAACGATGGCTGAAATACCATCGTTGGAAACAACAACGAATCCCCCATTTACCACGCAAACCTCATTTGACCGAGATGTCCCAATTCCAACACGAATTGCAATCCTTGATGCATCGCAACGATTGGTCCGAAACCGAAAAATTGCAAAAGTACGGTCAGCTCTTGCAACGACTTCAACCCTTTCATCGAAAAGCTGTGGAACAAACAGATCTACCCACCCTGACCAATTGTAAGGCTCTAATGAATAGTCCGTCGCCCTCACTATCTACAGCGGACAAGACAGACGTAACCCCACCATTACCCAAGGAAGAAGAACCCCATGATATCTTTCAAACACCTACCGTCACTCCCATTCCGAGTAAGATTGCAGCTTCCTTGTTCACCCTTTCCCCCACTCTCCAACGAGAAGAACTTAAAACTTTGGTTAAAAAGATGATGACCACTCCTCCTTCGACAGAAGTGAAAAAGAAAGAAAGGAAACTAGAAGTGAGAAAAGAAAAGAAGACCAAAGCTATCCCATTACCTCCACCACCACCACCAGTACCCTCGACGTTGACTCCTGTGGCAAATCGGACACGTAACACCGTTTCCAAACAAACCCCATTTCGCCTCACCCAAAGTAGTATCATCGAAGAGTGGGTACCTTATTAACAAAACCATGGAGAAGGTGTAAGCCAGCATTTACTACGATCCAGCCCACCCTGCAGGTTACGGAGGCGTTCGGAAATTATATCGGGCTGTTAAAACTCGCCTGAGAAAGCTCCGTTTACGTAAAGTACAACGATGGTTACAAGAAAAAGCTACGTACGCTTTAAACAAATCCATTCGACGAAAATTTCACAGAAGTCGTACTGAAGTGGAAGGCATCGATCATCAATGGCAAGCCGATTTATCCGGTGTCTCTCATTTAGCCACCTACAATCGTGGCTACAAATATTTGTTTTGTGTCATCGACGTCTTTCATAAATTTGCCTGGGTCGTAACATTGACTTCCAAATCGAGCGGAGAGTTAGTACGAGCCCTGAAACTTGTGTTGAAACAAAGTGGTCGTCACCCTCTTCGATCGCAAATCGACAAAGGTACCGAATTTCTGAAGCAAGCTTTCCAACGAGAATTAAAGAAAAGTGATATTCATTTTTTCATTTCCAAAAGTCCTGAAACCAAAGCCAGCATCGTGGAACGTTTTCAACGTACCTTGAAAGAATGCATATGAAAATATTTTACGCATCAGCACACTCTCAAGTTAATCCACGTTTCACTGCACTTAGTCCAAGCCTACAGTCAATCTTACCATAGAAGCATTGGAAGTTCCCCACAAGATGTGACACCAGACAACGAAGTGACTGATTTTGAGCGTCTGTTTGGTACGTCCCGGATGGACGATGGCTGTCCCCAAGAAAGGTGGAGTGTTAACCCCTGGAGATTGGGTTCGCATTGGCAAAACCAAACGCACTTTCGACAAAGGTTACTTACCGAACTGGACCACCGAATCATTTCGTGTTACATGACGAGTGCGTGATCGTCATCCTACCGTCTATAAATTGGAAGACTTGAACGGAGAAGTATTAAACGGAACGTTTTACTTGCCTGAGTTACAACGTGTCACCAAAAAAGAAGACGATGTGTTCGACATTGAAAGCATTCTCGAACGAAGAACCCGTAATTTAGGAAAACGTCGTGTCAAAGAAGTCAAAGTACGTTGGAAAGGATATCCTCCCAGTTTTGATTCTTGGATTGACTCTTCGCAAGTCATCGACTATAAAAAGAAGTGACCATCATGCCCTTCAATACAACTTCAGCTACGACAGTGACTACTCCTTCTCCCAGTTCTTCTCTGCAAGATTTACAAAAGCAACCCGTGTAGGTGTGGTGTGGAGAACGTGTATTTTGAAACCCAAATCGTCTTTTTCTGTCGAATCTGTGTGGTGTATTGTGTCATCACTGCAGCCATTGCTAATTTGAGTTTGCAACAAGAAGACAAATAATTGTGGACCATTTTGCTCAGCAGTTACATCGGTTATCTTCGTCCCAATCCTTCCCTGAAATACTCTTTCAACGGGAACAAGAGTAACACTATTGGGGGCCTTGCGTCCAACGTCAGTCATTCTCCTAACAGTCACCCCACCAATCATAATCCTCTTTTAGACACTCCTTTAATCTCCAGTGACTCCTCAAACAGAAGAATTTTGGAATTATGAACAACACTATTAACCAATTTTACTTAACGTTACCTATTGAGAGTTCCATGGAGGTGTTACCTAACAACACGGTGTGCTGTTACACTGCTAAAGTGCCAAAAGTCATTCATTCGGAACAAGAAGCCCATTGGGAAGTGGCTTTAGTAAAAATGATACACCCAACACAAATCAAAAACATCGTCGAAAATCAAAACAGTTTTTCAGTAGAAGTGTATTACGAGGAGTTGTAACAACACTTAAACGAACAACGCAACACTAGCAGTGGTGACCCAATGAAATCAGATGACCCCAAAACTAAACGGTCCACCTATCTATTAAACATTCCTGCAGGTTATTATTCTAGTGGTCAACATTTAGTGAATACGTTTGTAACCAGGTTGAATACTTTGTTTGGTAAAGCCACAGACAAAGCCAGAAAATGTGTTACTTTTGAGTACCATAAAGTGACTCGTCGACTAATGATCAAATTTTCAGAGGATAAAATGATGGCCATTACCTTTTGTCCTGAATTGTATGATATGTTAGGTGAAGACTTCAGGTTGGTTAAGAGCAAAGAAATACCAGCCATAACCAGTAACTTGTATTTTGCGAAATATTCTCAATTCCATTTAAAAATGAACCAAGGACTAAATTTGATGTTTGTGTACTCCGATGTGGTGGAGTACAAAGTCGTGGGACACACCTCTGTGCTGTTACTGCTTGTCACAAAACATCTTTTAAGGCGTGCAATCCTCGTGTCACCATCAGTTTCAAAACAGGGGCCACGGAACAAAAGGCTGATTTAAACATATCTCCTAAACCATGTCCTCGTTGTCGAGCGACTCCTTGGTACACAGGATACATCACTTTTCAGTTGTTCGAGAATCGTTTCTGAAAATGGAGTTTCACTGTGACTTTCCCTTTGGTAAATGGAATATTTTGACCTAGATCTCCTTTAATAGTAATGCTGAAACTGTCAAAAGTCGGAACTGGATCTCTTTCCCATGCTACCCACGATGATGACCATGGAAGAAGCCCAATGGGTCGAATTTCATCCCAAACTCCTCTTTGGCGGATCCAGCCCCCATTGAGTTTGAAATCAATGGGCAACCCGAAGATTACATCGATCTGAAAAGCAGTTACTTGTATTTGAAAGTGAAAGTGATCAAAACGGACAACTCCTTTCCAGGAGCCGATGCTTGACTAGCTACTGTCAACAGTTTCATGAATTCCATGTTCAGCGATGTAGATTTCTACATGAATAACAAACTGGTGAGCAGTAGCATGGATACTTACCCTTACCGAGCGTACCTCGAAAATCTCTTGACGTACGGAAAAGAAGTCAATAACACTCATTTAGATGCTTGCGTGGTATTGAAACCTGACACAGACGGCGAGGATACGTTTAACGACACAGAATTAAAAGAAGATGACAATCCTCACAATGAGGGTTTTAACGACCGTCGAAAGAAAATTCTGCAAGAACGTAGTTTAGAACTGTTCGATCGTTTGCATTTTGACATGTGGTTTCAAGAGAGGTATTTGCTGAACGGTGTGGATATTCGCTTGAGACTGAATCGTAGCAGTACTGCTTTCCATTTGATGGCTCATGTCAACGAATACAAAACCATTATCCAAGAAGCCAGGTTATAAGTGCGTCGCGTGGAAGTGTAACCTAAAGTGGGAAATGATATCAGTCACACTTTGAGCAGAACGACAGCCAAGTATCCGATACGACGCATGGAAGTAAAAACTTTCACCATTGCCGCTGGACTCCGATCTAAGATCGAATATCATCTTTTACAAGGAAAGTTACCCAAACGTTTATTCATTGGTATCGTCAGCAATGCAGCCCTCAACAGTGCCCACAATCAAAATCCTTTCCAGTTTAAGCACTGAAAGGATCCAAAATCGAAGTCAGTAGCGATAACAAATCTTTGTGTACCCGACCCTTCGAACCCAACTTTGACCAGAAGAATTACTTGAAGTCGTACATGTCGCTGTACGAAGCCACAGGACAGTTAGGAACCAACACCAGTCACGGCACTTCCTACGACAATTATGCAGGAGGTTACGCTGTGTGGACTTTTGATTTCACTCCAGACCAAGGCAGCGACAAGGGACATTTCCACCCTATAAAATCTGGGAAACTGCGTGTGGAACTTCAGTTTGCAGACGCTCTTCTCGAAACGGTGAATGTCATTATGTATGCCGGATTCGATAATACCATAAAATCAACAGTTTGAGAGAAGTCATTCTAGACTATTAGACACTTTGAAAGACTCTTGTCCCTCTTTGAATAGTGGAGAATCGATGGAAATGGAATGGGAGGTTACAGAGAAAGCAGACCCCCAAGACCTAACAGAAGAAGTAGTGATAATGCAGTCCAGATGGCCAGAACTGGAACAACAATTAGTCAGCTGTTTTGCCAAACACTTGGAGAATACAGTGAGGTACATGATCAAAAACGATTGCTATGGATGTCAAATCGATCATCCCAGTCACATTCAACACGATAAATGTATGATGATGAGTCAAGAAGAAAAATTGGACGATTATTTGAACGAAGCTTGGAGTCTCATCTCAGAAGAATCGGTGTTACTTCAGTGGAATAAAGACTTGCGTGATCAATCCTCTCCTCCATTGTTTGCTCGAGAGATTGATCACATCGAAACTCTCTTGGCACAGAGTAAGGAGACGAAGCAAAGAAACAGTTACTTGACAGACCTTTTCAAGCAAAACGTCTAAATAGTGAAGATAGTAAATTGTATGTTTTGTTTGGCTGCTTCCCCTTGTGTATGGATGGTAGATGGTGTGATATTGGAGAGTAGATTATGTGGTTTGTTTTGGCTGCGTCCCGTGTGTGGATAGTAAATTGTATGTTTTGTTTTGGCTGCTCCCTTTGTGTGTGTGTGTGTGGATGGTAGATTGTGTGATATTGAATAGTAGGTTTTGTGGTTTGTTTTGGATGCTTCCCGTGTGTGTGGACGGTAGATGGTGTGATATTGGATAGTAGATCATGTGGTTTGTTTTGGCTGTTTCCCCGTGTGTGGACGGTAAGTGGTGTGATATTGAATAGTAGATTATGTGGTTTGTTTTAGCTGCTTCCCGTGCGTGGATAGTAAATTGTATATTTTGTTTTGGCTGCTTCCCCGTGTGTGTGAATGGTAGATGGTGTGATATTGGATAGTAGATTATGTGGTTTGTTTTGGCTGCTTCCTGTGGATGGATAGTAAATTGTGTTTTTTTTCGGCTGCTTCCCCGTGTGTGTGTGTGGATGGTAGATAGTGTGATATTGGATAGTAGATTATGTGTTTGTTTTGGCTGCTTCCCGTGTGTGTGGACGGTACATGGTGTGATATTGGATAGTAGATCATTTGTGGGTTTTTATGGCTGCTTCCCCGTATGTGGATGGTAAATGGTGTGATATTGGATAGTAGATTATGTGGTTTGTTTTGGCTGCATCCCGTGTGTGGATGGTAGATTGTGTGATTTTGGACAGTAGATTATGTGGTTTGTTTTAGCTGCTTCCCCGTGTGTAGTTTGTATGTTTTGTTTTGGCTGCTTCCCCGTGTGTGTGGATGGTAGATGGTGTGATATTAGATAGTAGATTATGTTGCTTGTTTTGGCTGCTTCCCGTGTGTGGATAGTAAATTGTATGCTTTGTTTTGGTTGCATCCAGGTGTGTGTGTGGATGTTAGATGGTATGATATTGAATAGTATGTTTTGTGGTTTGTTTTGGCTGCATCCCGTGTGTGTTGACGGTAGATGGTGTGATATTGGATATTAGAGTATGTGGTTTGTTTTAGCTGCTTCCCCGTGTGTAGATTGTAAATTGTATGTTTTGTTTTGATATGTGTATTTTCCCCCTTCCACCCTTGAATAGTGTTTAGGTGTGTTCCCTAAATATAAAAAGAAGGAACAAATCTGTAAAAGTCAGTTTGAATTGAGGTCTATCTTTGTGTGTACCTTTTTCAAGTTCTTATTAGATGGCAGATTACATCCGCATACGTATCAAAGTGAGAAGCCTAGATCCAAATGCCAATGCCTTTCTTAAATTCGGTTTTATTGCTGAACCATTGCTAATCTTTAATAAATTTTTATCGGGCATTTTATGGTATTTATGTTGTTTAGTTTTTTGCTCAAATTATCTATACTATAGTGTATAGCAAAGTGCTTAAGTTTGTACAGTATTTTAATTTCACGCTCACAAAAGGATACCAAGTTTGCCTTGAAAGAGGATTGAAACTCTAAGTTACGCAGATATGAAGAAAAACATTTCTGTTTTACTACAGTTAGGTGTCGCTGTGTTCATTCTAATCATGCTTGCCGTATATCTTTGTGTTTTGCAGGTCATATTGTTTCTTATGTAAATATTCACATGAATAGACAGACCACTTGGGTTTTTATCCTTGAGGTTCACTGAATTTGCTTCGTTAATTCGTACAAGCCCCAGATTCACATGTCTGAAAAGAAAAGGAAAAAAAACAACAACAAAAACAAAACATGCCACCTAATACTGCATCATTCCTGACTATACCGATGTGAGTGTGCAAGTCAAAATGTTTAAGTGAGATACAAATAAATTGTCAGTTTCAAAATGCGAACCAGTACTGTGACCTTTCAGTAGCTGATGTGGTAAAAAGAAATGGTACGAGTACTGTGACCATTCAGTAGTTGATGTGGTAAGAAGAAATGGTACAATACACATCGGAGGGATTTAAGTTCACATTCCAGTCTGCACTGCTATGGGAACAACTTGAGAGCGTATTTATTATTGTCCCAGACTACCTTCGTACAAAACATTGTGTCACTCATCATAAACAATTTCATTGGCTAGACTAATTTTCCTTACCGCGTTCACTTCGAATTGACTTCAGTAGCTCTTCACCTAATTTCGAGATATGTCGTGTTTCACCGCTAGATTATTTATATAAAAAAACCAAAAGTAAAAATAAAGCAAGAACAATCGTACCCTGGGCGATCCGAGGGAAATTATGTCGATTTTATAGTCAAATACATCACAGCGTATTTGGATTAACTATTTTGTGAGAACGTTTTAGTCGCATTTGGGTCATCAGTTCACACTGGAGATATTTTAAAATCGTGGACCTTTCCTATGGATTTAATTTTCTAAGTGGGATGTATGTTTCCTTGATTTTTTGTAAGGGAAAACATACCACAAAAACAAGTGTAAATGTCGTGATTCTTTTTAAAAGTAGGTATAACATAGTCTCTCTCTCTCTCTCTCTCTCTCTCTCTCTCTCTCTCTCTCTCTCTCTCTCTCTCTCTCTCTCTCTCGTTATACGTTTGATTGAAATCCTAATGGTAGATGTTCCCGTTTGAAGAAACCTCTCCAAAATTTTAATCAGTAAGCACCATAATTTCCGTTTGTCATGTAATTTGTTTTTCAAACACTCCACCTTTACAAATAGTAAATCAGTAAATCGTTGTATGAAATAAAATCTTGAGTTGACAAACTTGTACAATTCAGGTATCGCAGTTTTATCTTTATTTTTGGCACTGCAATGTGTCACGGAAATGTTTTTAAGCATGAGAACTACCGTTTTTTTAGAAAGAAAACAAATCCAAGACTTTTTCAAAAATAACGCGAGTGATCTTGCACTGTATAACCCTGCTTAGGGCTAACTTTGAAATAAAAAACCAGAACCAAAATAACATGTTCAGAAGAATTGTAACAATGTAACAATGATTGACGCGACTGACATTGCACTTTATGACCCTGCCTATGGTTAACTTTGAATTTCAAATCAAAACACAGCTTAGCCCTGAGATTTGTTAAAACTTGGCAACTTTGTTGGTAGCGTGTGCTGAGAAACACAGGACATTCCTTAAATTTGATATATGTTAAGAAGTCAGTCGACAATAAATATCATACTACCTTTTTATTAAAATGATGAATGAATGAAAACAATGAACATATTTCACATAGAATGTATGATGTTCTTAATTATCCTTGTTTTGCGTTCCTTTCCTTCTGTGTGGATAGGAGATTGTATGATTTTTTCCCTTCCCTTCTGTTTTGATAGGAGATTGTATGGTTTGTTTTCAGGACCACTCATATACCTCGAAAAGATATTTGCTTTCTTTGCCTCCATTTCCCATGTTAAATTTCCCTTGTCGCTATATAGTCCCACTATGTTAAATTCCCCTTGACCCACTATGTTCAATTCCCCTTGTCGCTATACATACCCACCATGTTAAATTCCCCTTGACGCTATATAGTCCCCACCATGTTAAATTTCCCCTTGACGCTATAGGGACCCACGACTTTTTTGACTGGATTTTCACTTGACGCTATAGGGACCCCAGAACCGCTCCGGTGGCCTAGTGGTTAGAGCGTCCGCCCAAGAAGCGGGAGGTCGTCGGTTCTATCCCAGGCCGAGTCATACCAAAGACTTACAAAAATGGTACTAACAGCTGCCTCGCTTGACGCTCAGCATAAAGAGGTTAGTGTTAGGACTGGTCGGCCTGGTGTCAGGATAATGTGACTGGGTGAGACATCATGCTACATGTCTGCGGCATGATGTCTCAGTGCTAGACATCAGTATAAACTGCCTCACTGCAGACATCGTAGCGATATTACTGAAAAATTGTTAAAGCTACGTTAAAAATCCTAATCAAACAAACAAATAGGGACCCCATATACTACTGTCACTCTGTAGAATGATACCGTACAACATTAATACAGATGATGGAACAACCTTTCCAATGATATTCTCTATGACTATTTTCTGACACAATGTTTTCATTTCCAATTTTACTACTCTCTGTTTTCTGCATTGATATTCTATTAGTCTAGAAGAATATAGAAAAAGGAGAAAGCCGTTTTTAAATATTATCTGATAAAGTTGGTTCCGCGAAATGGTTTAGTAGTTGGACTGCCAGCGAGACTTACATCATATCATTTCTTTTTAAATATTAGCTTGCAAAATGTTTGAACGCTGTCCACAAAGTGAAGCGTTCGCATACGTTAGGCTGCTATCGAGATTATCAATGTTTAATAAATCGATCTCTCTTTTTCTTCAAAAGCATATATATATAACAAACGCAAGTTGTATGTGTTCCTACCGTATGCTGCAAAGAAAAACCTTGTTTTCACAAAATCATTTTATCACAAATATACCCAGTGTTTCGATTTTTGTTTTGTCAACTGTTGCGTCAACAACTCATTACTATCGACAGTTCCTCTCTCACGAAATATATATTTGTTGAAATTAGATAAGGTTCGGAGGTCTGTTCGGAATATTTTATAACGGTATATAATAAATGCTTCATTGTCCCCATACATCCCCATTACGCTATCCTCTTTGATGATATATGCTCGTCACATTTGACGGTTTTAGAAATACGCATATCTTGGATAACGAAAGTATATCGTTGAGAAAGTAAATAGCAAGGGTCAGACATGGGTTATTTGTTAGGATTTTATTTAGTCACTATTATACAAACATGAAGCAAATAAGCATTTTAAAATGAACTTAATCTTTTCTGTTAATTTGCCTTGACCATAATGTCAATTGATGACATTCGTGGCCACTAAACACACATATAGAAACCAGTGACATTTTAATGCAACATAGATCACTGCTTATCTTCACATTTTACATAAATAAATGATATATTCTCAAAGACCATTTAGAATGAGCTTCCTTCGATTATGGATGATCTCCTGTCTTTAGAATTAAAATAATAAAACGGACCAATACCATATCTAATTATTGCTATTTAGATGAATTATGCAAAATGTTCAAACCATTAAACATTTGTTAACACGAGGTTTACTGATTATGCGCTGAATACATTAAAGGGTACATTGTTCTAAGATATGTTGACAAACTCAATTAATAGGAAGCGGTAGTAATACAGCAACGATATGGAACTATTATTAGCAATTTATATCTTTAAAAATTGGCTAATAATATCAATATAAACCAATTACAATTAATAATATCAATATAGACAAATTATTATGGTTGAATATGATGTTGGGCAGCATGAAACGCGAATTTGACATTTGATGAAATATAGGATTTCTTTCTTTCACACCTTTGAAAATCTTGTGCCATTTCTTTTCATCAACAATTGTACAAAACATAATATATTTATGGTTTCTCCCCAAAACAAAAATTAGTATATTTGTATCAAGAAAATCTTGTGTCATTTCTTTTCATCAACAATTGTACGAAACATAATATATTTATGGCTTCTCCCCAAAACAAAAATTAGTATATTTGTATCAAGAAAATCTTGTGCCATTTCTTTTCATCAACAATTGTACGAAACATAATATATTTATGGCATCTCCGCATAACAAAAATTAGTACCAATAATGATCAAGATAGGTTCAAGGGTAGTTCTTGTTTCATTGTGTTGTTTAATTGTCTTATCCTCGCCAGTATTGCGCGACTCGGATTTCATTTCATTTGCGAAATCTGGTCACAGCACATATTTATCAAATGTATTTTTTTCCTTATTCCTTACTTATCCAAAAGAGATAACTCCACCTCGTTAATTATTTTATCATACTTCATTCAATATTGAAGAATTCTAATGTATATACGACTGTTTTACCTTTATGGTATTTCTCAAACATTTAAGAAATATCGTCTTGTGTGATTTTTACGATTATACCCTTAGGCAAAAGAATATAATATCTTGGCATCAAAACATATTTTATAATCCAATCGTTCTATTCTATTTTATATTTATACGTCATTGTTCCATTTGCTGTAAGATTACCGCGTATGATAATGCATACTTTATGTATAGTTTCTTCCCTAATTGCTTCAATTGCTCGTTTAATTCGGCGACATGTATATAGATTGTTGGCATGATTATTATATACAGCCAAAAATTTTAATTATATGGCTACCCATTCTCGGATTTCCAAAGTCACACTTTCACATTCTAGACATATTATTTCTCATTTTATCAATTTGTGATTATATTATCGTCATGGAACTACTGTTTTAGTGAACTCTCTCCATATATCTATATATATATATATATATATATATATATATATATATATATATATATATATATATATATATATATATATATATATATATATATATATATAAATGAATGTTTGTTTGTTTGTTTGCTTATTTGTTTGTTTCTGTCGTATGCGTTCCTATACCGTTCATCCGATTGCGATTAAACTTTGGTGAGTTGTTCTGCGCACGACCGCGAAGGTTTCTGAATTAGTACAACCATTAAAATTGTAACAATTAACAAATGTGTTTTTGCGACATTTACCGTGTGTTTGCTGTGAACTGTAGGCGTCTTTAGATACGTCACGTGATCGAACAGTAGGCGCCTTTAGATACGTCACGTGATCGAACAGTAGGCGCCTTATATACGTCACGTGATCGAACAGTAGGCGCCTTAGATACGTCACGTGATCGAACACGGTCTGTAGCGATACCTAATTTCGCGTGTCTTCGGTGTGAACTGTAGGCGCCTTAGATACGTCATGTTTACTTAGCTACGTTTTGTTCGCGACTTGGTTACGTCAAACAATCGCGGTGTGAATTTGTACGTCACGTGATCGAACAGTAGGCGCCTTAAATACGTCAAGTGATCGAACACGGTCTGGATTGGCTGAAACTATGATGACGTAAATCAACAGCTGTATGAAATTCATAATCGGTGTACGTCATGTTTACTTCGATACGTTTGGTTCGCACCTTGGTTACATCAAACAATCGCGGTGAGAATTTGTAATAGTCGTTACAAAGCATTACTTTCGCTGTCTAATCAATTTTGCAACCTAAACGAAAAGCTTTTGGTCGATCTACACCTCAAGCACGAAAGATAAAGGCATCACGAGCTTCAGAAACAGACGAGCAACGGAAAGCAAGATTGGAAACTGTTCGAGTTTGTACTGCTCAAATCCGATCATCTGAAACAGACGAGCAACGGTAAGCAAGATTAGAAACCGTTCGAGTTCGCACTGCTAGAACCCGATCATCTGAAACAGACGAGCAATGGAAAGCAAGATTAGAAACCGTTCGAGTTTGTACTGCTCAAGCCCAATCATCTGAAACAGACGAGCGACGGGAAGCAAGATTGCAAACCGTTCGAGTTCACACTGCTCAAGCCCGATCATCTGACACAGACGAACAACGGGAAGCAAGATTGTAAACCGTTCGAGTTCACACTGCTCAAGCCCGATCATCTAAAACAGACGAACATCGGGAAGCAAGATTGCAAACCGTTCGAGTTCACACTGCTCAAACCCGATCATCTGAAACAGACGAACAACGGGAAGCAAGGTTGCAAACCGTTCGAGTTCGCACTGACCAATCCAGACGAACAATGCACGCTGATTTAAATCTTAGTGCATTCCATTATAATGCAAATTATGATTACAGTCTTCATCCAAGTGTGCTTATTGGAAAAATGGATCAATCATGAGTGTATTGCAATGCCATCAAATTTAAGAATGAAACACCAGGAATGTGAAATTGCCAGAATTACATTCACCAACCGAACCATTATCAACGTTGGTATCAGGTGACACAAGCCAATCGAAACATTTCTTGGCAAACATACGGAAGTACAATTCATGTTTCCAAATGACACCGTTCGGTGCAACAAATATCGTGCGCAAGAATTACATGCCAACATTTAAAGTGCAAGGACAAATTTATCATCATGCAAGATCACTACTACCACTGCCGAACGCAGATCACAAATTTCTTAAAATTTATTTCATGGGAAACACTCATGAACAAATCGATCAACGTTGTCAATTCAATATGGGCACTAAGCGAGAAATAGTCGCTGCATTACAAACTTTATTCGATCAACACAACGAATTAATTCGATTGTTCAGAACTGCCCTTGAACAAATGCCAACTGATGACTACAAAGTTGTAGTTAGAGCAGACAAAACACCTGTCGGCCAACACGATAGACAGTACAATGCACCAACGATTGATGACCTGGCGATCGTTACAGTTGGCGAAGAATTTAACTCGCGTGATATAATTATTCATCGCACAAATGGTGATGTTCAGCGAGTCTCAGAAACTCATCGCTCATACGACGCATTGCAGTATCCGATTTTGTTTTGGCAAGTAGAAGATGGATATCATTTCAACATCTTGATGAGAAATCCACAAACAAATGAGGAAACGAATAAGAAAGTCAGTGCCATGAAATACTATTCATATCGATTGATGATTCGTGAAAACGCTGAAAATCATATCTTGAAATGTCGAAAATTGTTCCATCAATACATTGTCGATATGTATGCGAAAATTGAAACCGAACGACTCCTCTACATTCGATCAAATCAAACCAAGTTGCGTTCCGAAGAGTACATTCATTTACGTGATGCAGTTGTTAATGATAGCAATATCATTCTCAATGAATTCGGAAAAGTGGTCATCCTACCGGCTACATTTACAGGGAGTCCACGGCACAGGCATGAATACGCACAAGATGCAATGGCATATGTTCGCTCATATGGCTGACCAGATTTTTTTTATTACCTTCACATGCAATCCTACGTGGGATGAAATAAAAGAACTTTTGTTACCTGGACAATCATCATCGGATCGTCATGATATTTCCACGCGTGTGTTCAAACAAAAATTGCAATCTTTAATAGATTTCATTGTCAATCATCATATTTTTGGACAGACACGCTGTTGAATGTATTCCATTGAATGGCAAAAAAGAGGTTTGCCACATGCACACATTTTGATATGGTTCATCCACAAAGTCACACCAGATCAAATTGATCAAGTCATCTGAGCAGAAATACCAGATGTCGATTTTGATAAAGACTTATTTGAAGTCGTCAACAAAAACATGATTCATGGTCCATGTTGCTTACTCAACAACAATTCACCATGCATGTCTGATGGGCAATGTACGAAACGATACCCAAGACACTTACTTGCCGAGACTATCACTGGTATTGACAGATATCCACTGTATCGTCGGCGATCAACTGAAGATGGTGGCAAATTCATAACTTTAAAAGTACGAAACAATGATGTTGAAATCGATAATCGTTGGGTTGTGCCGTATTCATCGTTACTTTCGAAAACGTACAAAGCACACATCAATGTTGAGTATTGCAATTCGGTGAAATCGATCAAGTACATTTGCAAATATGTTAACAAAAGAAGCGATATGGCAGTTTTTGGAGTGGGAAATGCATTTGTTCATTTGGCAGTGCACCTTAAAAATGGACCGCGCGTGTACTTCCCAACAGAAAATACACATGCAAGAGCATTGTCACCACCCCCAACAACGTTAACTGCATTTTTCTCATTGTGCGGGAATGATATGTTTGCAAAGACGCTACTTTACTCTGAAGTGCCAACAAACTACACATGGAATGCATCAGTGAAAAGGTTTCAACGTCGCAAACATGGTCAAGCAGTTGAAGGACATCCCAATGTATATTCGACCGACACATTAGGCTGTCTATACACTATTCACCCAAACAATGCAGAATGCTTTTACTTGCGATTACTTTTAATTAACGTACGTGAACCGACATCCTTCCAAGAACTGAGAACAGTAAACGGTCAAGTATGTGCCACTTATCGTGAAGCTTGCCAAGAGCTAAATTTTTTGGAAAACGATGCACATTGGGACACTTCACTCGCTGATGCATCGAATACTGCTCATCCACAGCAAATACGCACGTTATTTGCAATTATATTGACAACGTGCTTCCCATCCAGTCCAAAAGATCTTTGGGGAAAAAACAAAGACTACATGAGTGAAAACATCTTACATCGTTTGCGTGCAACAAAGCAAAATCCGGACCTTCAATTCACACCAAACGTGTATAATGAGGCATTATTTTCGATTGAGGAGATATGTTTGGCAATAGCTAACAAAGCATTGGTACAATTGGGAATGGCTGCTCCGAAACGATCTGCAAACGACCTTGTCGATCGTGATTTGCAACGAGAAACACACTTTAATGTCGACCAATTGAGTACATTTGTTCAAACAAATCTTCCGAAATTGGTTCCAGAACAACGCATAGCGTATGATAGAATTATGCATGCAATTACAAGCCAAAGCGGTGGATTGTATTTCCAAGATGCGCCCGGAGGCACAGGAAAACCTTTTCTCATTTCACTTCTTGTGGCAACTATACGATCACGACACAATATTGCACTGGCAATAGCATCATCTGGAATTTCACCAACTCTTTTAGATGGTGGTCGAACAGCGCATTCAGTACTGAAATTGCCGTTGAATATGCCAATCACCGACACACCAACATGCAATATCAACAAAAATTCTGGAATGGGTAAAGTACTCCAATCATGTCAACTCATTATATGGGACGAATGTACTATGGCGCACAAAAAGGATTTGGAAGCGCTTCACTGTACACTAAAAGATTTGAGAGGAAATGAACAGCTCTTCGGTGGCGCACTTATTGTCTGGTGATTTTCGACAAACTATACCAGTTATACCACGTTCAACAGCTGCTGATGAATTAAATGCATGTCTCAAATCATCAGTTTTATGGCGACACGTGCAGAAATTGACTTTGAAGACCAATATGCATGTATAACTACGATACGATGCATCAACTGAACATTTCGCAAAACAGTTGTTGGATATTGGGGATGGGAAAATGGAAATCGATGAATCCACACAATGTATCACGTTGCCAACAAGCTTCTGCAAAATTACAAGAACCACAGACGAATTGATTCACAACGTTTTCCCAAATATTTCACCGAATTACAAAAATTATCAGTGGCTCAGTGAACGTGCTATATTAGCAGCCAAAAACAACGATATTAATGCCATCAACGTCAGCATTCAAAAATAAATACCAGGCGAAGCGACAACGTATAAGTCCATCGATACCGTAATGAATCAAGACGAAGTTGTCAATTATCCAACTGAATTCTTAAATTCACTTGATTTTCCAGGCATGCCGCCGCACGTTTTAACATTGAAAATTGGCGTACCTATCATTCTTCTCGGAAACATAAATCCACCACGACTTTGCAACGGTACCAGGCTTTAAGTGAAAAATTTAATGAATAATATTATCGAAGCTACAATTTTAAATGGAAAATTTAAAGGAGAAGATGTACTGTTGCCACGCATCCCTATGATTCCGACAGATATGCCATTCTAATTCAAACGTTTGCAGTTTCCGGTGCGACTCGCATTTGCAATTACCATAAACAAAGGACAGGGACAACTACAAGTGTGTGGACTAAATTTGGAAAATCCATGCTTCTCACATGGACAGCTGTATGTGGCATGCTCACACGTTGGAAAACCTTCTGATTCATTCATATACGCACCAGACAGAAAAAAAAATATTGTGTATGTATGTTTGTTTATTTGTGTTTGTCGTATGCGTTCCTATACCGTTGATCCGATTGCGATAAAACTTTGGTGAGTATCAACAGCTGTATGAAATTCATAATATGTAGCGATACCTAAAACTTGAGTGTGTTTGGTGTTAACTGTGGGCGCCTTAGATACGTCATGTGATCGAACACGGTCTGGATTGGCTGAAACTATGATGACGTAAATCAACAGCTGTATGAAATTCATAAGCGGTAGCGATACCTAAAACGCCTTCGGTAAGGTAACCACTTATTGTGGGCTCGATAAATACCACTAAATAATCTGAGATGGTTTCCAGAAACCAGTCAAATAGTCTATTGAAACACAAACACTTTGTTTCTTTGAGTGGCATGGCAAAGCATGCCGGGTACTTGCTAGTATATATATATATATATATATATATATATATATATATATATATATATATATATATATATATATATATATATATATATATATTCTAGATGTTTCCCTTATTTAGGTGTGGGATGGGTGCTCCCAATATTATTAAAATTATATACAGAAGACCCACTCTGGCTCGTTTTTGTAAGAAATTGAAGTAGTGATAGAGAGATGCAAAGCTCCGAGCCCCCAGTTGGTGGTACCGACAGTTAAATTTCTGTACATTGCACTTCTACATAGTGTACACAAAAATCCAATATCACTGCGCTGATATATTTTTACACCTGATAATCCTACAAAGTATACCGGAATAGGCAAATCATGTTAACTAATGTTGCACACTGCAAGCATTATACAAAGTTTATATTTCAATTCAGTAGTTGCAAATCTATAACATCAGATGAAGAAATGCAATCAGATGTACTAATTAACCAAAAAGCGAATTACAATATTAATTATTTACATAAACATTGCTCATATCTCAAAATATGCATATATATCAATCACTACGAATGAATCAAACCCTACAAATGGTAATTATACGTACTAAAATATACATACTGCAATAATTAAAGTACACTTACTTTGCAGTAATATATTTCAACAATCGAGCAAAAAGCTATTGACCTGTACTGAAGCTTCTTATAATTCGAAGAATACAAGTTCCCGCCAATTTCAAATGATGTCGGTGTAGCTTATCTTCCCTTTTAATTTCCGCAACATGGGGTCAGCGACTACTAACGTTTAATTCTCAAGATAATAGATTTAAGCTTGCAATTAAGCACGCCATGCTCAAATCCGAATGGATGTTGATTTATATAATGATCAGACAATGTCCACACCCAACGGTCTGTCAAGTGTGGATTATGACTCACACTTGATGTTCCTTTGATCCGAACACATAATGCCATCACTTACCTGTGAAAGATGTGATCGTCAGTGTATGATCCCCTAGCTAGACATATAACATTTTATCCTAATGGACCCGGAGGGTTTGTAAAGCAGCTCATGCGAATGAAATATGTAGGAAGTTTGATATATTTTTCTGAACCCCCACACACAGACTCACGAGAAGCATGACATAAACAAATAATATATAATATACTTATCACAAATTCTTTCGATGGAATGGAGATCAATAGACTTCTGATTGAATGGGTGTAAAATATATTCCATGGAGTATCGGTTGGGATGAAAATATGCAAGGTATCGTTAGAAACAAGAGAAAAAACATTTATTTATTGGTTACTAACAAAACATAGTGCTGTAATACTGTTTGGCGAGCATTTTCAACCACCCCATTTGTTAAATTTTCCCCTCACGAATGGCGTAAACAGATTGTATATATTTATAACGAAAATACTGATGATTATTGTGCGCATGATCCAGAATTAAGCAAGTTTAAGAAATTAAACAGACCACAACCGAAGAAAGATCACTGTGAAATATATCGTAAAGTAATTTCAGTAACGAATACAAACTATTTTTAGAATTATGGGGACCAGATGATTTGATAGTATATAGTTCGTGATATACTTCACCAACAATTATGTTTGTTACATAAGAAAAATTTCCAACTCTATCCGTACCATTTTGATATCGCACGTCAGATACATCCAAAGAGAATATTGACAATGATATACCTGGACCTTGATAAAGGAAACAATGTCTCCTGCTTAATATTTTTTTTAAGATCCTGTCATCAGTTATTGAGAGCTCAATAGCTAAGGACAAAACTCCATCGACGCTAGGATACGCAATGGCGACCCATTTATCTCACGGATTAACTATAATCACGAACGTGACATGCTTGGTAAATATCAGTTACTGGATGCGCTCTATGTCTTTGTTGATCTAGCTTATCATGTCGAATATCAAGTCGGGTTCCAGTACCACACAACAAGTATACCCAGAATATCTTTTTCTCCTGGATACTTAGTCCATGGAGTTCTTGGTAAGTGTCCTAACAAGCAGTGATATTTCGACCACCAGTAATGTTATTGCTGGCGTCGACACAGTTTTATTTTTTGTACCACATTTTACACAGTTGTTGGTTAGTACTCGCTTTGTATATTTGTTATTATTGTTTTTAATCCACTTGTAGTGGTGGACGCTCACATCGAACACATTACGATTCATATGGGGTTATACAGTTATTATACATGAAGCAGTAGGAAGGATTCATTTGTTTTAAGTAGTATGTAAAAGTGTGTCTGATATTTATTTAAAAAAAAAATTCCAATATCTGAGACAAATTCCTATCATTTAAACTACAAATCATAAATTATTTCTTCGCAGGTAAAATGTTAGGACCGGATGAATAAACAAACGTAGTGTTAAAAAATGTGGGAGTGAAATTATGAGATGATTGCAGTCAATACAATTAAAACCAAATATATCAGAGAATGACAATGATGGAATTATATGCTGATTAAAAACGTGCTTTCCCAGTGTAATTAATGATTCAGATAATAATGCCTAACACGGCTTCACTGAGACGGCCTCGAGTAAATATTTGAAGAAAGATAAAACGTTTTGAAGAACCTGAGTGTAAATTATGTTTATTTCTTGTCGAGCATTGCTGATTTTATTGGAGTAAACCCCGTATAATTGTATATTGAATTGACTTTGAAATACATTTTATTGTTAACATTTTCTTAATTTGACTAGACGAAAATCAATAAAGAGAGTCTTGCTTCTTCTAATGTTGTGTTATAAGAAGACACTTTTTCATAAATGTTTTGAATCAAAATCCTTTCGATGAACTATCAGCGATGTTTAATATTCCGACGATACTAACTACTTATTGATTTTCCTTTTTACATCCATTCTATTTGCCCAAACATTTCACCAAAACAATGATTTGCATATAAATTGTGTCATTTCACATTTCTTGTTGCACTATTATATTTTTTACTTACCTCTGTTTAAGATTTACTAAAAGATAATAACAATACATAAATAAATCTATTTTGAACTTGTATTACAAAGTCCAGAGGCCAACTGTCTCTACACGTTTACTAAACACTTTCCAATGGGAACAAAACGTTAACTAAAATCTCAAGTCAAATGGGTACAAAAGGTTTACTGACAATCTCAAGGTCTATGATCAACACAAATTTATTAAACGTTTCCACCGAGGCCACTGTGACCAAGATTTTACGACTTATCTGGCCATTAAACTCACAACAGGCAACATACCATATTTAACAGGGCCATCTCACTCAGCCCGTAATCCATCTTCCCTGTGGATAGGCATGAAACCGAAACATTTCATCCAAAGTAATAGGACACATTCGTCTTTACTCCTACATAAAATAGTATCCCCAAATTAGATTAGTTGTTAGATTACACGGGTCTTTTATGTATGTCATATATTGAACCAGTGCATTAACAACGCGTTGTCTGTTTTAGCAATTATAATAAATTTTACTTTAAAAATAAATTTTTGATTATGGAGATATATTAATAATCGTTGCCGCTCTTTGATCGTTCATTTCACGTAACATCGACATCTTTAGTGTCGCGCATGATTTTGAACTTTGACCACGCATGATATTCACCTACTTTCTTAAGTTCTCTTCGCCCGAGCAACCAGATCTCGTATCGCTTAGTCAGTGGATATTCTGACAAGATTAAATTTGTCTTCAATGGGGTCATCTTACGTAGTTTCTCTTCAATCTATCCATATTATAATTAATAAACATATATATGCATATATATATATATATATATATATATATATATATATATATATATATATATATATATATATATATATATATATATATATATATATATATATATATATGTAGATATATATGTATATATATATATATATATATATATATATATATGTATATATATATATATATATATATATATATATATATATATATATATACACAAACAAATGAAAAATACAAGTGGATAATTATAAGCTCTGCAACCTTTTGTAAAAATGTTTGTGGAAACGAACTGTTTAGACATAATTTACAAAGCGTGCGTAAAGGACTTCTAGGACCAAAACCGCGTTTCTAATGTAAGAGGAGAAACGCGGTTGTGTATGAAATGTGGTGGTAGAAAATAGAGCTGAAAGTGTATTATGATAAAAAATAACACCGACAATAATGAAAATGTTATAAGAAACATCGAAGATTATCAATTTAGATTTCTCAAAGTAATGAATTAGACAAGTAGTGATTTAAAGTAATAATTGTATTCTATAATGGAGGAAAATGAGTTGTGAAGCTTCCAGTCATCACGAATTAAGATACATCATTTGATGGTGTTATCCGGCAGTGTCAACACACAAAACACAGTTGGAATTATCAATAATAGTAGATATCTCCAAATGAATAACCTATCGGAACAAGCAATAATTCCCCCACACATTCGTGTAAGAGTGTTGTCATCGTGTATTCGAAAAAGGTCTTGTGATCGATGATATAAATGTTATAAAACTCGAAAATAATTTGATAATTTACAAGCTATTACAGATAATACAACGTTTAGAGGTGGAGATACTTGTAGTTGTAAAATTGAAAAACGGTCGTTAAGTCTAGAATTACAGAGACGGTTGGAGAAAACAACTATTTTATTCAATGCATGTAGCTGCCTAATATTTCGATATTTCGATACTTTTATGTACATTATCTCGCAGATAATGTAAGCAGGTCGGCTTTTGCGAGAAAGTATAAACGAAAACTAATATTTCATTATTGTTGAAGAGAGATAACGGTCAAGCATATCTTTCTCTGAGTTAAGTATATTGATTCTGCTTCTTACTACATAATAGTATACTACTAGCTTTTTACTTATTTGTTTATTTATTTATTTATTTATTTATTTTTCTTTCTAAAACTTCTATCGTCAGTGTCGAAACATGCGGGAAAATATTTAATTCCTGACTTTTTCCCTACAACAAAATATGTCAGATATGACAGTTATTTTATCATTGTGAGACTTCTTTCGCTTTTTCGGAAATGTATGACTACTTATATTATATATGCAAATATCTATTTTTCCCCAGTTTCTAAAAATTTGGTTTATCATTCTTATGCTTCTATCGTCCGTGGCTAAAAAAAATCTAGATGGAATAAGATGTTTCTGAGATTTCTGTATAATTAGAGGGATTTAATTATTGTTTGATAGAGCTTTCAGTGCTTGTTACCTCCCTTCTTACTGCCAAGCAAGATATGTTACAATCTTCGGCAACTGTTAATTATACGGACATAAATAGATTGTTTCACTTGCCATCAACTAAAACAGATAAAATTTATCTCACGAATTCTAAACAAAAAGTACTATTAATACACGTTTAATAACTAAAGAATGATTATATCTGATCGTGAAAATTCGAGTAGTGAAAATAGAAGCCGGGAATAAAAATGATTTCTAAGTTAATATACTTTTTACAAAATAATTTTTTCTCACTAATTGTTTTGGAGATAATTCGAAACGTTTATACCTTAAAGTTTTAATCTTTTGCACAAATCACCAAAATTGATCAAACAACATTATTTTTGGATTATGTTTCGTGCGAAAACAATCAACACATCAGACAAAGTAATTCGATAACAACAGGGGTTGTGACCATTCAATAATTTTAAATCTGACTGATTTTCAGTGATAAAATTGGCGGAAAATGGCGAAAATTGGTTTAATTGGAAATAAGTCACTATAATCACAGTTTCATCTTCAGAAGAAAAATAAGATAAATACTATACTAGTTTTCCATTTGGATTTATTTATTTCCGGTGAAAGAGTTTGTGTCACTAATTTAATATGAAAAAATTAGATAATATTTTCTTTGATCAAATCAAAATCAATGCATGAATTCACATAATTCCGAATATGATTACTATCACACTTGATCTTAATAATATGTTCTTGTCCTAGTTCATTTAATTGTTTATGCGTCAACAAAATTCTTCATGTCCGTATTCATCAATAATCACATTAACACTAAATTGTTGTACCTGACCGGGCGCAGTGTAAATATTGTTTTATTGACGTTTTAAAGTACCTCTTTATTGTGTACAAAACCCGTCACGTGATGGTACATTATAATAATATATAATAAAAACGCCAGCTTGACTCTACAAATATAACTTTATGATTAAAATTCATTAAGATTGTATGTAAAGATTTAATGATAACACGTCATCTCTAAAATCACGATAGTATCCGGTTTGGCCAGTAAGTTTAAAATGTTTCCTTGATATTATCGGATTATGACATCGTAGATAATCCGAATTAGTGTGTTCTTATACGATCCAATATCGTACGGAGTAAATGTATAGAGAATATATACTTGCTGACTTTGGTTAGATTTTTCATGATTTGCTTGAAAGCTGCCAACACATACAAGATGCGAATATTTGTATATCGCTAGTCGATATTAAACCTTTAGTATTTTTAACCATGTATAAATACAACCTATTGTATGGCGCTAAATAGACTAAAAGTGCTGGTGCGCCGATAAAAATTAATCAATCAATCACTCAACATACAAGATAGACAACAATAGCTAATGTCATATTTACAATTACTTATGAAATATGATGAGCTCGGCCATATATATTGGTCAAGGTTATGTTTGAGAGTAGCTGGTGCTTGATTTATTTGTCTTAATGATTCATCATTTTTTGGAAAGTTTAAAGTGATTAGATTAAGTAATTTATTTCGGTTGCAAGTAATGGCATTACAAATATCGGTAAGTGTAAGTAAGTAAGTAAGTAAGTGTATTTAATTTTTGTATAGTGATCAAGAAATACCTTATATCAAATGAATTTGCATGCAGGACCAAAATCATAATACTGTTGAGTATGCATTTATCACGAATTTGCTATATTAATTTATTCAGTATTTTCAATAACCGTTATAAATATTGCGTTGTTTTGATAATGTGTCGTTTCAATTCATCAGTATAATATCATTTAATACTAGAAAATAATTTATACCATAACGCGTATAAGTTTAGGTTTCATTGTTTGTGATAAACGTATATTGTTTTAGAATTAACCTATACTTTGAAACACTGATCTGATTGATGATTGATAACTATCGACATGATAATCTAGAGAGTTTTATTAATTACACCCGGTAATATTAGTTTGTCAATCATTTTATCTATTTTATATTTTTTCTGTAACATATTGATTTTTAAGCTGGAATTCGTCATTGATTTGTTTGATTTGATAACATAACACGTTGGAATAGAAACAATTTGCCAGTCTGGGTTTCAAACTGGTTTGTTTTCATTTACAAATGCTAGTGAAGTATTGATGCTCTAACAGACTAAGATGATCATTGAGGACCTTCTTGCAAGGAGCCTACCAATGAAAGAGATAGACACAAACTTGGTACTAGCCAACCTCCTGGGCCACCATACAGTTTTTGTACATAGCTAAAGAAGATTGCATTGGAGAAAAGTACACAGAATGTTCATAGGTGCTGATGTTGGGAGTGATCACGACTATGTGATTATGAACTTCCGAGTTAAGCTAAAGACAGTTAACATGCCAAAGAACATCAGGCTCAAATTCTGCCAACAGCTGCCAAGCACATCATTGACCTCCATAACAAAAAAAAAACACGTTGGTTGCAGAAGAGATCCTGAATATGTGTGATGCGCAATGAGAACTAAAAAAAAAACACCAGATATTCAACAGGGTCAATGGAATACCGAGAACAAAACAAAAAATATCAGGTTTACAAAAACCGTGAAGAAAGCAAAAGAAGATTATATTATACAAACGTGCACAGAAACAGAGAGCAGTCTGATAAAGAATAAAAGCGAAAAGGCATTTCAAATTGTTAAATAACTCACCTGACAGAAACAACCAATAATTAGTACCATTCAAGACGTATCTGCAACGTTGGCTACGTTCACCTCCTACGTATTATATACTTGTATCCTGAACATCTAGTTCCTTTATTCCACGCTGACTTGGTTGTCGTGCGTCATACGTATAAAATTCATAATTGCATATCGATTCATTTTTTAATACTGGCGCATCCATGTCGATTGCTGGATCGGATATACGTTTAACCATTTTGTAATAATTGGTATCGTCTAATACGAAGACCCCTTTCTGCTACTAATTTGCAGATATTTTTTTGTGTACTGCTAGTTTTTGATTTGTGGCTTGATTAATTGTTTGCAGGCATTACTGCATTGCTGGGAACATTTACGGCTGTGCCTTTCGTCGTATTAAATGTACTAGTCGATATTTGATTGCTGAAACTGTTGTACTTGCACTATTACCAAGAGTACTAGAGCACTAGATGTGTTATATAACGTACTACGTCAAAAGCTGTCATTACTAACTGTTTTGCAATCAGTTTTAATTTTATAACTATCCTTCTAAATAATCTCTGTAATACAATAAATCCATCACCGTCGATCGTTTGATAAGTTAATAATCGCAAATTTGTTAATCTGATCACAATTTATTCCACGTTAAGCATGATGTATAACTCATCTTATTTGTTTTTATTGTATGTATTCAATGTAATAGTCATAAGGCGAGTATATAAAAAAAGAGACGTTGATATCCATGACGCCGCCTGTAAATAATTGCTGACACTTATCAGATATTACATTAAGTATGTCTGGAAAGCTATTTCGAGCACGTTTTCCTTCAATCAGAATTTCTAATCAATTTACATATGAACGAATGTTGTTATATATATGATAAGGTATATGACCACGTCTTGAGTAGAAATACCACTTCTATCAAAACCAGGAGAATCGTCAAATCTTTCTTCTTAGAATCTTTTCATCTTTCGTTTTACACGTTTAAAATTACGAAACTACCAGTCATGATCTTTAACAAGTTCATCGGTAAATATAGAGTATAAAGTAACAATCGAATCACGTTTACTCTTCCAAGAATAGACATATCATATGACTGTATTCACGTGCAATATCTACTACTTCGTCAAATTTTGAATTCCTAATAAGAATTAAACTCGTAGACGTAAATTTATTCGTGAGATTAACTAGTTCTGGCGATTTTTGTTGAGGTCGAGAATGAAGATGCTGGTTTAAAAGATAAATTGGAAATTGGAAATGTTGATGGATCAATTGCCTTCTGTTTTGCTTTCAGTTGATTTACGTTTGCAGAGAACGTAACAAAATCTTGATCACCCGTACTAATACCACCCTGTTTGTGAAGAATGCTAAGATCATTTATTGATAATTAATCGCACACAAATCTTGATGATCTTGTATCATATCAGACAAATAATTAAAATCAATGGCGGTGTATTAGCTAATTGATTTATTAGTCAAATATGGACCTCGTACTATTATATTATCATAATTCATAATTGTGGAAACGATGACACAAGTTAAACAAGCATTAACGATTTCTGTGAAAAATGCCGGTATCTCATAGGATACTTGCTAAGAAAATGTCAGGTGTTTGTCTCATGATTAATGCCCAGAATGCTAATTTCAAATCGTCTGACAGAGCTTTGTAAGATATGTGGCTTAAAGATGACTAGCGAAGAAATCTTTGTCATTCGGAGAAATTCATATACGCGATAACGGCACCGTAAGGCTGCTTTAAAACAGAGAATAACAGTTTCAAGAAATAGTAATCACGCCTTGGTCACCACCTTCACTAAAAATGAGATATGGAGAGAGAGAGAGAGATAGAGAGAGAGAGAGAGAGAGAGAGAGAGAGAGAGAGAGAGAGAGAGAGAGATCCTCCGTACCGCAAAGAAAAACACCGTTTGACAGAGTGTTTTAACAAATACATAAATTCATGGTTATCGAGAAAATGGTATCTAGAAAGTTTCAATCTCAACATCATTGATACTGTTATATATGTCGATAAAGTAGTCGCAACGCACGTATTTGATGGTACTGACTGGAAAATGCGATCTTATTGCCGGAAACGTTAGTAGCGATACCATTATAGCGATAATTGGCATGATTTGCTACATTCGTATTTTGTACTTTAATCGATATAGTATTTAAGTAATAATTCTAAACATTATATAATACAAAGAGGTGTATCTTGACGCTGTTCGAAAAAAACAAGTTTGATGTATCTCAGACCCAAAATAACCGATACTAATTTTATATGGGTTTGTGCACTCTTTCTAAATCAGCTTTACCAATTTGTTGTGCAACGAAAGTTCCAAGAAAAGTTAAAAGCTCTAAATGGTGTTGTTTACCAATCTTGTGCCAAATTAAATAATACAGGCTTTCCCAGTTATATGGTTTTGTTTACCTTTTCTATTTCAAGTGATATATATATATATATATATATATATATATATATATATATATATATATATATATATATATATATCATTGGTTTGCCAACCGGTACGCTGCTTTTAAATATTTAGAAATATATATGTTTCTGCAAACATTAAACGTGTGTAAAATCAAAAACATCTGAGTGCTTTGGACATACATTTAAAGACAAGTCTTAACAACTTACAAAGAATGTGAAAATATTTAAAATAAGTACAAATTCCTTATTATATCAGCTAAGAAAAGTTAGGCTGTACAGTCGTTTTCTTAATCTAGATATCGTAAAACAACCTGCAATAACTTGTATAGCCTCGCTGAGAACAACGTTAACTGTTCCAGTAAAATAAGTGATGGATATTTATTGGTCTTCATCGTTCTTTAGAATGTTCATTGAAACCTTTCATTAATAAAATGACACTATTACATACTTATGCATGTCATCAATATCCAAATAAGAAGCATTAGAATATTTTAAATATTTGGATTAAAATAACTCTTCTGGTACTGAAGGATCAAACCTTAAATTATTCATATGTATATACATGTATGTATGTATGTATGTATGTATGTATGTATGTATGTATGTATGTATGTATGTATGTTTGTATGTATGTATGTATGTATGTATTTATGTATGTATGTATGTATGTATGTATGTATGTATGTATGTATGTATGTATGTATGTGTGTGTGTCTTGGGCAAACTTCATCTGGCGGAGCCTATCCATCTCCAGACAAAGGAGTTGCCAGAAGGAGATGTAGTACATCGTCCAACTGTCCTAGGGTCTCCACTCCGGATTTTCATTAAGAGTTTACTCCCTTCGTCTTTGGCTAACCAAGCCAACCTGCAAGGCAGCAGGAGACTCGTGTATGGGCGGGTTCGTCCATTTTCCAAGCAGAAGATCATCTTAAACAGACTGAGCCCACAAGCAGAAGAACTAATTCCTGAAGAGCAGGCAGGTTTCCGAAGTGGAAGAAGTGGAAGAAGCACAGCAGAACAAATATTCAATATTAGGGTTCTGAGTGAAAAGTACTCACAGCATCAACAAGACATCTATCGTGTCTTAATAGATTTCAAAAAGGCTTTTTACAGAGTGTGGCATGAAGCATTGTGGGCCACAATCACGGAGTACAATATGGGTCAAAAGTAGTGCAACACCATCAAGCAGCTGTACGCCAAGGCTACCAGTGCAGTAACTGCTCAAGGTTCTGTGATGGACTGGTTCAATACAACAGTTGCAGCACAGCAATGCTGTCTCATGTCACCCACGCTTTTCAAAATCTACGTAGAGCGCATCATGAACGAAGCCCTGGAAAACCACTGTGGGACAGTCATCATTGGAGGGCGTAACATCAACAACCTACGCTTTGCAGACGACATTGATGGACAAACAGACAGTGAATATGAGCTTGACTCCTTAGTGAAGAACCTGGATGGAACATATTCCAGATTTGACATGGAGCTAAGTGCCGAGAAGACAAAGCTGATGACAAATAGTGGCAAACAAATCTCAAACAAGTCAGAGAACATAACCTGGAAACAGCGGGCCAATTCAAATATCTTGGTTCAATAATCACATACGAGGGATCAAGAGCACACATTTTGTTACGAGCAGCACAAACATCGGAAGCTATGTCAAAGCTAAGACCCATCTGAAAAGATAAGAATATATGTCTGAAAACTGAACTCAGACTATTGAGAGTACTATTAATTTTAATCGTTCTGTATTCATGCGAGGCCTGGACCTTGACAGCAGAATTACAACGAAGAATCCAGGTACTTGAAATGAGATGCTACAGAACCATCATTGGCATCTCTTACATGGACCACATCACAAATGAAGGGTTGCGTAACACAATCAAGCACAAAGTAGGCCATTATAAAGTCTTCCTCACCACTGTCAAAAAGTGACAGCTGGAATGGTATGGCCATGTCACTAGAGCCAACGGTCTATCCACAACAGTTCTGCAGGATAGTGTCCCAGGTGGTAGAAAGAGAGGTCGACAGAGAAAACTTGGAGTGACAACATCACAGAATGGACCAGGAAACGTTTTGCGGAGACATATGAATTGGGACATGATTGAGACAAGCGGAGGGAACTGGTCAGATGTTCAGCAGCACAGTGCTACAACGACCACGCTAGGTCAAGAGACTATGTATGTATGTATGTATGTATGTATGTATGTATGTATGTATGTATGTATGTATGCACGCACGCCTGCACACAAGCACGGATGAACGGACGGATAGACGGATGGATTATTGGATGCACCATCATGATATCATCCTTCTCATAGAGATCGTCGTCCCATACAATTTGTATTATGTACCGTAAAATAAAATTCATATCTTTTTATTTGAAGAAATTTTTGGTTAAAAATGATTATCTGTTCTATTGTATTTACAATCCCTGTCTTAATTTACTCTTAGTTCCCTACCCTAAAAGAGGAGTAGTAATTCTGAACCCGTAATATATTTGTCCTCTTGTGATTACCTCATTTAACTTCTTTTTATAACAAAAATGAAGAAAAAAATGTATTTGAAAGTGTAAAAATCACTTGAACTTTTACAAATCTTAACTGCGACTACCTCTAAGCAACTCTGTATGAAGTTCCTAATTATATATCCATCATGCAAATACTTATCAAATCTACAAACTTTGTTCAAAGGTTTTATGAGCATCCATCCAATGGTTCATGAGGAGATCAAGTTACGGACATATAGGACACCAGACAGAGGGCATCACATTTTTCTCACTAACGAGTGTAAGGTATATGTAAATATAAAAATAGAGTTTTATCGAGTTACAACGAAATAATAGATTAACTGGGACTCTATCATATTAACGGTGTGGATAATATAATTGACTACAAGAAACATTTTATATGACACAAAAACTGTTAGTCAACTTTTGCATCAGGGAGCAAATTAGATCATTTAAAGAACCTTCATGATAGGCGATGCATGCCAACATTTATTAAGGAGGGTGAATCGAGAAAAGGTCACACTTCTTAAATGTTCTATCACAACTTTGAGCTAGTGTTTGTAAATACATTGAATACGTCTGCGGTAATGCACATTCATTATGTCAAGCGATTTCGTCATGAAACAAATTAAGGTCTTCATCTTTCGATGTTATGCCAGATTTATACGAAAGTCGGAACAGACTGAGAACTCAAAGAATATCAATCGAACGATACATCACTTAATACACTAATGAATGAGATACAAATTATCCTATCAAGGGACCATTTGTACTATATCTGAAGTCAGGGTCAATGATAACCAGTCTGGGGTCAAACTTTAATTATTAAATACTTTGCTGAGTATATGTGTTATACAAATCAGAGTTGTACAGATTACCTTCTACTGATAAAGGAAATTTTGTTCCGAATGTTTACACCTAAATAACTGTGCTTATTTCCGATCACTGACATTGAATAGTATATAAAAATTAGCTGAATAAAATATATTTGGAAAGGATCACAATAATCAATATTGATTAGAAAGGAACACGTGCGCCAACTTGAGGAAAAACTTCCATCTAAACCAAGGTATGGGGCTACATAATGTCCATTTTAATTTTTCGGATGACATCAACCAAGACATTAAGAAAATTTCACTTTATTAAAAGATACTATAGATGTTATCTGAATCCGCACTCGGTGACGATTGCAGAATTTGATAACCAGTATGGGTGTATTGTAGTGGATCTGATGTTTTACTGATCAAAATATACTTAATTTTTCTAAGACTTTTTACGTAACTTAATGTAATACTAATTATAACTTATTGAATATCGTCAAATACTTTTTGGACTCCCTAAACCACATATAAATCTGAATATACTCGTCTGTTTCTGTCCTTAGTCCAAGCCAACTTTAACATCTGAAAGAAATTCCGATGTAAACGTTCGTTCTGCATTGCATCTTGAAAATGAAGACGACGTGAAATGTTTTACTTCTGGATATGTTAACACCCACCCATGCTGCTAGTATTGCAGTTTCCACTTTATTGTTAATTCATGATGATCCTTCGTTTCTGGAGGCAGAGATGCTGTCATGACATTTTGAGATATAACACTAAGATTGTCCGCTACCTCTGAAATATACATAGAATTTCAAGAGTGTTTATATTATCCTGAATGGTTCACTTATCAACAATTTCCCATGAACGAACCCTATATATTTGAGCCAAATAGTGTACAACAAAACTCCAAACCATACATTTCGAATGATGTATACATAGCCCCACGGATTAGAAACACAACGAATCTTCATTCCGGACTGGTAATAATTCTTATATCTAGCTGGCATTCTGTATAATTCTTGATATAATCATCACTCGTTTCTCAAAAACGCATGTAAATTAAATCCAGCAAAGCTAATTATACGTTCTAACCATTTTAGTAATGAAGTATACATACTGCACATAATTACAATTAGATAACCGTACTATTATGCAACAAATGAGCAAATAATTTACCAACCTTTAAGAAACTATTTCTTTCTTAGACGTTCCAACGTTTCCCCGACAAATTACGAGTGGCTTTCTCGGAGTAATGTATTATATTTGTCAGCAGGATGTGTGGTCAGTTAGTGCGTTCCTACTTCGAAAGCATTTAATTAAATTTGGATTGAAATGGTGACAACATCCCCTATTATTTCCGATTGGTTGTCGATTCTACCCTTTTCTATTCAACGTTACATGGTGAGATGTATAACGAATCCTCTGTTCTTGAAACAATCTTTCAACGTCCAGATGCGACAGTTCACACCAAAAATGTGGGCTGTCGTACCTTTACAAACATATCAACTACATGGCCGCTAACCATTTCTTTGTTTCCTTGACTTATATTGTGGTTAGGGCAACGTGAACACGCCCGCCTGAGAATAAAAGTGGGATTCAGTTTCCCGAACATTGCTTCAAATGGAAATGAGCGTTACTATACGTAAAAATGTTTATATCATGGCGACGCTACACGGTGAGTACGGAATGAATATACACACAACATACGGTTATTTATAGAGCGACCTATGTCATCTTAGTTCTCCTACGAATGACATCAGAGCCAACGTTATCGGTTCCTTTTACGTATCTGCTATGCATATGCCAATGCTGTAAGAAGAGTGACCATCATATCGTGCTCATTTGACAATTTCGCCTGGTAGTCACATTCCAATATAAACTTCCGTCTGTACATGTACCTCTCAGAACGTGATACCCCAAACATATTAGGAGGCAGTCCCTTTACGATACGGAATAGTTCTCAATCAATTTCTGACTGCCGTACGAGACAGGAAAATAGTCCCTTCGTGCTCTTGCAACAGTACTGCTCCCATTCCTGTGTCACATGCGTGAGTGTGAAGCATGCAGTATTTGGACAAATCAGGTATACGGATAACGAAGTCAGACGTAAGCTTATCCTTCAGTGTTTGGATAGCGTACTCATACGCATCCGTCCAAATAACTGTACTCGGGGCCCGTTTCTAGGTCAGGTCAGACAACGGGGACCGCAGTCACACTGAAATCGGCCACATCCCTGTTTTCAGCTGGTTCACCTTCGACTCAGTGTTTGTCATAAATGATCTAATGTTCAACACCAAGCAAGTTTTTCCCTATCCTCTTTCATTACAGGAAATGTTCAATAGCCCTTTGCCAAATTCAACTTGGAGAAATATTTCACTTTCCAGACAGAACATATATTCTGGGTCAGGTAGCATTTCAACATGAAATTTAGCCACACAATTCAACTTCGATAGTCAACAAAAATAAATATGTGCCATCCAACTTCTGCACTAGGACAACCAGAGAGCTGTATCGAGCGTTTGTAGGCTCGATTACTCTCAGATCAATCATAGGCTCCCTCCGGTCGTCCACCAGCTTTATCCGGAACTCGACAAGTGACATTCTTCCGGGCATTTCCGAACGCAAATCGGAATACCCGGCCAGCAACGCCTTCATATATTTTTGCTTTAACGAAGTCCAGATGGGGTGACACTCCACGTCCATGGGTGCCTCTGCCCTCGTTAAATGAGGACTGGACTGTGATTACACCTTCCTCAGTTATAATTGTGGCGACGATAAAATCGCTCACGGTCTTTTTTTTCCGGTATTTTATTAAAGAGATTGATATGGTACAGCTTCTCTTTAATTAGTTGTTGTATACCGCAAGACAAATTTCGCGATGTTGTTAACAATGTCAAAGCTGTTGTGAGTATGTTTCTTTTCTCTCCAGTTCTTTGGATTATCACACACGACATGATTCGAAAACGAAGCAGACGAATTAATGAAAATAAAAAACTTTCAGAACTTACTTCAATAATCTTGACAGACAATATAGTCACGTATCATAATAGCGTATTTTGCATTAAGGTAGTATTGTTATCACAATCATTATATTTCGCCTGTTTCCAAATTTCAATGTCATCATCATTTTAATTCTGTCGACATCATCACGAATTAATCAAAGATGTCATCTCATAATAATTAACACATTTTACTTTCCCACCCACTCCTCTTTTCCCACAAAACGTTTCTGTAATTTTAGTAGAATTTATATTCCTGATTTAAGTTTGATTTCAAAGAAGGTTTGATAGACGGAAATGTTGAAAAGTAAAACAATCTAAATGAATCCATATGTTTTTGACTGAGTCCCAGAAGTACGAAGACCTACACACACTCCTCATAACTTGGCTGTGGTGGATAATGAAACCATACGTCTGAACTACTATAATGCAATCGTAATGACTGATTCTTGCATGGTTATTACTATGTTTTCCACAAACCTAATTTAGATTGCATAATCTTTTTCGTGATTATTCATACCCCTAAAGTGTACCACACAAATATTGAACCCTTTCAATCTTTCTCACAAATAACCGCACCATAATTATACTGCACATCCAAGACTACAAATTAGAATTGTCAGCAGAAATAATCAGCATTATTTTCACTGATTAAAACGTTTTTATGCTCTGTGTCGAATCAATAAATAAATAATTGCAGAGCTATGGAAACATATATTTGTTTGTTTGCTCTCTAATATAGGGTGATGTTGGCCATACAGTAATCGTGACCTGTAGGATCAAGTATCTTTTTATACAAAGTGTTCTTTGTTGTTGTTGGGTTTGACGCCATTTTTCAGTACACGATAGGCTATACATGACGACCAGTAGTATTGATGGACGAAGAACCCGAGGAAATCTCATGAAAGAACCACTGACCCACGAGAAGCTATTGGCAAGCGTTCTCACATACCAACATAAGCCGAATCTGAGACTCGAACTCACGGAGACAGGTGTGATGGCAGTGATACGTAACGGAGAGCGTTTTAGACCACTCTGCCACTCGGGCCCTAGTATAAAGAGTGTAACTTCGGACATAAATTACCGGTGCATGAAGTCGCACTATATAATGCAATGGCTACGCAATTACGACGGGTCACAATATAACTTGTATTAGCAACGTGGAATGCGAAGCCATAATTCTATAATTGAAACCTATTGAAGTACATTGTATAAAGGTTACAGTTAATTGATAGTAAACCGAAAAACAAAGATTACGTTAAATATTATTTAGTGTGTGCAGATTTTTGGGGGGAATAGGAAAACAAATATATTTTACGCGTGAAATTTCGGTGAAAACGGATCAATTTCTAGGAAGCAAGTGTTGTGGGCTACTTCACAGTCATGTTTGCATGTAAACCAAGAATGTTTATGTTTTCTTACGTCATTGTACTGTAAGAACCCCAACAGATTTGTGTACCTCCCTCGACTCTGTGTTTCCTACTTTCTGATCCAGGCCGACTTACATATCTGTTCTAGTGGCATACTAGCCGAAGGAATTATAAGTAACGTTCTTTTTCGACGATCATGGTGCTAATGCAGTTGATTTATGAAGCGCTAGAATGTGTCCGCTACATACACCACTCACATGTATATATACATGTGAGTGGTGTATATACTATAAAATCTAAATCGATACCAATGCAATCTCTAACAAACTGTTAAGTCTACTTTGATTCTTTCTCATTCTTCTCTCAGTTATGCTCCTATTTAATGTGTGGCTGGTCCTTATTATTTTCTTCAACAAAGCAAGAGCAGCATGAACCAAAACCAATTAATGCAAATTTAATTGATGGACTTGGATTTCATGAATGAGAGATTCTCCTTAAATAGGACAAAAATAGTTTAATACAATTTCATTACAAGCTACTAATCTAATACATTTTTCTTTCAAGTCATATATATATATATATATATATATATATATATATATATATATATATATATATATATATATCTTCTAAATGCGTATGAACGTAAAGAAGAAAAATCAATGAAACGTGGTTTTCCCGAATCTGTGATATTACAAAAGTGACGTATCTAAGTATATGGGACTAATAGTATATTATTTTCATACTATTAGAAAACACATAAACTCTGTAGATAATGACACCACAAAATGAAATGTATTCCACAAAAACTTGTGTGAAACAAATGTCATCAATATAACTTGTTTTGAGACATCGAATACAACAAGTTATGAGATCTATATATTTTCTCCAAAACACGAAAAAACACAAAAAGCTAGGCATGAATCTAAATGCATCTACATGCATCTTTATGCACTAAAACTACATGCTTCTTTATGCATTAAAACATGCTTCTTTATGCCATATAAATAGGTTTGTCTAAACAAATTGTATACCTAAGTCCATCGTTATACATCATAGATACGAACATATTTAAACATTATATTCAAGTGTATTCGTACGTTATATCTAAGTAAATCTTTATACATAATATAAAAGTACATCTTCATACATTATAACTAAGTACATGTCTATGCAGTATATCAAAGTACATCTGTATACATTATACCTAAGTACATCTCTATGCAGTATATCAAAGTACATCTTTATCCATATTAATATATATATATATATATATATATATATATATATATATATATATATATATATATATATATATATATATATATATATATGCGTGTGTGTGTGTGTGTGTGTGTGTGTGTGTGTGCATATTCATTTATTGAATATATGTAATCTACGTACAATATATCTAAGAACATTTTCCTATATTATATCTCAGTTCATCTTTATACACATAATGTAAGTAGATGTACATTATGTTAAGTACATTTACATAGATTATATATAAGTCCATCTTTGTACATAATATCCAAAATCATATTTACACATTATGTCTACGTATATCTTAATACATTACATTTGCGTACATCTTTATGACTTATAGCTAAGTGAATCTTTATGCTTTAATGTTTGGAGAACAATATCGCCACTGATTCCCGATTGATTTTTAATAAGCCGCTACGGACATAATATTGCTCTCTGACAAAAGAACACATGCAAGCAGGTCCTTTAACAACATATTACTTCGTGTTAAAAGCGAAATCGGCAACATGAACGGTTTCCAGGGGACAGTTAATGAACACGATGTTGGTGATGCACTTTACGGGAGAGTCAGTACCAATTGTCGCCACATATTTAAAATCAATGCTCTACACACATGGTTATTGTATTATAATTTCTCTTTCTTAAAATGTAAATATAGTTATTTCTGATTAATTTTTTTAAATTATCTTTCTTTGTAATTCAAAATTAATATTCTTTACCTGTTACGAATTATAATAGAAATGCAATTTTTTTTTTATTCTTGGGTTGCATAATCGGGTATTTTTAACATTGTGTGACATATAATTGTACAAATAATGTTTAATTCTCTGCAGTTTTAATAAATGTCTTGAAATATTGAAGGTCAAAGAGTCGAAGATATTTAATTTAATACTTACTTATATCAGCGGAGAGGGTGAAATAAAAGTTTGTTAAAACATCATTTGCGTAAAAAAGCTTCCTACGAACATGAAAAATACATGGTCAATAACGCCAATCGGAAGCTTCTAACTAATCGAGAGTTTCTCTAATTCGGTCAGGTGCTTTTGTTACTTTAATTTTGTATAACAAAATAGGGTAATGGAGCAGAGCAGCGATTACAAAATGTGTTGCATAGCAGGAAATATGCAAATTTATAAAATAATGCACCTAAACAAATTCAGTACGTACATTTTGATGTCAGCGCTCCAAATGAAGTTCATTAAGCTGAAATTTTTCGTTAACCAAATGGTACCTTAACAATTAGTAGATGCATACATATACATACATATATAAAGAGGAAGAGCCGTTATTAACTAAAACGGCTGCTGTAATTGTCTTAGCTTTTGAACGAACTTATCAACGAGGAATATTGATGTAGCCACAACTTCTACAAGATTATCCTGTCAAGGATTTTCTATGTGCAGTATCATATCTTATGAAAAGACATGACGTCAAAAGCATACGTGTACATAACGGAATTCGTCGTGATCAGGCAATCGTGGAACGATTTAATCGAACGCATGCGGTTATTTGGATATCGATATGTAAATGAAATAGTTCAAAAAGTTATGAGATCTCGTGAATGGGTTGCAAGACTATCAAGTGTGATAACTGCATTAAAAATGCGGTTACTTTAGCAATTGGCATGAAAATAATTAATGCGATTACACAAACAAACAAAAAACCATATCAATACTAGGACATGAATTTTTAAAACACCCATTATTAGGTTTGTCAGTGTCAGATAAAATATTTATATGGACTCGATGAACTTGAAGGTACTACACAACAGAGCAACTGATCCTATTTGGAGTGTTACAGACATACAATTTCCAGCGTTGTATTATCGACGGGTAGACCTGCAATATATAGACTAGATTCAACTGCTCCTCAACGAGGATTTGTACGTGAACAATTACAAATAATTCATCAAGATACACAATATTTACCGTCTGCACTTATTTAGCGCCTCGACGTCGATTACACTCAAGAAAGGTCAACGTTATATTTGTTTGCGCGTGTGATCAAGACTACTATCGATTATATGTAGCGTAAAATGTGTTCGAACATTATTTGAATACCGCTACCGATTACTTTGTTACTTCACGCACAATGGTTATTATGTCATTGGATTATCATTATAAATGTAGCTTCACGATCAAAGTCCCTAATATTTGCTTGTCACATTGTTTATAGCAAAGTCATTTTTTTCTTAATATATTTACGTTACTAGGAGCAGCAGTTCGATTATGTTTTGTGCAAAGTCTACGATAATCCTCCACAACTGAGATATTTATGTAACTCAAGACACTGCGTAAACTAAATTTGACCATTCGATACGATCATCGACGATCCAGACAAATGTATCAAGTAATAGTTAATCCTTGAGATGAACGGTTTTTCACTACGTATCCTAGCTTCCAAGGAGCTTTTCCCATAGTTAATGCGCTCTTAACAGCACAGAAAAGAAACTAATACAATATCATTTAACACTAAATGTTGTGTCTTTCCTCGACTCTGTCAAGTGTCCTGGTATATCAACGTTTATATTTTGTTTGCGTGTATCTGCTAGGCGATAATATGACGGTATGGGTATATTTGAATTATTTTCTTTATGTAACAAATATAATTGTTGTTGAAGTGTATCACAAACTATTTGTCTACTTGTAATTATCAAATTATCTGGTCTTCACAGTTTCGAAAATCATTTATATTCGTTACGAACATTAATTCACGCATTATTGCACACTGAATTTTATTCGATTATAGTTTTATTAATTTCTTAAGCTCTCTTAATTCAGGATCAAGCGTTCTATGAATATCAGTTATGTCTTCATGATAATCTACAAACTGTTTCAACCTTTCGTGTGGAGACAATCCAAACAATGATCGCCACACATTATTACAACAGTATATTTTGTTAACAATAAATCAATTAATATTTTAATTATATATATTTTGATGCTGTGCATATTTCATCCCAAATGATAATCCTTTGAATATATTATTTACCCATTCGTTTAGGAGTCCATTTATCTCCCTTCCATCGAAAAAGGTTATGATAGGTGCACGATTTAATAATTTTTCTCTCATTTCTTTTGCGAGTCTGTGTGTAGGGGTTTAAACGACTACATCAAACTTCAGAAATAGTTCATTCGCATGAGTTGTTTTACCAGAACCTCCAGGTCCATTACGGTTAACTGTGTTTTGTCTAGCTACGGGTTCATACACTGAAATTGGAGAAAATAACTTTAATGTCTGATATATTCTGCAATAAATATAATTAATTTCAACGAATATATACATGTTTGATCTTCATTCATCCCATGACGCATACATGCCGTTATGTGGTTGTTCGAGCAATCCTGAATACTTCTTATTGATATAAAACCAATACGTAGTGACTCTGAAAGCAAATTTAAAAACTTAATTTATCATTGATAGTACATTTATCGAAACGTACGCGAACATTCAAGATCTTAAATGGGCACTATGCGGTGACTCGTCCTCAATATATTAAATATTGTACATAATTTAGTTCATTTGGACAAGTTAGCATTTCTGCGACTTATAAACGCATTTGTTTCGTTGTATCAGCAATTATTTTATTAAAAAAAAGACTCAGTATCGTCTATAATCAATCTTGTACAATGTCGTTTACGATCATATGATCCTCATTGCGTTAATTTACCCACTATTTTTGGGAAGTCTTTTGTGATTTTGTGTTCCTAATCGGTTATATCAGGATTTTCATCATCATAATACTTCTTTTGTTGTGGTAACCAAACATATATTTGCGGACCATACGACATAATTGCTTCACTTACTGTCAGAAAAATTAGTAGTGTTACATCGAACATATATCGTCATAAAACTATTGGAGCCCAATGTTTGCAAAGCCAAACATAACAAATTGGATGAAGACCTTCGGCAAACTAACATGACTCGATGCAAGCGAATCCAGTTAATAAAAAATCCGGTTATTGATAATTTGGTCATCTCGTGTGTTGCATTTTCAAATCTTATAAACTATACAGAACACTCTCCCATTGCACGAATACTTATGGGATAAGACACTGCTATAAGATCTTAATGATCGTATTTACTATTACATAATCCACTGTAGTAAAATGAGTTGCGACTGACAGAACTCTAAACCAATTGCTCAGTCAATTTTCAATACCATCTTATATATTTAAACAAAAGATGTTCGTGTTTTTTCGTGGAGAGATTCATGTGCGACACATAACGCCAGTAGGTCTTACAAACTGATAATAGTTTCAATCATCAAAAGTTTGAAACGGCCATACTGGATCGTTATTACTTATTTCGTAACCGCTCCGGTGGCCTAGTGGTTAGAGCGTCCGCCCCGGAAGCGGGAGGTCGTCGGTTCGATCCCCGGCCGAGTCATACCAAAGACTTACAAAAATGGTACTAACAGCTGCCTCGCTTGACGCTCAGCATTAAGAGGTTAGTGTTAGGACTGGTCGGCCTGGTGTCAGGATAATGTGACTGGGTGAGACATCATGCTACATGTCTGCAGCATGATGTCTCAGTGCTAGACATCAGTATAAACTGCCTCACTGCAGACATCGTAGCGATATGACTGAAAAATTGCTAAAGCTACGTTAAAAAATCCTAATCAAACAAACAAACAAAAACTTATTTCGTTAACAAAATCAAAATCGTTATACAATTTCATATTTCGAATTCGTCGAAATAGTATGGCTGCACTAGTCCACGCATGTGCATTATGATCAATAATAATTATCGGAGCATCTTTTTTATTATGTTTCGAATCATGTAAAATATCTCATATTTTTGTTTTTACCATTATGGTAATTTAAAAAAAATCAGTTCAGTGACGTCTTTGACGATACTCTAGTATCATTAACATTTGCTACACACTCGTTTATGATTTTATGTCTTTTATACGTTACACGCTTTCCGCGATTAGAAACGGTAAAATGTTCCATTGATAGGCTACATAATGTAACCTTGACACTTTCATTGGTTTAAAATTATTAACGCTGGGTTTAAACTTTATCGGATAGAGTGTGCATAATATATAACTGCGGTTACAGCATATGATCTTTCAGAATACGGTTTTTCAATACCAGTCAACATTCCTGGTTTGGAGTTTGTAATCAATATGACAAAGTTTTCACTATGCAGGAGAGGATCATTATTGTCATGGATAATCCAAGTATTATTGTATGTTTCTGTATTTAATCAAATTATACTTTTAAATGGTATTGTCGAGATAATTATTGATCGTTAGTCATTCATCGTAGTACTGAAATATTTAGTGTTGCGTTTGATTTTGAACATTGACTACACATGAGATACGCCATCTTTCTTAAATTGTTTCATGACGTCATGAGTGCTATTAATCAAAGACTTTTGTAATTGGATCATCCAGATCTCGTATCGGTACATCAGGGGATAGTATGTGAAGATTAAATTTTTCTTTTTAGGACTTAATATTAGATAATCGTTCAAGTTCATCCATAATATAATTAAGACGAATATTTGTAATTATTTTTACAAATAACTGCGTCGAGGTTCTAATTAAGTGAAGACGGTGGTAATTATGTCTCTTGAGGAATTGCTTGTAATTATTCACGTATAAATCCTCGTTGAGGAGCAGTTGAATCTAATCTATATATTGCAGATCTACCCTAAGATATACTTTGTTCAGGGGGGAGGGGCACCAGACATATGCCCCCCCCCCCCGACCCCAATAAAAAAAGTAAAACGTTTTTATGTATGTATGTATGTGTACCCCTAGATATGTTGTTAGTTGTTGTTTTTTTTTCCATTTAACTCCCCATTTAGTTTTCCCCATCGGGGTTATATATTTGAGAAGGGGTAATTTTTTTGGTCCCTAATGTATCTTATGTAGATCCTTACTAGGTGGGAGTTGATCTACCCACAACTAGTAGTCTACGTTTGTTTAATATTGTTTGACCATGGCTAGTGGTCCCCTGATATCCTTGTGTTTGCTATTTGTGTTGTGCTATTTGTATGCTGCTATATATAAGTCTATACTTTGTGCTTTTGTAAAGATAGCCATTTTCCGTTCAAATTTTGACGTAGTTGTTTTGCTTTGTGTTTTTCCTCATGGAATAACACATTCTCCACTTTATTTAATTTGTTTAAATTTATTTAAATTTTGAATTTTGTATAAATTGAAGTGTTTTAGTTACAAGTTTAGTGTGCTTCAATTTATTTCTAATAATATTTAGTCTGTTAGGTCCATCTGCCTTGAGTCAGGACCTGTACAAATTTATTTGGTTGTACAGTTCCTGTCTCAATTAGGGCCATCCTTTTAATTATTTATATTAATTAATTATACTGAAATATATAAGATATACTAAGCTGGAAATTGTATGTGTTGTAACACTCCAAACAGGATCAATAGCTATGTTTTAGCACCTTCATGTTCATCGAATTCATATAAATGTTTTATCTCACACTGAAATACCTAGTAAAGGGTGTTTCAATTATCATGTCCTTGTATTGATATGTTGTTTTTTGTGTGTAATCGCATTAATGATTTTCATGACAGTTGCAAAAGTAACTGCATTATTTAATGCAGTTATCACACTTACTAGTCTTGCAAACCCATTCACTGCATCGCATTTCTTATAGAACTATTTCATTTGCATATTGATATCCAAATAACCGCTCAATATGTGTCCAATTAAATCGTTCTATTATTGCCTGATCACGATGAATGCCGCTATGTCCTCTTATACTTTTATACTGTCAAGATTAAATTTATCTTTATAAGATAATTTACAGATAATCTCTCAATTTCATCCATATTATGATTCAGACAAATATTTGTAATTATTCAAACAAATAACAAGTTGCAAATGGCTAAAGAAAGACTCTACTTATCCGTGTAACAAAGCTTGCAAGCATATATCTCTTTGTTAGAGGGAAGTATTTTTCTCACTTGTTATCAAAACATTTTTAGTGTCGGGTTAAATGCCAAGGTACAACCATTATTTATACATTGTGAGACTTGTATCATCATTAGTACAAATGAACAAATTAATATATAGTATAATATTACGGCCATTTTGCCAGTCACAAAACATGGGAGATAGATTATTAATTTATGTTCTGATACCTCTGTAATATATAGGTACTATTCATGTGATATAACTGTTGTCTCTTTGTAAGAGCTTTTTGGCAGTTACCTCCCTTGTTACTCGCAATGATCTCTAAAAAGGAAGATAACTATAGTATACCTTTCTCTCGAAGATTTAAATTAATTTGTCATAATAACTAATCAATTAACCATCGGTGTGATAATTCATGTTAGTGAAGTAAATGATATTTATGGTTTCTAACTTACAAACAAAATCAAGGCTGAAACACATTCCGTTATATGTGAAATATAGATAATCTCTTGTAAGATATTGCATATAGAGAAACACATTTATATTTCAACCTACAATGTTCAGGCAGAAATATGCATTAGGATTCAAATATTGTATATAATATCTTCAGAAACAGAAATAAAAAATCTACGCTGTGGTTTATTCAATCACTATATTACTCATATGTAGCATACATCATATGTAACTTTATAATAGTTTACGAAACGTATATTGTTAAGATTGTAACGTAGTGCATAGCTAATGCTGACGACGGTGGCGATACTTGCGTTTTTTCTATAGAAATATGGGGGCACCTGCCTAATGGGATTCCATGTACACCGCCGTTCTGTACTCTCATCGGAACTTGATAATGAGGTGTGAATGAAATTAAAACGCATATACATCCTTGGGAATGCTCTAAACTTTCGTATCTCTTGAAACATTCGCAGGGGGAATCTTATGAAATAATGTGTGGCGCCTCAAAAAATAAATAGTAACTTGGTATGAGTTATAAATCTCACTGAAGGGTGCGCCACACAAAAACATTGAGAAACGAACTGCTGGCCAAAAAGGCAATCAGTCGGGTGTCGAGAAGATCATAAGAAAGATCTCCCAAAAAGACGCTATTATAGTCACGATGGCTCAAGGAAGGGACTCAATGATTTGCAAACCGTCCATCAAGCTACTGTTTAGTTCTTGTTACAAATATAATTTATATTTTATGTATAGTAAAACAAAATTAAGATTATATCATTTGTGCAATTAAAGCATGACGGTATCATGAAACAAATTATTCCCGATATTATTCCTTAGAGCGAAGAAAACTTAGATTCATAGTAAAGATTAATTAAGTTTATACAACAGATGATGTGACAATATGTGGTAACAGTTAAAGTTACATAGGTTGATTAATTCGTATCTTTTTCACTAGCTATCGACAAAATTTGATCAAACTTGTCTCAGCAATACGAAGCAAAAACAAACGATTAATACACGTGTAGGACAACTAAAAAGTTATATTATATCGTGAAAACGAAAACGCTATCACAAATGACATAAATGAGAGTAAAATTACAAAATAATAATCAGAATTAAAATATTTCAGCAATAAATAATCAAGGTGAAAGTGTATGCATTGTTATTAAATTATGGTCTTGAATTTGTTCAGTAAAATCTTAACGATTTCAATTAAAACCGTTTCTTAGCCTGATTTAGTCAATTTTATCATAGCAAATTTGTCACATTTCTAATTTTTGATGGGTGAAAAACTCAGCAAATATATGTATCTTTATGGGATTTTTTAGATATTTTATAATTCCTGCTTTAATTGCGTTGACAAGAATCACTAAAATTGATCAAAGAACATGATTTTGGATTATGTTTCATGCAAATATTATCAAAAATTCCCCAAAACATTTAGAAAATCGCTGGTATTTTGACCATTCGATAATCTGACAGGATATGTATGATACAATTGATTAAAATAGGCTAAAAATGATTAAATTTAACAATTAGTCACTAAAATGACAAATAAAAACCCAATAATAATATATTTCTATATGTGATTTGTTTTTGTCGCGTGAAATAGCATATGTTAGGTGTTTTGTGTAACCCATCAATCTGAAGAATTAGATAATAAATTTTGGATACGATCAAAGGAATGCGCATATTTCAGAAACTGATCAATATCACACTTGATCATACTAATATGTTCATGTCGCAGTTCATGTTTATTGTTATATAATATATCCCTTACATTAATTAGACTTTACGTAGAGATTTATTGAAATCAAGAACTATCTCGCGGAGATGGAATTGCCATCAGTACAAATAATTACATGACTAAATATCTTAAACACAACACAATTTCTGCCACACGTAGTTTGAAATAGTCCAAACAAACAATCAAACGGGAACAAAGGTCAGTCCATTTGTTTCTCCCTCTACCGCCCTCCTCGCTGTAGTAGAAAGAAAAGCTGACTTAATCTCTCTTTGGAGCAGTTTCTGAATCTCGGGCAATATGGATATTCGATATATGGCATATTAATTATTCTTGGAGATTTCCACTTTCTCTTTGACTAACTTGGAAACCCATACACATCAAAACTCCTAGATTCCATGTATGTGTTCAGCCTTAAACATTCAGTTAACCAATCACCCATATACATGATCACATCTTAGACTGTGTGACGGGGCAAATGTCTGGCGATCTATCTTGAACACATTAACTGAGACAAGTGAACCATTAATTAGATTTCTAGAGTATGGACGCGAATCAATGTCCGAATGTCTTTTCGAGGAAAGAACTCTGTTCTAAAATTAAACATTTGTTAGCATTTGTAAATGCAGGAGTCAAACATACTAGTAGGAATACGGTAAAATTTGATTTCATGGTGATACTGTCACGAATTGAGAATTTCCCGTGGCCAGTAGTCAACGTAGGAGGTCAGACTGATCCAAAGCATGGCGCTTCTAGAAAGGCGGAAAATGTACGTAAATATGATTGGCCACACTAAATGAAGGGGCGTGTTTCCCACTTTGAAATTCCTAGATCAATTTTTCCTGAAATGAGTATAACTGTGCTGATTTTTATATTTATTTTTATAGAATTGTAACGAATTGTTCAATTTGTCGTCTTTTTGTATAGCAATAGGGAATTTTAATATTTAATGTATTACTTCAATTATATAATCATAATAATAATGAGGACTTTGTACAGCCCCTAATCTTTCGATGCTCTAAGCGCTTTACACCATCAATAATGATATGACTACACGACAGAAAAACAAATGACAAAAACAATGAAATTAGCAGCAGGGGGGGGTGGGGGGGGGCGAATCGGACATTTGCTCCAGACATCATTTGCTCTAAATCTAACAAACATCTCGAGAGAATTAATTCGAATCCTTCTTTTTCAACCCCAAAAAAAAGATTACTAGCTCGAAACATAAGTTTTTCGCAAATAATACTCCAAGACCGCTTTCATCGTTTAGTCAAAATACGGTCTCGTCGTGATGTCATCGCCCCCCCCCCCCCCCCCGCTTCAATGGGTTAATAATTAATTTCAACCAAATATTTGATCAAGTCCGATACGATATCGTGTTCGAGGATCATGTAAATTTATTGTTATAAATCCATGCGGGGTTGACTGAGCTTTACTAAAGAAATTTTGAAATTGATTGAAGTCCATATCGGAACACCATGTCTGCCAAATATTTCGTAGCGTATGTGTATCAACGCCGTTAAACACAGCAAGAATATTACAGTTATCTCTGATCACTTTTGGAATCTGAGTGTATCGTTGAGTGACATATATCACGTCGGTGTTTTTATGTCTGCCTCGGAAAAATATTCTAGCTGGTTTTTTTGATTGTCTAACATCACATCGTCGTATACGACTAAATTGTTACTGCTCCCATCAAGGTCATCCACGGATGGTGCCTCGTCAATATCAGTTATAAATTCAATGACGTTCTCACCCTTAATTTCTGATGCATTCTCGTTAAAATCCTTTAACACTTCATAGCATCGTTGATCATCTACGCTAGGAGCAACTAAATACAAATTATCCCACTTCATCCATCTCATTATTAAATTGAGCAACAATTGCGTCTTGCCGGATCCAGATGGCCCGATTATAATTGCGCGGATAGAGTTTGGTAGCGCTGCATGATGCTTAACTGGTTCTCTTGTTTTAGTCGCTGAAAAATCAATTATATTCATATCTCTATACATAAATTATGGATCTATATTGTGTGAAGTGTAAAACGCGTACTAACACAAATGATGTGACGACAATTACAACTAAAAATAACAGATCAACACTAACTGGTAGATGTGCAACATGTGGTATAAAAAGTTTAGATTTGTTTCTATGAAATCCGGAGATGTTTTTTTTAAAAAAGACGAGGAGGTGATATCGCAGCCAAATCAGCAAAGCTCCCTGGAACCCCATGGGCAAAGTACACCGGAGAAAAGCACCTTCCAGGATATAGCTACTGTGGCCCCGGAACACGATTAGATATCAGACTTTATGATCAAAATCAGCCCCGACCCGGCGGGTATCCGATAAACGCTTTTGATAAGGCGTGTCATGCTCATGATGTTGCATATAAAAGCAGCAATCTGCAAATCAGGCATCCCGCGGATGTGAAATTAATTCATCCGTTAAATGCTATTCCTGATAAATCTTTCAAAGAAAAGTTGGCTTCGTGGTTGGTAAAATCATCTATGAAAGGCAAATTGATGATGGGCGCTGGTAATTAATAATATGGAATCTATTTATTATTCCCCAAGAGGATACTGGAGGGGTAACGCTGCAATCAATAAAGTCGCCAACGCCGCAAAAGTTAAAAGGGCCACTGCGGCTAATCGGTTATCCAAACAGACTATATGGCAAATTTATCTACCGCGTCCTAAACAAATTAATTTCTCGCATTTTTATGTTACTGAGACCCAATGAAGTTCATCAAGCTGATTTATTGTTTTTACCACATGATAACGGTTACAAATACGCGCTAACCGTAGTTAATGTTGCGAGTCGATACAAACAAGCAGAACCGCTAAAAACAAAATCGTCACCTGAAGTTGCTTCTGCATTTGAAAAGATTTATCGACGAGGCCCACTACGCTGGCCAAATCTGTTACAAGTTGATCCTGGCAAGGAATTTCAAGGCGCTGTTTTGTCAGCGATGAAATATCACAATGTCACCATCAGACGAGGGCATACTGCACTACATCGCTATCAGGCAATTGTAGAACGATTTAATCGGACTCTTGCTAAGCGGTTATTTGGATATCAATACGCAAAAGAATTCATCCAAGAAAAGCGATCCCGTGAATGGGTCAAAAGGTTACCAGGGGTAGTTGCAGCGCTAAATAACGAGATTACCAGAGCAATCAATATGAAACCTAACAACGCAATAAACAAAAAGTATATACCACAACCACAGCGGGATAGCGTTTCTCAGCCAATTCTCAGCAATGTCACCGTGAGATATTTATATGAACCAGGAGAACTCGAAGGTGGTAAAAAAGGGCTACTGATCCTATTTGGAGTGTCACTACGCATAGCATATCTACTATAACACGATCAACTGGTAGACCTCCAATCTATAAATTGGATTCAACTGCCCCTCAGCGGGGATTTACACGCGAACAATTACAAGTGATTCCTGACGATACTCAATTGCCGCCGCATGGTCTTAACTAGCGCCGTTGCGTCTGTTGCACTCAAGACAAGTCAACATCGCATTGTTTCTGACATGACCGAGACTGTTATTTTTTCTCTCTACGGTAAATTGGCGAGGATCTTTATCCGAATACTGCCAACGCATTATACAATTGCAACTCGCGCAGTGATTATTCTGTTGTTTCTTCAACGCGATTATTAATTCAGCATCAATATCAAATTCTCGTTGTTTTTTTTTTTGTCTTGTTGTTTGTAACCGGAGAGTTTTTTATCAATAATTTTAACATCAATATCATCCATTGTGGTGTCATCATCGAAAACAATTCTTCGAATTTGATTTATTCGCCGTACTCTAGACACTGCAAGATAGACTAAATTTGACCATTCAATGCGATTATCGACTATTCAAACAATTGTATTCGCGATGGTTAATCCCTGCGAGGAATGTATTGTTGTTACGTAACCCAGTGTCCATGGCGATTTATTAGCACGCAATGCGTCTTCGACAACACTGATATCAACCAGCACAATATCATTTAACAATAGTGTTTGTTTTTCGTGCTGTCCTGGAATTTCAACTTCAATATTTTGTCGCCGTGTGTCAGCGGGTCTATAACACAATGGAACTTTTATCAGGGGATATTTTTCTTTGTGAAGCTCAAACAACTTTCTTTGAAGTGTGTCTCTGACTATTTTTCTGCTAGCAACTACAAAATCGTTTGGTCTCCATGTGTTATAAAATTCCTCCATTGGAGTTTCAGAAATTATTTCCCTGATTATTTCACATTGGATTCTGTCGGGTTTCAGTCTAATTAATTTTTTAACCTCACCTAATTGTTCATCAAGTGCCCTATAATCGCTATCAATTTCTTCATAATAGTCCACGAATTCTTTCAGCCACTTATGTGGACCCGCGCCGACAAATGGTGGTGGTTGGCCATGATCTCCGCACATTATCACCGCTGTATTCTTTTGCAGCAGCCAATCTAAGAACATTTTTAATATTTCTGTTGATACTGTGCATACTTCATCCCAAATTATAACCTCGGGGATGAATTTCTCACCCATTCTTTCAGGGGTCCATTCATCGCCCTTGTATCGAAAAAAGCTGTGATAAGTACAAGCTTCAACGTTTCGTTGTTTTATCTCTCGCGCTAATCTATATAGCTATATGTTGGCGTCAGCACAATCATGTTTACGTGTCCTCGATATAACCCGATTGCACGCGTCGTCTTTCCCGACCCGCCACAGCCGTTTAAATAAACTGTTTTATATCTACAAATTGGATCAGATATCGGTGGTGCATTAGAACGTTCTGATAAATTATCATCGCGTAAGTAACTGTTTTTAATCTCAACGTCTGCTGATTCAGAATACTCACGTAGCATTTCTTTATTAATTCTCCATGATCCCCAACTTTCATCCGAATTAGTGAATTCAGCAACTGCGCAACTGTACTTGCTGTTAATGTAAAATGAATCAACGGCAACTCTAACCGCAGTGTCAGGAAATCTATTTATCATTGAAAATAAATTAATACAAGCATAACCCAGCATCAACGACCTCAAATGTGTATACGGGGGTCTGTAACCGTCGCTATAAGTAACAACTGTACCCAATTTTGTTCCATCGGACAAAAAAGCATCTTTACGATCCACACAGATATATATATATATATATATATATATATATATATATATATATATATATATATATATATATATATATATATATATATATATATATATTAAAAAATCTCTATTTTGTATGACAGTTCCGTAGTCTAAACGGTAGCGTGTTTGTCTTGTAAACACAGATATATCAACTACGTGTTCGGTCCCCATAGCAGATACATTATTTGTGGGCGAAACGAAAGATGTTTTTCTATTAATTGGAGGGGGGAGTAAGGGCGAACCCCCTCAATCAAACCAACATCGCAACTCATGCTATCACATTCTCGGTAGCGTGGGTTGGTGTTTTTTCCAACTCATGCAACCATGAATTTGATTTCATGAGTTGCAATGTTGGTTTGGTTTGACTTCGCCCACGTCACAAAAACATCCAATCAAACATATACCTTCTGAGAGATCTAATTCAGTGTTTGCTGAGTTAGACCCCTCGCCGGAGATTATGTGTTTGTCAAAGTAAATGGGTGTAAAATAAATGGTATAAATTGATGCAAAAAGCTCTGTATTCACATGAGGAACCCCATAGGGTAGCACAGAATGGGCTACTGGCTAATAGAAACGGTGTTAGGGTCACATCCGGAATGGATAGCCAAGTGAAAAGACCCTAACAAAGTCACAAAGGCCTGAATAAGGGACTCATGAATGAAATAACCGCTCATAATTTATGCCATTTATTTTGCATTTTTTTTTTAATAATTAGAGGTAAAATGTATTATATAAATAATGGATATCAAAGATGTAAATTCTATAATTGTTGAAATTTCAAATTTGAGAAATCGAGGGATAGTATTATCTAAAGATCTCGACTGCGACAGGATTGCCTCGGAATATGAAGACATTGAGTATCAGTCTAGTAAGGGTCGTTATGTTTTACCTAAGATGTTCAGGCTCGTGAAAGGAATTCAAAAGTCCATCAATGCTTGTTTATACGGTAACGACATTAATGTATTTATAACGCTATTTAGCACCGTTGAAGCAATACGTCAAAAGCTCGGCCAAGAGTATCAAAAACGAGCTGAAATTATTTCTAAGGTTCGTGATCTTAGAAAAATATTAAACGAGGAAAAACCAGTATCCTATCCACGTGAGCGTTACTATAAAAAATAGGCTTTCAGTAAATTTTCAGTAAATTTTTTTTTCTTTTTAGCTTGTTTTGTTACACTTGTCACATAGGATTTTCTCCTGAAAGAATACTCAGCAGTTTGGGCTTGCTCATGCAGTTATGTGCGTACTGGGTGATCTGGTTGTGGTAGCAAGTAATCACCGCGACACCTCCATTCTCACGTAGTTGTTGTTGTTGCCGCGTCGTTAACAAAAATCGTTCATCGCCGTTCTCAGATATTACAAATCTGAAACCCCCAGCGATGTTATTCTGAAACACTTGCGGATAGCGTCGTACAGTTTAAGCTTGTCGGAGATGGATACGTTAGCTTGATGGTACATTTATTTAATAACTCAGCTTTTAATTGTGATAGTTTCATATTTGAAAACTCAGTTCACAAACAATATATGGTAGGTGAATCGCTTACAACTAGATTAGCCCGAGAGAGGCTAACAGCAATTAAAAAGTTTATACCGGTACGAGACAGACTTCGCGAAAAACTTCAACAACGACAACAAGCGCAGACTGACTTTTCTGTGTCAAGTGAACAACTGTTTACTCCGATAACAAGTGCGACCAAAGATGTGAAAAAGTTAACTGAAGCAGCGATATACGGAGATATTCCTGAAAAAGAACGAGCAACGAAGGCGCCGCTGCTTGATACACTTGAAAAGATAGCAGCAGAGACCGAACAAACGCGCGCAGGGATACAACAGCTACACAGTGATATAAAAACTCAACCGAAATTGAAGAACGCGAAGAAGAACAACAAGGTGCAGCTGGAGGAAAAGACTATTCACCTGAGAATATATTTACAGTCGCAGCATTAAATGAAATTAAAGTAAACCATACGGATTCCGAATTAGCTGATTTTGGTAAAGACAATTTTCCAAAGGGTAAAAGAGAGAATTTATTAAAGGACGAGTTTAAAAATTTTATTAAAAAAAAAAGACACTTGGGCATCAAAAATATATTTAGTGAAACGCGGCGGGAATAAAATCTTGGCGTTGCAGCACCCTGGTTATGATGAATTTCTAGCTGCGGTTAAAGGCGGTCCACAACCACCACGTTATACGGAGGATCCAATTCCGGAACAAATAGACATAAAAGCAGAAGCCGATTCTAAGAAAACAAGCGGAAAAGGATATTCAATTAAAAATCCAAAGGATTTCAACGCAACCGTGACATGTCCTGGTAACATCCTAAGTAATATATCACGGTTAGAAGTACTTATGGGTGGAAAGCGAGCCCCAAACAACTCCGTCGAGATAATTAATGAAGCAGCTGATATCTGTAGACGATTATTTGCCGGCGGTATCATGGGCATTGATGTATATCGAGAACTCATTGCTGAATTAGTTGAAAATCACAGAGACGCCCATGGTTATGATGAAAATCCTATGGATTTTAGCGATTGATCACTAATTGAAAAACTACTAGTTTTATAACAAGATGATCATACACTACAACCATGATAAACCCGTAAGCGTCTACGTGGTGAACTCACGATTGCCTGTTTATAGAGTATATTACGGAGATGTTTTCGGCAATACCATTGCGGGGTTATTTACAAGAATGGCCCCAAAAGTGGCACCGTTAGCTAAACAATTATCAATGAAGGCCATTTATATTATTCGTGATAAGGGAATCAGCGCTGTTGGAAATCTTGCTGGAAGGGCATTTTCTGCCGCGAAAGATAAAATAGTATCATTGGTGCGAAAGAAACCAACAGCGACGAAGTCGGTGGTGAAACCAACGGTGCTGCCATCAACTACAGTGATGCCTGCAAAGATCCTCAAAGCAATAAATAGCGCAGTGGAAGAAAAACTAGCGTCGTTGGCTGCTTCGGTGACTTCGTCGCCATTGACGGCTTCACCGGTAACAGATAGCGCTATCATGAACGCGACAGCAGGAAGTGGTTTGAAACGAAAACAAAAACGACGATGATTACAAAGAGTTTCACAATTGAAAACACTAGTATGTTAATATAATGTTTAAACGACATGCTGATCCGGCCTTCGATATAAAAGCCCCAGTACCCAAGGACGATTCCGTCCGCGATTATCAATACTATTCCTATCATGCAGTACAACCCGACCTACGATCGCGAATTGAACTTCAAGTTCAAGATACCAGTAAATACTTTTCGCCATGTGAAGCATTTATTGAAATCGAGGGAAAACTCGTAACAAATGTTGCAGCTGATACCCCATATGCAAATGATACAAATATCCGAGTTGGTTTCGTCAACAATGGCATAATGGCGTTATTTGAAAGCGCAAGATATCTCATTGATGGAAAAGAAATTGAATCAATAGACCGTGAAGTTGATGTTGCAACAACAATAATCGGACTAACAAACTATTCTGATGATTATACAAGATCGGCTGGTCCATCTATGATGTTTGCAAAGGATACTACTGATAACGCTGACCATTTTCAATACATTAAAGTTTTAACAGCAAGAGATAATGCAGAAGCCGATCAACAAGAAGCAGCTAATCCAAAACGTCGAGCTAGACCCGGAGCTGTGTTTGATATTCTCGGAGGCGTTAATGGTAATTTCAACTTAGGATTTGCAACACGAAAATTAGCATTGCAAGGACAGCAGCGATATTTTTTATGTGCGATTCCACTCCATCACATATTTGGATACTGCAGAAATGTCAGAAAAGTCATCTATGGAGCCATACACACAATCGCGTTAGTGCGAAAAGGCAATGACAATGATGCAATTTGGCGTACTGGTGCCGCTGATGGTAAAGTTGTTTTGAGTAAGATAGTATTGTGGATGCCAGTAATGACTCCATCAATTACCACGGAAGAGCGGCTACTTTCATTTATGGACACAGGTGGCAAATCATTGATAAGTTGGCTAACAACAACAACTGATACCAAAGAGGATAATGTTGCTGATACATTTACATGGCACCTGGCATCAAAACAAGGCGTTTCAGCTCCACGTCATATATTTATAGCGTTGCAGAATCGGAATCGATTAGGCTCCCAAGAACGCAGTCAGATGATATTTGATCGATTAGGAGTCAAGGAGGTTTCACTGAGAATAAACGGACAACAAGAACCATCTGAGGATATAAAGCTTGATTACGACACTAACCACATAGCACGTGTGTATCATCGGATGCTGTCATATATGGCTCGTGATCAAAATGTTGATACTGGTTTACAAATATCGCAACTTGATTTTAAAAACCTATATCCGATTTATTACTTTTCGCTGGAACATCTTGATTTAACAAGGCAATCCGTCGTTGATATACATTTTAGGGCTATTATAGCTCCTGGTGGTGTTGATTATAGAGCGGTTGCTGTCATTCTCATCGACAAATCAATGTTGTTAGAAGGCGCTGGCGGACGAATGAGACTTATTGATGCACCAGTGGAAAATATGTAAATGATTCACAAATAGATCAATTGAAAGTATAAATGTGTTTACAATAAAATGACATATAGTGTTATTAGTGTCAAGCTGACTGATGGTCAGGTCAAGAAATTGCGATCAAAATCCGCTAAAGAATGTGGAACCACAATAACGTTAAAACCAGCGCAGATGTCCGGCGGTACACATAGAATATCATTGACGGATCGTCAAATAAAACATTTCAATGATGCGCTGAAGAATAAGCGAGGGGTTCAAATTGTATTTTCAAAGGCTACAGTCGCCAACATGATAAAATCAGGTGGTATATTTCCATTGTTAGCTGCAATACGAGCATTGATTGCAGCGGCTGCCCCAGCGGTGGCGAAAGCGGCTGCGTTGGGAGCCGTTGGGACCGCGGCAGGGATGGCGTTGAAAAAGGCAGCTGGGAAACGATATAAAAAAAAGGAAAGGGTTATAAGACTACCAAGGACTGCATATTCATGGTACAAAGGAAGCGGCTTAAGAATACCAGGAACGGTTTATTAGTTAAAAACCCAATTGTTCCCATATACAATTTTGATTTAATTGATGCTGCTAAAAAACTAGCGATAAAAAACTTCAGAGGGGTTTTTATGAGAGATCAATTACCGAAACAACCTAAACGCGTTGAAACCGGTATCATCAATCTTGATAACAGTAACGGATCGGGAACTCACTGGGTTGCATACGCGAATTATCTATTTTGATTCATATGGGTTAGCTCCGCCAAGCGAGTTTATGCGGTATATAAATTCTTCGATGAAACTCAAAGAGTTTCCGATTTTTTATTCCACGCTGCCAACACAACAATTAAATGATCCACCGATATGCGGCCGTGAAGTATTAAATGTCCTCGCGGAGATTTCATCGTCACAGAAACCACCTCATCTGGTTGTAAATAATTACACGAGTGGGAAATTACTATGTAATTTTAGAGAATCAATAAATTGAAAATACTAGAGTCTTTACAATAATAATTGATATTTGGGGACGTATCTCTGTGAATGTTGAAACCCACCGCGGAAACATCTGCGGGTTCTATCGAGGATGTAAAAAAAATAATTGAAGATGAAATCGCTGACACGTTAAATTTAGCAAGTGTTGACCCGAACGAAAAAGCTGTGTTTCAAGATCGCCAGGGTAAATTGAAAAGCAGTAATATATCCGCGGATGACATTTTGATACGGCAGCGCGATGCCGCTGAAAACTCTATTGCGCTGTATTCCAGCGACGGGCGACTTAAACCAGGCGCACTTGTGTCTACGATCACCGACGCGATTGCCGCCCACGGATGTGAGCTGGATGAGTAAATACGAGGTTATAATTTTTTTTCGCAAAAATGACGTACATAAATTCTTTGGAACCCCGCTTGTGGTTGGCATGACTCTCGCTGAAATTAAAAACTTTCTATCTTTATTCTTTTTCAACAAGGAGGCGTGGAGGATGATGAATGAAAATGAAATCAAGGCAAATTATCTCGATATTTACACGGATATTTCTAAAATAATAGAAAATCTTGAAAAGGTACAAAACACACTAACGACGTCGTTGTTAACTTTTTGGGAACCCCGCTTGTGGCAGGCATGTCTCTCGCTGAAATTAGCGAGTTTATTGGCAAGCATGCTCAAAATGCCTACGTCGCTAATAATTTCTTTGGTGTCCCGGCTACATCTATGATGACTCTCAAAGATATTAATATGTTTATGGTGAGACAAACAACACTTAATACCATCGTGGATAAATTTTTGGGGAGAACACCTGTGTCTGAAACCACATCTCTGACAGGCCCAACCCTCGCGGAAATTATAAGCGCTATTGACGAACAAAAGCTCACCAGCGAAATTGTTAATAAGTTCTTTGAAGGTAGTAAACCCCAAGATATCACGACAATATTCTCTAACATCGACCGACATATTAAAAATCAAGCACGGCTTGGAATCGACAACCTTCTGATTTCATTCTTTTTTAGCGAGAGGGATGGGAGGATGATGGTTTCTAACGAAATCAAAGCAAATTATCTCGATATTCAGAAGGATATTTTTAGACTAAAAGAAGATTTTAAAAAGGTAAAGATTCCGCATCCAGACATAGGCGTTAAAAATATCGTGTATACGGTCTATCATGGAACCATGGATTGGACAAGAAAAGTTTATACTACATTGTCCATCATTCTCTAGAGAAAGAGCGAGGCGGGGAGCGATGGTATCCTCAGGCCGAAGTGGACCGATGGTATCTACAGGCTAACGTGGATATCTATCCATCAATTTAATATAATCGCGGACGGTAAAACCTACTCTGTTGGCACCGCGACGTTAATTTTGAAGGGTCGCGAACAAAACTTTAATGTCGTCGCGGTTGATAGATCCACCATTAGATCAAACATAACTTGGTGTTTAGAATTTTTAGTTGATTTTCTCCGGCTGAATCTTACATAACCTATAGGCCCGCAATTCCCCCTCCACCTGGCCCCTTAACGATGGCGAATAATTGAAAACACTAGCGGGTTTAAAATAGTAATGACATCGATGAAATCAATTGAACCGATAATAGTCCCAGAGGTATCACAATCGCATCGATATCGATATGATACCGTGAAAGAGTTTTAAACGAACTTGAAATCACTTTCTGAGCGCTATCGTGAAAAATGAAAAAATACCGACGCAGCGTAACACTCATCGATATCACCGTGTATTCGGTGTCCGGTGTGACAACAACAATCGCGGCAGTCGCCACCGCGATAACTAAAAAGTTATCATCGTGTTCTCAGAAAAAACTCGCCGATTATACAGCTCGGTACCGGGTGGTATTTGACGCACACTCGAAATTATCCGAGTTGATCTCGCTGTCGATAGATAATTCGTTCATATCCGATGTTGAATTTTCCACGATGACCCAGTTGTATAACTTCGCGATGTTGAAATTAAAAATTGAAGACAGCGTTAACAATAATGTCACTCGAACTGCTTCAACGAATCGCGGAGAATACCACTCCGATACGAACAAGCATGATATCAATAACATCAACAAACCCTGAATTTAGTGTGAACTTCCCTTCTCCGATTCCAGTGCGCGAGATCGCGCTGGCAAAATTACGAGTATATCATAGCTGGCCTAATATCAGATCGGTTGCATTTGGCGGTCAGCAACCCAATAACGCAGTAGTGTTCTCGTATAAGAATAAACCCGATGGTACTCCAGCGTGGGAAACTGTTTCGTTACCAACTGGGTCGTACCAAATTGAGCAAATCAATTCTGAAATTCAGCGTAGAATAAAATGAATCACTGGAAAAGAATCAAAAATAGCTATTAATCTTCATGAACCGACGCTCTCGTCGTCGATCGAAATAAGCACCGAGGGATATATTGTAGATATCTATAACATCTCGTTAAGAACAGTGTTAGGATGGCCTGAAAAACCACCCGGAGCCACCGCCGACATAACCACGGGCGTGCAATCATATCATGAAATCAATCCCATATATCGAGATAATTTATCTGATATAAAAAAAGGAAAAATCGCCGATAGATTTATATTTACCAACAAAAACACGTTGCAATGGGATTTTATCATTAAAAGAACAGCTGACTCATCTGTTACTATCGCATTTACGCTAACTGACATCACTGGTTATTTTAATGAAATTAATCAATTACATAAAACACAACTAGAACAACTACGGCAAACAAAATCGCGAAAACATGTTGAAATATTAAATCAGCTTATATCTGACATGGAATATATCAACGAACTAATTATTCAAACAATAATTAATGACAACAGCGACAATAAACAACGATTCCTTACCGGTTACAATATCACAGAAGCCGATCTGCGTAATTTCAAGTTTTCCGGATACAACGCGGAGGAACTAAAAGGATCTGTTAGGAATGTTATCAAGGTATTACAAACACAAGATTCAACTGTCCTCCTCAAATATAATAATGATCCAGATGGTGGCGGTAGGCATATTGCCCCGCACAATGTGAATATTTCAACGGTTATTGCGCTCAATTTAACATGTGATGCAATTGAAGGAAACTATCAAATGAATCTAGAGCAATAAAATCAAGCTCAGCAGGGATATATTCTCTATTCGTTTGCGCCAACAGCTCCTCCAGGATTCCTAATTATTGAAAACCCAATTAATCCTGTCTACATGCGATGCCATAATAATTCGTTAACGAGAATTAATTTCCGACTCACCGACCAGTGAAATAATTTAATTGATTTACAAGATGAGGTGTTAGCGATTAGTTTGTTTGTGAAATCATAAATGATTTTCGTCCTAAGGACTTGATCAAATATTTGGTTAACCCATAGCAGCAGGGGGGGGGGGGCGATGACATCACGACGAGACCGTATTTTGACTAAACGATGAAAACGGTCTTGGAGTATGATTTGCGAAAAACATGTTTCGAGCAAGTAATCTTTTTTTTTTGGTTGAAAAAGAAGGATTCGAATTAATTCTCTCGAGATGTTTGTTAGGTTTAGAGCAAATGATGTCTGGAGCAAATGTCCGATTCGCCCTCCCTTCTGCTAAATTGGATAACATAAAAAAAATGCTCCAAACATATAAGATACAAAACATTATTAGGTCTCTAAGTTTGTCCCTGTAGTCGAAAGTCGAAACAGGTGAGTTTTAAGAGCACTCTTAAAAGGGACCACTGTTTCTTTGTGTTAAATTTAAATGGGCAATTGTTCCACGTCGCCGGCCCTGGTATGCCAAAGAACGTTGTCCATATGACTTCGTTTTTACAGTGGGAGCAATGAGTATACGATTGTCAGAAGAAGAGAGTAAGTATCTTGCTGGTGTATACACATGGGTGAGCATGGATAGGTACGTTCGACTGGAGTCTGTCAGTGAAACATAGCACAGAGAATAAATTTTGTGTTTGATTCTGTATCGAATTGATACCCAGTGTAGGGTACAGAGCAGTGGTGAGGTGTGCTCTGATCGAGGTACTCTAAAGATGATTCAAGCAAGTGTGTTTTGAACTTTTAACGTGTCTGGAGTAAATATTGTGACGAACTAGACAGAATTGAGTTACAAAAGTCCAGTCTTGAAAGTACTAATGAACACACAAGTGTTTTAGTGTCATCAGCTGAAAGATATTTACGAATGGAACTGATGCGTCTCAGTTCAAGATATGTAGCCTTGCATATGTTCATGACATGGTGGTGCAATGTGAGAGTATTGTCTAGAGTAACGCCTAGGTTTCGTACTGACTGTGAGAATTTAATGTTGGTGTTGCTGATATTTATTGTCTGAGATAAAGGATGTAAATGGGAAAGTCTTTGTGTTGTGAACAGAATAGCCTAAGTTTTGTCATGATTTATCTGCAGGTTACATGTCATCCATGATTTCACATCAGAAATGCACCTCTCTACTCCATGGATGGTAGCATCAATTTCAGTTGGGTGGTTAGACTTGTATAGTTGGGTATCATCAACATTCAACTGGTGCGACACTGGGTGATGATCTATGACACTTGAGAGCGACTGAGTGCACAGAATGAAGAGAATATGTCCAAGAGTAGATCCCTGTGGAACACCACAACATACGTCAACAAGGCTGGAATGTATTCCATTTGCAGATATCATTTGTGTCCTGTTGACTAAGTAGGACTTGAACCACTGCAAGGCTATATTCTGAATGCCGAATACATGCTGGAGACGGTGAAGTAATCTATCATGGTCTACTGTGTCAAATGCTGCAGATAAATCCAGGAGAGTGAGGACTGTAATATTTCCACTATCCAAAGCAGAGAGAATGTCATTAAATACTTTCAGAAGAGTAGTTTCCGTACGGTGGCAAGGGCGATATGCAGACTGTACATTGCTAAAAAGACTGTTTGAATTCAAATGAGATACAAGTTGGATGAGAACAACCTTTTCTAAGATTTTTTATATGAATGGGAGATTAGAAACTGAGCGGTAGTTCTTTAAATCTGTTTTCCGCCGATGTATTTTAGCAGTGCGAAGCTGGTCCCTAAACACTGTTATACCAGTGAGACCACTTTTTTTTATTGATACTCTGCATTTGGTGGCTGGGGCATGTTTTTCAAGAAATGAACGCAGGCAGTAATTAAGCTGTTCCGCTGTTGGATGTAAGAATGTTGTTAGGTTTTCTTGGATGTCATGCATGAATTTGGTTCTATTTATCATACGGAGGTTTCTCTTAGTAGCAAATAGAGATGGAGGGTTAGGGATTGATACGTCGAGATGGCATACAATGCAGAGGTGATCCGATGCAAGTTCGTGGGATACAAGGATGGATTGCATAATATTATCATCAGGTCTATAAAGAAACCAGTCTAAAATGTGACCAAGTTTATGGGTGTGTTGGTTAACTGACTGTTTAAGATTGAAAACATGAATAGAATAAAGAGTTTTGACGTGTATGGTTTTTCCAGGACAGTCAAATTGAAAATTGAAATCTCCAAGAATAATAAGGTTGCCACCTATCGAATTTCCATACTCCAGAAGATCTGGAAACTGCTCCAAAAAGAGAGATTCAGTCAGCTTGTTTTTTCTACTCTACTAGGAGGAGGGCAGTAGAAACCGAAAAAATGGACTGACCTTTGTTCCAGTGTGAGCGTTGTTTGGACTAGTTTAAACGATGTGTAGCTGAAATTGAAGGTTGTGTTGTACTTAAGGCATTTGATCATGCAATTCTTTGTAATGACAGCAATTCCACCTCCACGAGAATTGCGGAGGAACGACTTGATTAATCGTGTGTGGTAAATCCGCACACTTAGGTTCATCGCCTGATGGTTGTAACCATGTTTCTGTCAGGAAGACGACGTCGATATTCTGGTCGTTGATAAAAGTAACTATTTCTGTGCGCTTTTCCGGTGATTGAACGTTGAATAATGCAATACGTAGTGGTATTCCTGGGACAGTTGACACAACAGTTAACGAGTTCAGAGAAATTTGAACCAGGTTATTAACATTAACGGCAGAATTTTTAAATTGTTCAACTGTTACGGACAAAAGGGAGATAACTGGAATTATTCTTCCTGGTGTATACTGGCCAGCTTTGAAACAACGTTTCTTTTTTTTTTCGCTTCCGTTTACGTTAAAGAAATGATGAATGTAGTCCCAAGTTCGTTCAGTCTTGAGCACAATGTAGTATCAAGAGCCAAGGTGTGGTCATTTAATGCAATTAATGAGGGTCCATCATGTTGTAAGCGGCTTGACTGGTGATCACGTGACGGCGGTTTATTCAAAAACAAATGACGTCTTAAAAGTGGAACAAAACAGCTGAGAAAAATTCTAATTGTTCTCGTTTCCAAAACAAGGAGATCAATTAACACATACGAACTAAACAGCCAATGCATGATGAAACACAATAATGTAGACGAAGATAGACAACAAGCACAAATATCATGAAAAATAGTACAAAATCGGAAGAGCCTTCGTCGCGCAGTTACGCGATGGCGGCCATCTTTCCGGAAGTTACGAGAATCCGTTTGAATTCTCCCTTCTTAAATGATTTCATGTATGATTGAATTGAATTCTGTTTTCGATTAAATAGCGTAATTAGGTAACGAAGATTGTTATGGGTCTGCCATTCTTGGCCCGGTTAAATAACCTTTGACATTTGTTTGCCGATAATACAATCTGATAACGAGGGAGGGAGAAATCATTCACACCCCGTGGAATATCCGACAGGAAAACTTAAGCTAACTCTTTGTTTCTCTTTACAAAGGGAAAATAGCTCTTCTTACGCAGTCTGCAGATACATACATACATATATAAATATATAAATGGTCTATAGCTGCAAGTGCAGGAAAATGGACAAATATATATATATATATATATATATATATATATATATATATATATATATATATATATATATATATATATTGGGACATCTTCACATGCAATGATAAGTCTGCAAAGATATTTTTGGGAAATCTTCAGACGCAATGAGAAGTCTGTAGAAATATAGTTGGGACATCTTCAGATGCATTGAGCATTATACATATCGACCTGTCCGCCCAAAGAAGGTAGGCGAAACCGCGAGAAAGTCGAATAGAAGGAACAACGGGAGGTAAGAAGGAGTGAAAGGACGAATGGTAGGGAACCATCGCTAAGCACACGGCATCGATATCACCTGTTCACTCGATCGTATGATGAGAAACAAATCATATCTGTATTCAGATTGACCATGTTTTTAAATATGGAAAAATCTAATTGTGTCTAAGGGTTCGACGACAGATTTATTCTAAAAGAAGTTTATCTTACTAATGAATTGTATTGGTTTTCCATTGTTTGCACTTGATTAGATTTTAATTCTTTGTATACGGAGGCTCGAGTCATTCTGTTCTATATATCTGTTCAGATTCTTACCTTTTAATTATATCGAGGGCGGTCATCTTCTAGATACCGTGCACCGAAAAGGTGAAAATTTGTTTGTTTGTTTGATTAGGTTTTTTAACGTAGCTTTAACAATTTTTCAGTCATATCGCTACGATGTCTGCAGTGAGGCAGTTTATAGTGATGTCTAGCACTGAGACATCATGCCGCAGACATGTAGCATGATGGCTCACCCAGTCACATTATCCTGACACCAGGCCGACCAGTCCTAACACTAACCTCTTAATGCTGAACGTCAAGCGAGGCAGCTGTTAGTACCATTTTTGTAAGTCTTTGGTATGACTCGGCCGGGGATCGAACCGACGACCTCCCGCTTCCGGGGCGGACGCTCTAACCACTAGGCCACCGGAGCGGTTGAAAAGGTGAAAAATATAACATTATATACACTGCCCGATGACAGACTGCATTCTTCATAGACCTGATGATAATATTCTATGTACCACCCTGATAGCCTACGTATGTGCATCAGATCACCTCTGCATTATATACCATCTGGTCATATCTGTCCCTAAACCTCCACCTCCATTTGCTACAAAGAGAAACATGCGTATGATAAAAAGAACAAACCTAATGCATGACAACCAAGCAAGCATAATAACTTGCTTACCGCCTTCAGCAGAACAACTCGACAATTGCCAGTGTTCTTTACTTGAGAAACATGCCCCATCCACCAAGTACAGATTATCAGTTCAAAGGTGTTATCCATGGTATAGCAGTTTTAATTACCAGCTTCACATTGCTAAAAGAGACCGTCACAAACATAGTCAATTTGACCAACTTATCCCACTGCAGTAGTACAATCACAAAGAGTTCCAGCTGCAAAGAGCTCGTCGAGATCACTAACAAACTAATGCCAAGGAACATAGGCATACCACTTCCAACTACCTTCTCTCCACTGGACCTTCCGGACCTACTTGCAGATTTCATCCTTGACAAGGTACATACCATTAGAGATAAGCGTGGAATAAACAATTTCAATTGACTCGTCGTCACTGTACATTTGTGATACAGAATTTCAGCGACAACCGTTATCAGCATTTGAATCTGTCTTTATGGATTAGTAAGGCAATCGAGATGAAGAGTGCACAAAATTCATGTGAACTTGATCCACTTCTAACATTACAGCTGCTTGAGTTCTAAGATACAATACTGCTTTCACAAACTGATGTTATTAATACATTCTCTCTCTTCTGGGTAATTCCTATCATTTACTGCCATTGCAAGGCCTTTGCAAACGACCCCAACGTGTGACCATAATGATTTAAGGAACTAGAGCTCAATTTCTGATCTTCCGTTCATTTAGCAAATCTTGGAAAATGTTGTCCAAACACACCTTGCATCTCATCTGAATTCAAACACTCTTTTTAGCAGTGTACAGTACACATATCGCCATAGCAACATTGCTGGAACTACTCTTCTAAAAGTAGTTAATGCCCATCGATCTTCTTTTTATAGCCGAAAGAGTATAGACCTCACCGTCCTTGATTTGTCCTCAGCATTTTACACAAGAGTCATGATATATTACTTCACCGTTTACTGCGTGTATTGAGCTCTACTGTGGTTCACGTTCTACTTTGTCAACAGGACACAACTTGTATCTGCAAATGGAATACACTACATTCCAGTTAACCTATTTTGTGGTGTTCCACAATGGTCTGTTCGTGACCTGTTCCCTTCATTATATACACTCAGCCGCTCTCAAATGTCATGGATCCTCATCCAGTGTCTCGCCAATTGTACGCTGAGGACACCCAAGTACATGACATGTAGCATTCTGCAGATAAATCATGATAATACCGAGGCCATTCTGATCTCACCATAAATATTTTCTAATTTAAATCCTTTACCTCAAACAAAAAATTTTAGATTATATTCGCACCGTTAGTACAACACATGTGCTACTCTAGCTAGTATTCTCACATTGCACCAACATCTCATGAACATTTGCTAGGCTGCATATCTTGAGCTGAGACATATCAGCTCCATTTACAATAATATCTTTCGGTTGATGACACTAAAACACTTGTGGGTTCATTGGTACTTTCAAGATTGTACTCAATTTATTTCTGAATCGCCTCAATATCTACTCCAGAAACTACGAAAAAGTTAAAACAGCTGCGGTGATCATCATTAGAGTAGCACGTTAATATCAAATCATGCTTATCTTTGCACTACACTGGCTATCCATTCGATTCGGAATCAAACACAACATTTGTTCTCTGTGCAACTTGCCTATCTGTACTCACCCATGTGTACAAACCAGCAATATACCTCCGTTTCTCTTCTGACAATCGTTTATTCAACGTTATTTTGCACAACAGGTCCCAGCAACGTGGAATGAATTTCACATTGTAATTATACACAAAGACACAGTGGTCACGTTTAAGAGTGCTCTTAAATATAATCTCTTTCGGACTGCGAGAATAAACTGAAAGACATAAAAATGTTTCTATGATAAATATTTTTAGCATTTTTTATATTTTCTAATTTAATGGTGTTTTTTTTTAAAATAATTTTTGTAATCACATCAATATAGCATTAGGCGCAATACAAAGTCCTCATTATCATTTTATTATTATTATTATTATTATTATTATTATTATTATTATTATTATTATTATTATTATTATTATTATACTGTGATCTCACATAAAGATCATCAAACGATTATATGCACGCGCTAGATAATTTAGATCAAAATTTATGAATATGTCTTCAAATGTTTCTTGATGTTCATTTGTTTTCAAAGAAACTTCAAAAACACCATGTTTATCAAAAATATATTCCACTACGTTTTCGCGAGTTTATCTTTCGACATTTTTAAGAATAATAAAAATCGGCTTTTGTGCTGAAACGCCTTGTTGCGATGTTATATGTCATGTAAATATAACATCGATAGCATTTTAAAGACTATCTGTAGTTTCTGTTTAGCAATGGTGTACAACCTGAATCCATAAAATAGAGCAACTTATCTTCTTCAACGAGCGTTGACATCATTACCGGCATCCACTTGAATAAGATTACTTTATCAGTAGTTATTAAAGCAGCACCATCACACCAGATAGCATCATTATCGTCACCTTTTCTAACAAGTACAATTGTATGTTTGGTTCCAAAATCCAAAGAGGTCTAGTAACGGAATTGAACATGCAAATATTTCAAGAGGATCTTTTTAAAATTGATGGCCGTGTAAGGAATAAGAAGTTATGAATATGTGTGGGGTTCTTTTTTTAAATATCAAAAGCAGATCATGGTCTAGCTTCATACCCAAATCCGTCTGGTTGTGTATCAATTGCAGTCTGTTGCTTTGTTCTGATTTGAATAGTTCGTTTATCACCAGGGTGTTCAGACGTGCTTTTAGTAAACATCATTGATGGGTCAGCTGATCTTGAATAATCATCTCAATATCTTGCTGATAATATTATTGTTATGGCATTGACAACATTATACTGAATTGTTTCAATCTCTTTTCGTTCAAATATTTACACAGCACTTCCATATAAAGCTATAATGCCATTATTATCAAAACCAACTCTAAAAAAGCTTCATATGGAACATAGGAATAAAACATGTTATTTCGTAGATTCATTTTTAAGAATCGATGCGTCCATATCGAACGCTGGATTAGATATAAACAAGAACATTTAGCACATGTATTATTCTCTTAAAGAATGATCACTTCCCACTATCGGACATTCATTTATATTTGTCTGCTTGACCATGCAACTGTGATAGTGTTTGATTTGCGACTAGATTCTATTTTACTTACATTTGAGAGCATGCTGTCAGTGGTGGGTAATTTTACTGATTCGGTGGCTGATGATTACCTGATGATAATAGTGCTCGTCAATGGGTAAATTCTTAATTCTTTTTCAATAGATTTTGCTTTTTCAGCTAGCTCTCCTTCTAAATAATCCCTGAACAACACCAGCGATTCCATCACCGTAAGTTTCTGTTCTAGTCTTACCTCGTTTGTAAACGAACAGAGTGAGCATCATCTTTAGTTGGCTAATTAGTAAATCTGGAATATATATGTTACCCAATCATTTTGATTTTCCCAAGATTTAACAGAATTAGCTTTTATATATTTGCTCTGGTTCTTTGTACATATGTGCTGCAATTTGTAGTACTGCTTGGCGTCATGAATTATTCATATCATTTTCTGTCGTTTGTTGTTGAGGAGGATGTGATTCAGACAGTTGTTGTTTTAGTGGTTGTTGTTGTTGATGTCTTTGTAATCCCGCAGAATCTTTTATTTCTTTAAAATATTTATTGTATTTGTATAATCATTTGTAGGCTGTTTTATGTTGTAATATATTCGTTTTATTCATTTGCCAAATCTATTAGCGACAAATGTATTTTATCTTAGGTCACGAAATGATGTAGGTCTTGAAAATATATTTTATTTGGAGACTGATATAATAGTTTATAGCATCCGATAGGGTGCGATCTTCATGAGATGTCACATTGGTAAACAAAACATTTAGAAACAAACGACGAAAGTAAAGTAGTAAAACAACTAACCATGATATACTCTTGGCATGTGATAGACTTCGGTTTGGCGTTATTGATCTGTTTTTTCTTCATTTTCGTAGGAAACTTTATTTTTAAGCAAATGTTTCGTTAAAAGGTCGCCTTATCACCTGCTTCTAGGCTGTTGTAAGGATATCAAGATGAAACATGGATCAGTTGTGTTGTATAAAAACATAAGATACGGGTTCGTATAGGACATCTTAACATACATCGCGAACAGGCTTTTTTATACCGTTTCACATGCCAAATGGTTATTCTAATCACAGTACCCAAAGGAATGATTGACAAGGCATCAGGTCTGACCTCGTGAGTGGGTAACCTGACTTCCACCAGTCTTTCTAGCATTATCCAATGAAAAATAGGTACGATTGTACTAAAACCTGCTGCAGAAAATCTACGGAAGGCTGTGGCCATTACATCATAACCGATTAACTTTCACCGCTAGACCCATTTGGAAACAATTTTGTACCAAAAATATAGAGTTTGGCCTATCTTCAGGCGTTCATCTTTTAAACAACTCCCACCTCCACTTAGTCATTTTTCACTTCCTAAACTTCAGAGGTTATGTGTGTGTGTGTGTGTGTGTGTGTGTGTGTGTGTGGAGAGCTGATAGAGTGATGTAGAATGATGTCCCATGTCCCACCCAGTCACATTATCCTGACACCAGGCCGACCAGTCCTAACAACAACATCTTAATGCTGAGCGCCAAGTGAGGCAGCTGTTAGTACCATTTTGGCAAGTCTTGGGTTTGAATCGGTCGGGAATCGAACCCACGACCACCCGCTTCAGCGGCGGACGCTTTAACCACTTGCCTACTGGAGCGGTTCGCAAGCTTTGTAAAAATAATTAATTTACCCTGACTATAAAGTAAGAAAATAAGAAAAAAAAGAATTTACTGTATTCGAATTAAATCCAAATTGTAATTCAAGAATTAAAACACAAGTCCTATCAATGAAACGTTCCAAGTGAACAATTCAAATCCCTATTAAAATCAAAGATGGAAGGCTATGCCGTATGTAATAGTCAGTGTTGTACTGATTTGTCAACAATCTCTTGTTGAATCACATATAATATTGTTCCAGTCAGTGTCTATGTCCAATAATTAATTTAGAGCTCTTTTGTATTTCCAGAGAAAACAATCACTGGAATTTCAATGATCTGAAGAAAATAAAAATTCAGCCCCAAACTGGTCACAAACAAAAATAAAAAACACCTGACGTATAAAGTGTTAAGACACAACTGATAGAATTCCTATCATATCATCGGTTATAAGACTAACGAAAACGCAAAACAAAATCCTGGATGGAGGTCAAGAGTTCATCATTCTAGAAAAAATGGAAGTATGTTTACAAACGACCACTTGCCTCATATCCCGTAGTGCATTTGTGACCTTAAATCAACTCAATGATTCTCACTTTAAGACTTACAAAAATAAAAGTTGTTTAAGGAAACTAACACTCATTTTAGAACAAGGTCAGCAACAAGATACAAAGTTTCAGTTATTAGGTATTTACATCAATGAAATACATTTTTTACAAATCAATCAAGTCCGACAGAACTGAACTAAATTGTGAAAATAATAAAAGTCCAGTAAACACTATTACATTACAATTACATGTAATGGAATAAATATATTTTAAAACTAACAGACAAACAATTAATTTAAATGTGTATATACCACTATAGTTACTTAGGAATTATACCAAATTGATTCATGTAATGAAATCAGTGAAAAACTCTCTTGAAAATTTATCATTCAGCTTGAAACAATATTGTTATACAAAAATCTATCTAAGGATAGCTCGAGAGTATGCATTACAAGAGAAAGGGGCTCCGAATTGCCGAGTGGTCTAAAGCGCTGTCCGTTACAGATCACTGCCATCTCACCTCTGCCTGCGTGGGTTCGAGTCTCAGATTCGTCCAATGTGGGTATGTGAGAAAGCTTACCAGTTGCTTCTTGTGTGTCGGTGGCTCTTTCAGGGGATTTTACTGGCCGCCATGTATAGCCTATATTGTGCTGAAAAATGGCGTTAAACCATTAAAAAACACTACAAAAAAAAACATACATTGAGAAATATACCACAAGAACAAAAGGTAACTTTTGTCACCGTCCTATCTGGTGATTCTCTCCACTTCACTTTACGTATTTATTGACTTCAAAACACTTAAGTGTATGACAGTTAGACTGAAAACATGTAAACATACTAGGATATATTTTTTAGTAAAATTAATAAGATTGCCATGTTCTTTAAATTGTATTAAAGCAATGTCTAATTCATTTATATTAAAGTAAGTTCTAAAATATATTAAGATTAATTTCATTTATTTCTAAAGCACAGCTATATGTTAATGGAATGAAAATAGTTGCTGCGCAAGCGAAAAAAAGGCAATGTATATCGCCGTATTGTATAAAACCAGTAAGATAACTAAAGCTATACGAATGTACAATGCTGTGTGGAACAAGCGTATTATGTTACTAAAAACATTATACGTGCCATTTCGCTGATTCAGCGAGAGCCCTAAGTTTTCTCAGTAAAAATATATCATTCTGCAAACCAGACAGATTTCAAGATTATACATTGGCGAATTTCCAACTTGGTGACTAGAAGTGGGTTAACTTCTCTAGTGACGCAAAAAAAAAAAATGGTTCTGAACAAGCTTCTCTGCTTGGTATACTTAAAGATAACCATATTTGATGTGACGGCGAAAAAAGAATATAAATAAACCACAAGATTGAGTCTTACCTTATGTCATATGACGTAAAACAAAATGGTTCCTGCCTGATGATGAGTAGACGTCTTTTGCTGACCGGTATACTAAGGGTATGACCTTATTTGGTCCTGACTCGAGCTAAATGCATATAAATAAGTCGCGCCGATCGCCCAAGTCAGTTCTGTATACCGACAAGATAGCAATATGTTCGTCTCTTCATTACAGGAAAGAATTGTATATGTCGTAAACTTCTTTCAGAAATAAGTACTTTTAATGTTTGAGATTTTAATGGTAAAATTGATATGTTTGCAACATTGTTCACTTAATTTTTTTAATTATAATATATTGTAATGGATTGTTTAAATATTTCAAAGAATTTATATTTAATTATATCTATGGTAATTTTTATTGTAAAAGTTGAATTTGCTACCAATTTCTTGTTTAGAGTTGATGCTGAAATAAAGTATTCTTTAAGCAAGAAATAATATTATCTAACAACATATTTTAAATCAATATTCTATTTTAAAATAAGTAAAATGCATTTCTTTAAATTAATTGTGGCATTAATTACAGTTATTACATTTTATACTTTGGCTATCTTGAAATTGATCGAGAATTAACTATTTGTATAATATTCTAAAATGCAGAAATTATACGAATGAATGAAGTTGGAAAGCTTTAAAAGGAATGTGTAATTTTATATGTATTTCATGAATTTTGATTTAATGTTTATAGATGTGTTCTAGAATGTGGTAATATATGTGTTAATAATTTAAATAAAGTTCTGTATACCGACAAGATAGCAATATGTTCATTTCTTCATTACTGATCCGATTCCGTACCTAAATTTCCTCAAGGCATTTCCGTCATCATGTGACATCCTTTATTTAGGAATTCGTTCGTCTCTTCTTCTTTCTATCGTCCTGAGTTCCTAGTATGTGTTTATGAGAACAAGCCGTAAACCTTCACATAAAACTCCTCATAAAAATCACATATTCTGACTCTTACGATCAGAATCTCACTCTTGCATATGCTATGATTTAATTTCAGTTTAGTGAAAAAATAATTCGTATGCAAATCACCTACATCAAAGTTTTGTTGGTTATTATTATTATTCAAACAATTATAAATCATATCTTCGATATAATAACCGAAAGCATGTAAATACTTGTGTATTTCATTGCAGCGGCGTCACTAGGGTTGGTGTCACCCAGTGCGGTAAACTCATGGTGACACCCCTCCAGACTTCCACCATGGATTTATTCTTCTTAAAATAAGTCGACAGTATAAAAATGACAAGAACAAAACCAAATTAATTGAAGGTCAGAAAGTAAAAGCATTTAAGAACTGTAACAACGTTAAGTTATTGTTATTTTTACTTTAAACTTACTTTATAAAAAAAATCCTTTTGGTGTCACCCCTCTGAGGTGGTGTCACCCGGTGCGGTCTGCACCCCCCACACCCCCCTAGCGACGCCACTGTTTCATTGTGCTTTTAGGTCTTCGAGTGTATATCGGTGTTTCTAGTCACTGAATCTGCTTTATGTTATTTCATGTAGCAGACGGCGGCAGTTTAGTTTCAATGCTTCCAATTTCACTGATTTATTAATGTTTAAATCCAGTTCCCATCATGCTGGTATTAATTACGTACTTTCTTATATTTTTAAGCTGGTGACAACCAGTATTGAATGAATTGACAAGTTTTTTGTACTTTTTAAAAATAATCTTCATGATTTTTTTTAAAATTTACTTATTGTTTATGAAATAAGCAGGGTGGAGAAGGTTTATAAACAAACGGGATGGTAAGCGAATACAGAAGGACTACATTATTTTAGAACACTGTTGACTATTTCATTTAATGTGCATGCATCACCACACTGAGATTCACTTGAACGTCAACTATAAAGATGATAACAAAGACAAAGGAAATTCTATAAATGTGAACATTATTTTTAAAAGGCAATAATCATGGAACAATGCAGAGACATGGTATTCAAATTTACTCTATGTTGGGATACACTATTGAACAGGGGCAGCAATAATCGATAATTTAATTTATGGAACAAAACACAAAATAAGATAGATATATCGCTTCATAAGCTGTAAAATCTGAAGTCGTATGTGTTGACATCAAGTATAAAATTTTGTTGATAGTGTCAATTTGTGCACACCTACAATAGCTTTATAGTTGATTTTACATGGGCTTATTTACGAACTCCATTATGAACTTCGGTCTAAACACATTTATGAATAGTGTGGTACAACCTTCCTTTCACCTTGCTGTATGAATTAACAATCCACAATTTATAACTGATGCAGAAGGCATTATTGTGTTGCGGCCGTTCATTAAGTCAGGACAGTATTAATGATCTCTTTGGGATTATAAACCGAGCCACAATTACATATGTGTGCATTGACCCACCACCAGTGGCGTTGCTAAGGGGGTGCGGTGGGTGCGGACCTCACTGGGTAACACCATCTCAGAGGGGTGACACCAAAATGAAAATTGATACTGTGGTCTTATTTTAAGAAGAAGAAATCCATAGTGAAAATCTGGAGGGGTGACACCATGAGTTTACCGCACTGGGTGACAGCAACCCTAACGACGCAGCTGCCCACCCCACCCACCGACACAGTATTGTTTGTCTTCATTGGTGTTTGTCATGTTAAGGAGCGTCAGAATTGTCCATGATATCCAAACGTCTACAATTTCCATATTAGTTTGAAGTGTCCTTAATTTGAACTGATATTTTTATATTATGTGTGCGTCCTCGTGCACAATACAAATCTTCATATCCGCGTGAGCGCGCACTCGTGTTTGTATGTGTGTGTGTTTGTGTCGAATCGTCGACAATTTGCTTTCTTTTCACACCTTGATTGTCAATATTTCTGGAAATCTTTCATAGGTCGTTACGTGATATACAAATACTGTAGATTCTATACTTATTTTCATACATTAATTTTCTTTTCTTTTCTGTTTATGCATTAATCACGCTTGTTCTTCTGAGTATCAAATCATCAAACAATTCGACACAGGTAGGATATGGTAGACACATGATCAAATCATCAAACAACTCGACACAGGTAGGATATGGTAAACACGTGATCAAATCATTCACACCAGTAGAAAAAAAGGCTTCATTCGTGCTATGCAAATAAGTATGTATTGATCGATAAATTGATTAATGACACATCAGTATAATTCTGGTTTTTAAGGGTCGAGCAAGTCTTTATATCCTCCAAGGCGACAGCCCACTCTCTCTATCTCTCCCCCCCCCCCCAAGACAACGCCAAACAGTGAGTAAAATCTTTAACATAATTAAATGTTTGTATAAACCACTCCCTTTTGAAATGTCCAAGACCATTTTTAGCTGGAACATCATCTAGGGGAACGAGCCATAGTATCAAAGTTGCATCTGTTAATCGCTTCGAAATACTAAGTAGAGTTAACGTTACAGAATAAATTATCGTCACAATAGCTGTTGTACATGTAACTATATGTATATTCAATCAGCGGTCATGCATTACAAATCACAAAATATAGAATAACCTCTATTCATGTTTGTTTCTAGTCTGTCTAAAACTATTTCTTATCATGTTTGCCTTTTTATTACTAACATATTTTTCATGTCTTTATTTCTCCATACCCAGAACGCGAAGATAATATTTTTCATGAGAAAAATTATATCCCAACAAGAAATAAGGCAGTCGCGATAATCCAGTTTATTGGAGTCCGAACAAATGTAAATGTAAATTTAACAAATGCGGTTGTGTGTGTGTGTGTGTGTGTGTGTGTGTGTGTGTGTGTGTGTGTCCCCTGTGTTCCAATGACCTATGGAAATGATTAGGACATTTCATACCATATGCCATGCCATTTATATAATGTTATTGTTTCCCATCTGGTCCTATATCAACTGTCGGGAGTTATTGCCATTATTTGACATTTACTAATGTGTCTGTATGGAAAGGCTATCCATAATATTCCGAACTTAATATCTCATGTTTTATGATTTCAAAGTTCCCTATTATTTTAATGTCCCATTGGGTCCTATATCCTTACGGCTAGACTATATTATTTATGTTCACCTGTTTCCATATTATTCCATTTTCTGTGAAATTAATATCCCGATTCCTTGTTGAGAGCTTCTCGTATTATCACTGATAAAATCACATTTAAATGTTGTTACATTCTCCATTTGGTCGTATAGTGTGAGCAGTTTGACACCATCTCCGCGACAGTGACTTGGTATGTAAATGTCATCTTTTCTGAGGATGAGACGGGTGACGAGGTTGAATAATAATGTGCATTTGGAGTAGAGGAGAATTCTCAGAAATGTTGATTTATATACTTTTATTGAATCAAAACAATACCTGAGCTGAAGTAGTATAAACAATATTTATGAATACAATTTAATATCCTTGTGTATGAATTTAGAATTCGGTTCCTCGACTTAAGACATTGTGTTGGATGTAACATAACTTATAGTTTTCCAAGACGCCGAATAAGATGTTGCTGTTCTATTCAATTCAACTTAATGAACAGATGTAGCAAAGTCAGTTCTAAACTGCTTGATATCAATAGGTATTAAAAAAATACCCAGAAATAAATTGTTGCAAGGTAGATGACATGATGTGTAATTTTTATGTTGAGGATAGATTTAAAGTCAAAAGAAATTACATTCACGTGTTCTTTTGCGTGGTGACCTGTGATTTTATGTAAAGACAATAACATTGCAAGTTCAAGCATATTTAAAGATGGCTGTCGTGCTATGAAGACATTAAAAACTACAAAAAATGGCGTACATCTAACTGTACTGGAAATTCCTTTACTGTAAGATTTACTTTTGGACAAATATCAAATGACCCACAGTATGACCATTTATAGAAGCTGAGCGAATATCAAAGAACCAAATCACAAAGACAAACACTTATCTTAAATTTCTGAAAAATGAATATGGGTGGAACAATCTTCAATGATTAGTTTGCATGTTCAAAAGGAGCAGGAAATGTTTATATGAATCTTAATGTTTCAAATTTGTATTGTTTTAAATATAGAATACAAGGTACAAAATTAAAAGCGGTAGCATGGTTACAAATGACCATATCAACGGTTTTACACATCCAGTATCAGTAATGGACTAAATAATAATGGAAAAGGGTAAACTGCGTATGCTGTATATATTTTTTGTCAGGATATTTATGTTATTTTTAAAATTATGTGTCAAAGTTTGAACAATTTGAAAGAGCGATGCTGATTACATCATCTCTTCACAAAGTTCAACGATAGAAGAGTTGATGAACAAATTTCGAATCTGTGAATAATATTTAAGCATGTATTCTTTATTCTTTAATAATGATATCTTTCAAATATTGCTATCCTGTTGCGGATTTCTTCATCACGATACAGCTGTGTATCTATTTTCATTGAATTTAATATTCTGAGTTTGGAGGATTTATTATTGAGTTATTAGTTATTCCCTAACTATGTATTGTTGAAGTTATTAGTTATTCCCTAACTGTGTATTGTTGAAGTATATATATATATATATATATATATATATATATATATATATATATATAGAGAGAGAGAGAGAGAGAGAGAGAGAGAGAGAGAGAGAGAGAGAGAGAGAGAGAGAGAGAGAGAGAGAGAGACGAAACGCACGTTTAATAAGAAATATCAATGTATTACTTTATGAGCAAGATTAGAAAAAAATATAAACTTATTTTCACCGAAACTGAGGAAAACATCGAGCCTTCAACATAATGTTAACTCAATTTCGAGAAAAAAAATCTTAGAATATTTGGTATACCTATCCCATATGAAGAAGCTGATTCTTTTTTCCAAATCGGCTGCCTAAGGTGAATGATGAGGGTAAAGTGGCAAATTCCAGGTAATGAGATTCTCACATCTACAATCTGTTGTTAAAAAAAACAATTGAAACTGACAGGCTACGTCAAGCAGGATTTCACAAGAGCGATTTCCTATAAAGATCTACGAGGATCTCAAGGATGTCATAATAAACGGTTACAAGATTCCATCAAGTCATTCCTAAAACACGTCAACATTGATTCTGAGTCTTGAGAAGATCGCACATGGAATCGCTCTGCATGGCAGAATACACGCTTACACACTAGGACCTAATATCAGTTTCTTACACTAAAACTTAGACCAACTGTAAATACATGAATAGCTATCTGATCGAGCCAGTTTGTGCTCTGAGCTTTCGGTGCCATATTTGCCACGAGATGAGCTTGTGTTTCCGTGATAAACAGAGGACATGCTGCAGTTATGAAATTTCTGCCTCTGCACTACTTCTAAGGTTCTATTCTATTCAATTAAGTCGAAATGATTATTCAGACTGTAATTATATTTATTATTGAAGAATAACTGCCGAAGGCGTTATATCCTATTTATTTAATGGAAGTCGTCGATTTAACTTGGAAGGGGAATAAACACTGCCTTGAAAGTATATTTCCAATGTAACATAAACCCTAGTGAATGTATCAAAATTGTATGAAAATTTGCTAAAATTCCAAGACAACAACAACAAGTAAAATAAAGTGTATGGCTCAGTTAATAGCGGGTGTGTGGGACGGTGGTGTTTTGTGGAGACACAGGCACATGATTGAGACAAGTGGATGGAATTGGCCACATGTTCAGCAGAACAGGGCTTCAACGAGCACACTAGGTCAAGAGACTGATGATGATGATGATGATGATGATGATGATGATGATGATGATGATGATGATGGGATGGTGGTAGAGAGTGTCGGCATGCCTGTAGCATGGAATCCACCAATATACAAGCGTGGTTTAAATGGTAACTTCAGAAATATAAAAAACTAACCTCCTTTCACAAGTGAATGTGGACATAAATCGGTCTCCAAACTGACAGAACTTTATCCAACCACTGCATATTTGCGTGGTAAATATGTGATGCTATTCTGACTCAAAATGAAATTTGTTTAATATTTTGTTATCTACTGTTCCAAGTCAAATACTGCAAATATCCGGTCACAAGAAACATTACAGTTTTTACGGGAATTTTTTTCATCCAGTAAACCTTCATTCTACGGAGCCCCTTAAGTGACATGGATGAAAATATTTTTATTTCGTTATTTCGAAATAGTATTTCGTTTAAACGAAATAGTATTTCGTTATTTCGAAATAGTATTTTGTTTAAACGAAATAGTATTTCGTTATTTCGAAATAGTATTTCGTTTAAACGAAATAGTATTTCGTTATTTCGAAATAGTATTTCGTTATTTCGAAATAGTATTTCGTTATTTCGAAATAGCATTTCGTTTAAACGAAATAGTATTTCGTTATTTCGAAATAGTATTTCGTTCAAACGAAATAATAGTATTTCGTTATTTCCAAATAGTATTTCGTTTAAACGAAATAGTATTTCGTTATTTCCAAATATTTCGGATTGGTTTTGAAATAACGCGTTTCACTGATACTTAGGCTTTTTAGTACTGCTGTAATTGTAAGAATGGATAAGGACCATTAGGCTCTGATAAAAGTTTATTTTGACTTGGGTTTAAAGTATAAAGAGATTGTGCGCATTCTGGAGGAAAGACATGGATATAATCTCAGCATTAGACAGCTGATTCGTAATTTGCATGTTCATGGTTTCTACCGGTATAAAAATCCCACTGATGTGATGACTGTTGCAGAATTCATAATGTACGAACAGCGGTTCTCCGGTACCATGCACGGTTATAGGTGGATGTATTATAAGCTGAAATGCAGAGGTATACGCGCAAGAAAAGAAGAAGTTCGCCTTTTGATGAGAGTATTAGACCCTAAAAATGTTAACCTCCGCCAATCACATCGACTTCACAGGCGTATGTACCTATCAAAAGGTCCTAATTATATCTGGCATATGGACTCCTATGACAAGTTGCGCCCCTATGGTATTTGCATCAATGGTTGTATTGATGGGTTTTCACGGAAAATGATATGGTTAAATGCATATTGCACAAGTAGTAACCCTCGCGTTATCGGGGGATACTATCTCGAAGCTGTTAAAGGCTTCGGTGGTTTCCCCCTTATAGTTCGAGCTGACAGGGGTACAGAAAATGGTCATGTTTGTGAATTCCAACGTCTCTTTCGCCGGCATGGAACTGATTCATTCTGTGGTGATCGCAGTTTCATGTACGGGCGCAGCACAAATAATCAAAGAATTGAAAGCTGGTAGGGCTTCTTGCGCAAGGAATGTGTAGAGTTCTGGTTGTCACTCTTCGACCAAATAAAAGCTGCGGGTAACTTTGACGGCGGGTATTTGGACAAGAATCTGGTGCGATTTTGTTTTCTTGGTATGATACAGGTACGGACAGCATAATGATGTCTCTGTATGTCTGTCTCTCTCAAACGCACGCACACACACACACACACACACACACACACACGCGCGCGCGCGAATATATATTAAATAAGCTTAATTCATCGTAAGAAAATACAAGTGCCGATTACAGATTACAATGTTCAAAGAGCACACACTATGCAATACAATTAACACATAACTCTTCTTTAGAGTATTTTAATGCTGATTGGGAATATTTGTTTCAAAGTCTTACCTGCAGTATAGATTCCAAATCATTATTACTGTTATACGAGCTAATGTCACTGATTAAAATCACTCTTATATGTTAGTGTTGAGACTTGATACATTAGTTGTATATTAAACAAAGTTGTCTTACCAAATAATATCTAATTTATAGTGTATTTTATGCCACATCTAGGTCATATGTTCACATGGGGAACTTCTTTCTCAGCCTTTCAATTATTTTCATCCCTATTGTCAAGTATTTAAAATGTGAATGTTTCTTGTCTTTTATTTCAAGGATGAATTAGACTCAGTAACCGAAGTGTGGGATTCCCATGTGATTCGACCATCCAAAAACTTAATGGTTCCAAGTGGCATTCCAAACATCATGTTTTCAGCTCCAGAGTTGTATGATTCGGAGAACTACATGTGTCTGATAGATGAGGAAGAATTCCAGTTATGTCAGAATAATGCAAGGTACCGCGATGGAATGGCTTCTGACGAGGATGTGTACAATCTGTGTATATATGTAATGGCTGAGCAAGGTTTACAAATGGCAAAAGATGCATATGAAGCTCTAGATCTGTATTTGGAGTTACGGCAACATATTAATGACGTACTGTAAGGGGCATCCTCCTAACAATGTATCTACCGTCATTTTATTCATCCAGTGAGACCAATATTTAGAAATAATGGGATCTGAAATTGAATGGAATTTTGTCATTTGTGTTTATAATCAGAAAAATATAAATCTTGTACGTAAATCGCTTGATGAATACATACAAAACTAAATTTCTTGGTCATTCAAGTTCATTTACATAGTGTGCATCTATTTTAATTGGCATCAAGTGTGTTTATATGTTTGATTTTTCAAATTTAATACAATTGATCTCTGTTTTTGAACCAACGATATCTGACTGTAGTTAAAGAAGTGTAAACAGTTTCTTAGCTATAATCATTCTGCATCCGTTCCTTCTCTCCAGTCGCACAGATAAATGTTTTAATTATTATTGGGATCAATTTAAATTTATTCATTAAGTTTCATAAAAAACATGGAACAAATGCTCTGATTGTAGTTATGCCCAATCATTTTAATCTATATAGCCTTCACCCACCCACCTTAAACTTTAAAACCTTATTTTAAGTAATTTTGATTCGCATTATTTTGTAGAAAATTAGGGTCAGTATCAGTCTGAGCTTTCCGTAATCTTGGTTCACCGTTTTTGTTAGAACTGAGAAAGATGGACTCATAATAGTTTTATGTCAGTTGCCAACCTCACTACCCTTCCTTTCTTGTGAAGGATTCACAAATGTGAAGTGAGATACTAAGAGAATCTGAGCAGAAATAAAAGATACCGACTGCAACCCTCCTCTCACGCTATCGTTAATAGTAGACATTTTTTCGATTGACCAGATAACCCCAACATTGCATTAAACACCTCACATAAACATTTAATTTCTAATGTTATTAAACGTGTGCATATAATGTGTGAAATTACTTAACCGTCATATAACGTTCAATATAAAATATAAGGTTAATATGTTACTGTTTTCAAGCCATTTATCTAACTTTCAGCGCCTATTAAATCTACATGTGTTACTGTTTTCAAGCCATTTATTTAACTTTCAGCGCCAATTAAATCTACATAATACTAAAAACATCTGACGTCAACCTTAAGCCGACAGTACAGTATAAAAGGAAATTAGATGACGTTTAGTATGGCAAATACATCAATTTGAATACGAATGAACTAATAGAGTGAAGCAAATATGCGTCCATCAATATGTACAAACATATATGCATTCTGATAAATGTATGCACTAGGATTTGCTATTCTTTGGCAAGCATTCGTAGATAGTGAGACAAACGTACATGTTTATGCGCGGTAACCGGAATTGAGATAGTTGAAAAACAATCATGTTTTTAGTTAGTACCGTCTCGTGTGCTTAAAATTAATACCGCAAACATTGAACTAGTATTAGCAGACGAGACAAAGCGATCCCTAAAAAACTCAACAAAAGCTTTTGTGTCTTTTCTTTCCTTTGGTCGTTTTTTCACTCCTTCAACTGATTTTATTTCATTAAGATACCACCAAAATCTATTTTACTATGTTCATCTTTTAAATTGTGGCCTAGTAGTGAATGCGTCTGTATCGGATGCGAGAGGTCGCGGGTTGGAATTCAAGTTGAGTCATACCTAAGACTGATAAAATGGAATTAACAGCTGTCTCGATGTGCGCTCAGCATTAAGATGTTAGTGTTAGGACTGGTCATCCTGTTGTCAGGATAATGTGACTGGGTGGGAATGATACCGCAATGCTAGACATCATCATAAAATTGCACACTGCAGATATCGTAGTGATATGACTGAAAATTTGTTAAAGCTACCTTCATAATCCAAAACAATCTCTCTCTCTCTCTCTCTCTCTCTCTCTCTCTCTCTCTCTCTCTCTCTCTCTCTCTCACACACACACACACACACACACACACATCTCTCTTATTTGACACGTTTAAAATAAATATCAAAAAGATCTAAAGTTAAAACAAACTAAATAGATAACGTATCCTGGGTATAATGTTTTAGAAATGATTGTGGGTGTAGAGATCAAATTATAAAGCTTGAATGGCATTTAAGACATTTGGAGTACATTTGGTTTTACAGGCGTGCACTAATTTACGGTACGTAAACTGACAATGCAACATTTGGACCGATAAGAAAATTTAGTATACATTGACATTTCCCAAAAGAAATCCAGTGGGTGCAAGCATATAGGTAAGTATTACATTATGTTTGCCAAAGCGAATGGATTGTCAGGTCCTAATATTCGACCTTCTTTCATCTTTTTTTTTTTGGGGGGGGGGGAAGGGGGGAGAAACGTGAGCGCATGGCCATGTGGGTTTGGACACTGATGATAGATGCAGTTACTTGCGGTATGGGTACGATTCATACCGATAGCGTAATTGACAAATGGTGATACCCATTAATCCTAATGAAATAAAAACAAATTTCAGCTTTCGACATTTTGTCACAAAATCAATAGAAATATGTAGCTGAACTAATAAAATTTGTTTTAATTCCTAATTCTAATATGAAAACCGTAATACAGTAATTATTATTCCACGCTTTTTGGAGGCCATCGAGAAAAAGATTTCTCCTTTGACAATGGACTTGTTCCATGTCATATGGTAGATGTATAAAGTTCACTAAGATGTATAAAGTTCACTAAGAACGCCTTGATAGGGAGCTACAAATTATGGCTTTTCGAATTTTTATTAAAAGGAAGGAGGGACCGAGGAAAGGACAAATAGGTCTCATAAAAAAGACAGTGTTCCAAGGAAAGAAACTTTTCAAAGTAGTTATACATCAAAGAAGAACTATGAAATTCTGACTAGAAGCTTCTTTCCTAGCCATATGGTAAGCAAAAGCAATTTATGTGAGTTGAGGCTCTGGCACTTTTCAATGTAAGGTAAAAAAATAACACTAATCCATTCTTTTGCACAGTACGCATTTGCCAAGAATTTAAACATTTGATTCAGTTTATAACAATATCTATGCAGGTTGCAAAAAGCCTATGTGGTAATGAGTTACATCTAAAAATGGACTGTAACTAATTTACTTTTGAATCAAACTCCCAACTAGTTTCATGTATGCCTAATCACAGGCTATATACATATTAGATGCTTGGCCAGGCTACAAAACAAAGTTAATGGAGACCAGACAGAAAGGACAACCTTAATTAAAACAAAATATACATCAGAAACAGTATTTAGATAGAACAGCCATACTAAACCTCTAGTCCATACAACAATATTAACATATAAAGCAAATATCAAGAGGCAATTAAAACTCAATGTTAAAAGTACTCCTCAAAACAAAAGCTGTTTGCTTATTGATTACATCAAATGTTTGAGTCTACTTGAGATGATAGACAGGAACTTAAGGAAAACAATACTTGTAAAAGTCATATCAGTTATGTCTGATATCTGTTCTAATATGAAAAGTAATATTGTACAAATTAAAATCAAAGGTTCAAGAGCAGAGATATTCTGTATCATCAAAAGCTTAATAAAAAACTCAAGGACAGTTCTCTAATCTTAAGAAAACATCATAGTGTGCACACACACACACAAACACACACACACACACATTAATATGCCTATGGCATGGTGAACTCTTGTGTGCCTGAAGACAGCTTGGTTGAAACTGTTAAGTTCAAAATTGTTTTCAGGTCTATTATAATTGCTTGTTTTTACATACAATATAATTTTGCCAAGATATTTAAACAGAAGTTTACAAAAATGTTTAATACGTATGTGGCTCAAAGCTATTACACACACATACACAGAATATTGCAGTATAGTGTATCAAAAATCCAACTCTTGCTACCATGGAGTGATTTGATTACATGCAAGTTGTAAAAATGGTTGATACTTTTTACCATAAAATTACGATACAATAAAATGGACACTAAATTCTACAATTAAAAGAACAACTACGCCATGTTTATTTCCATGCATTCCCTAGAATCAAGCATGCTTTCCCACTCAGATCGAAAGTCGGAATAATTTGCATATGTTGATGGTAGTTCTAACATGGGTCCACAAGTGTGGATACTGGGAAGTCTTCCTTTTCCATGATGTACAATAAACTGAATATCAATCTTATCAACACAAATTACATCTGATCCAGTCAAAAACCTGAGTAGCTTTCTCAACTGCCATTTATTTCTTCCTCGAATAAATCTATGAAGAAATCCAACAGAAGCATTTTCCTCCTTTGTTCTTGGTGAAGCACAGAGCAGCTCTATTACTTTTGGGACGGTTGGGTCTAGTCTTCCATACAGGGTTATGATTGATTCAGTATCTGGAAAATCAATTTGCCAAACACCTTCACCAACACCACTAATAGCATCTAGGGCATATTTAGATTCTTGGATTAATACTTTGTGTGCAATTTGTACAATTGTTGATGCCATCTCACTCAGCTCTGGGATTTTGTGACACTGAAAGCGGTCAAGCAGGAAAAGTAGCTCATCTCGGTCATAATGTGTTCCTCTTTCAACAGCCTCAATAACATCCTTTTCTGACTGTGAAATATATAAAAGGAATGAGTCTTTCAATAACTGTGGAGTGACAGAATTTTCCCCATGTACTACTGCAATAAAGAAAACTGGAGCTAAACTTATTGGATAGTATTTGTGTTCCTTGTATCCCTTGATCAAAATTCTACATACAGCCTCCCATTCTTCTTGGCCATAGTCTTGAGATAAAACAGGTATGCGATAAACCTCACCATCTGCATTTCTAAAAAAAAAAATGATTCCCAAAATGCTGCATAGGCATCCCTTGATACTCCATCTGCATCATGCCCAGACTCATTTACAAACTTGAACTTTAATGTTGTATTCAAAATATCAGATGCTTTAAAATATTGCAGCATTTCCTCCTGTAAATTGGAACGGTGCAGCAGAATGGTCTTAACACTTTTGTCATCTAATGCTTGTGACAGGTCAATGACTGGCTGAAACTGCTCCTGGGAATGAACTGCTGTCATCAGAAAGTCATGTGAATCAAGTGTTAAGTCACACACCTCATGATTAGGACTGATCGAAGGCAAGTTATCACTGGAGCCAAAAGAATGAATACTGCTTATTTCGAAGCAATCCCCATGACATGTGTTATTAGAAGAGGTATTTGACTCTTCTAAACCCATCATATTTTCAGCTTGGTTATTATCAGTAATCTGTAGTTCAATGGTGGACACAGATGCTATTGCCATTATATTGTCTTCTGCTTGAACCTGAGGAGACATCTGACCCAAATCAGACTGGTTTGGATGTATTAGTTGGGATGAAATGTCTGGTTCTGTATTATTTCTTTCTTTGTTGTTGATACCATTCAAGTGTCTTGTGTGTGCTGTTGTTACAACATAAAGCCTAAGAGTCTTCAGTTTTGTGGATTCATATATATCCTTCAAAGTCAGTTCATCCGACAATTTTTCACGAGTTTGATCAGCAAGATAGAAATCAAAGTCATCAACTTTTCCTTTCTTTGATATTCCACTGGGAAAGAAAAGTTCTTTTCCTGTGGATAATATGTCAGAGACAGTTGCATCAAGGTGGACTTGAACAGCTCTTGTTCCGCCACCATATGTTGACCTAACTTGCTTCTGACCACTAATACCATAAGTATTTAACCAGCCAATTTCCACTTTTCTTAGGATTTTTTTTGCATTTCTGTTACCAGCCTGAGGTGCTGTTCTCCTGAAATGCTCCTTTCTGTTCCCTGTTGCTTGTAATTTGTCCAGTAATCTATCTCTCAGAGATCTTTTTCTATCACTGCAAAAGCTTGCAGTGTCTTCAAGAGTTCATTGTTGTTTGGCATAAGCTATTGTTGCTAAGCAATCTCCATATCTGGGTAAATATGTCTGTAGCTGTTCTACATCCGTCATGGAAATCACATTTACATCTATCTGAAATAAAAGAACAGGACAAATGAGAATATGAATTACAACATGCTGGTCTTAATGGTCTGTAGCCATATAAGTAAATTTAAACTTCAACCTTCTGCATTTTATTATGTCCATATGTTTTTTAAAGATAAGTGCCACTGGGGTTTAAGTAATCCTGCCCATCTGTACAACCATCCAATTTTCTGTCACTTCGTAATGTAGTATAAGCTCGATCTTCACCAATGAAGACATGGATTTGAAACGTTATGTTCATATCAAGTGCTCTATACGTGTTCAAAAAGCTTAGAATATTGATGACTCCAATCTGAGCTGAAGGCATGAGTTTTAGTTCCTGTTCACAAAATCTCGAACAAATTGGTTAATAATACAGTCAATATAGCCTTTGTTCTTAGTTATTTATTTACTCCCTTGCATGTTTCTCACTCAATAGTGTCTTATGTGTATAATTACATAACTGTTCACACTGTTGAAATGAGAAAATTATCCCAAAACATAGTGCCTAGTTTGATAGTGTGTTTCACAGGTTACTTGTTGTGACATGGTACATGCTCTAATTATATCCAAATTGTAGACTTTAAAATTAAAAACTCTAAAGATTGTTAAAGTGTCACTTCATTGCATGTCCTCATCCATTTTGCAGTAATGTCCCTTGAGTAAGTCTTATTACCATATAAACATACAAAAATGGGCTTGTCATCCTTGATGACACTTTCCAAATTTTAGGCACTACTGTGAACTAGTAAGTATATGATGATTTACATCCATAGTTTATTTGACATTTTTTAAGAAGATGGTAACCCATGATTGAACTGACTCAGATAATGTATCACTGATGTAAAACAGTCATTATGAAATACAGCAATCTATAAGCCAAACAGATCAACAAATTATTTTACTCTTTGACCCTTTCAGGTTTGTGTTCCACTTTTAATTATTGCACTCTCTAAAACATAAACATCTGAAAAACACAAACCTAAGAAGCTTTTTGATCTTGTGTTATGGTATAATAAACATATTTTGTAGACTGGTACCATTGTCTACAAGTGCAAAAATGTTAATATTATGACTTGTATTTATTAGAAATTGGTTGATTAAATATACCCCATCTTCTTTCATCCTTGTGATGTTGTCTTCACTGATCTTTCTGTGTCTCAGGAATTCCTCCATTCTGTAATAGACAAATTAACATATTTCTTAAATAATGAAAGATTAATATAAAAGTTAATGCAAAACATAAAGATAATATGTGTCGTATTTACATAATACAAAGAATCAATGGACCATATCTCATACATTTGTTGAGAGAAGCACCTGCCCCTAAAGTGTTTCTTATCCAATAGTGCTGTCTGAAATATCTGAAGCAAGGCTTCCATTTCCACATTATTTATGCAAAAAATGTCATTTTTTAGGCAACCTCCAGTCTATAAACAAGTTAAAGGCAAATGATGGTAGGACTTGAGTTGCAAAGGTTTTGTTTTTTCTAAGTCATGCAGCGCTTCTTAAAGTGCATATATCAATTACTTCACTATATATAAAGTTATACTCTATATATATATATATATATATATATATCCTAAATACATATATCATATTATCTCTTATTTGCTTATATTGGGAACCCCGAGTGCTGTAAAGTGCTCACTGTTATGGATCACTGCCATCTCACCTCTACGTGGGTTTGATTCTCGAGCTCATCCATTGTGGTTACATGAGAAAGCTTGCCAGTAGCAGCTAGCTTCTTGTGGGTCGGTAATTCTTTCTAGGGTTTTCCTGGGTTCTTTCTCCACCATTAATACTGGCTGCCAAAAATGGCATTAAACCATATAACAACAAGTTCTAAAATATACTATCATGTATCATGTTATATCCTATATACATATATCAAGTTGTATCCTACATACATATATCATGTTACATAAATATGCAGTAATAGTGTCTAAGAAACTGTTCCCAGTGTAATACAGTAATATAGATGCAGATTTCTGATCTGTTAAATATCGTTCACAGTGATATAATTTTGATCGATGGGTGAAGTACTTACTTCTTAAGTACTTACATACAAAGCTCCATGAATCTGCTGGGAACAGTGTATGAGAAACAGTTCAACACATAAACAGTCAACAATTAAACAAAAGGTCCTAGTGGACTGATATCACATACCTGGATAACACAGCTTAACAATGGACCATTTTACTAAACATGTTTTTATTCTCTTTGTTTTAATGTTACTTTTAATAAACACATTATCGCATTTCATGCCAAGAAAATTGGAGCAAAGTGCCTTTCCCATGGACAGACCAAGGCAGTTAAACATAGATTGGTGGATAGGCCCATGTAGTATTGGAAGAACACATCCTATGTAACTATTGGTATCTTCAAAACTTACACATCATGTTGAGTTTACCAATTTTATTTTATCCTGAAAACATTTCCTTTTAAATATAAAGCATAATTAATACACATAGTTTCTTGCTCATACAAAAATATATAAACTTAAAATGGAGAAAATCCTAACTGGAGTGTTACCAAACTTGTCCAATAGCTAAAAGATCACTTTATATTTATGTGTTGATCAGGCTAATAATCAAACTCATGCAAAATCTGTATGATATAAGACTATTTATCAAGTTTGTTTGATTAAAATCTGATCAAAAATATAGTTGTTACACTGCTGACACCTTCAGCTAATTAACTGCATTATCACACCATTAATGTACATGCTTGTCTCTCATATTCATACTCAACCAAGATCTTGATGACAGACGTCCTGATTGCCAACGGTGGTCAAAATCGGATCATAAATAGTCTATAGATTGATACAAATCTCCAGATCAATTGCAACATGACATCATGCATATGCATATGTGTTTCTTAATAAAAATTCATCCAACATCTTGACAATATTAGCCCAATCCCAAAATAATTCATAAGATATCTGTGCATTTCTCACATGAAAACTGGTACTGTATTGATTTTTCAAGGTAAAAAGAGCTCAACAAATTTTAAAATTTTAATGTATCATTGGTATTTAGCATATATGACCATATTACTGAATTGATTTACATGTTTTTGAAATTGCTCTTAATTTGTTTGATACTATTAAGTTTAAAAACAAAATATATTCATAAAAAATGTGGCTTTTAAAAAGCGGGTGTATAATATTTAAAGAGTTATTTCAACTCTCAGTGTTTTGACAAAAATAACAGTGCTTGGTTAAAGTGAATTCATTAAATGCTCAGTGTTTTTTCCTTTCAACATAACAACACAGGAACTGTAATGACATTATTAAATATTCATGAAATAATGTAGCTTTTAAAAACCCAGGTTATAATACATTAGGAGTTTGTTACCCCTTATATAATTATTATGATTCCCTTTGACTTTTATGTCCATTTATTCACTTTAAAATACTTATCTGATATTCACCGGTGAAAAATTATCAGATAATGAACTTTCAATTGTGAAGCGTTGATAGATAATATTGACTAATACATTTGGAACAGTGAATTTCCCATAGACCTTGATCAATACAAAATGTAAATACAATTTTCATCAAGAGGTAATGTGTTGTTTCTCTATGAATGTTATAATTTTAATTTGATCTTTCATAGAAATTTATGATTAGAACTGCCACATTTTAATACACAGAATAATACAAATAATCAAGCTGTTTAATTTCTATAATATCTGTACAAATAAATATTACCAGATAAATTTATTGGACTAGATTGATCTACTGAAGCTCATTATTATCAAACCATGATGCATATCCTTAAATTTCCATTCAAACACCACAAGGCAAAGGTAGAACATAAACTATTAAAAACAAGATAACCAAGCCAGGAATCATGTGGAGATGAAAGTCACTCACCCAATACCTCTTTGTTTATTTGAAAAATTCATACAGCCCCCTAAAACATTTCCTATTCCATTGGTTTTAAAATTAGGGTGCCTACTAGGTAGGTATTTTTTTTACAATTCTTTTCTTTAAATGTTATCTTTTATATTGTAATGATAAGAATATATAATGTATTATGTACTTCAAGTACTGGACTAGGCACAAAACATTTTCAGAAATTATTGTTTTTAAAAAGATATTTTTCTCTTTTAGATAGGGTGGGTGAGGGTGGGTGCTATGGTTGACAAACAAAAATAGGGATGCTCGGCTGGCCAGAAATACACACCATATTTTGGCAAATTATTTACAATGCTAAAATACAAATACACCAACAAGAATACAACCACTACTATTATAGCTTCACAAACATGCAGTATCATTATTGGGATTTTTAATATTCATAGCGATATTACAAATAACTAAATCTGGACCCAAATGAAATATCTCAGAGAAACATTTCCAGAAAAAGTGCTCAGATTTACTTGCATTTTCTTACAACAGTGATAGTGAATGAAAGACCTGTGTGTGCTGTACATTACTGAGAAAAGTATGTACTGTGCAACTGTTTAATGATTTAGATTCGTGTGTGGTATACATAACTAAGAGTAAGAAAAGCATGCAACATGCAACTGTTCAGTACTTCAAGGTCATGTTCGTGTTATACATTACTATGAGTATACATCCATACTTTATTATACGGAGTTTGCAGGCTACTACACCACAACGATAACATATCTGTAATTATTGCTAAATCTACGTCTTACACAGGACTAAGCATACACTTGACTCACCTTCGTATCTTTCAAATCAAAGACGAGACGCGGGCACAACACTGTTTACTGCAAAATCTACCTCCACGTGAAGAGACCGAAATGCAAAGGGCGATAATCTTTACGTTCATTAGTTTTCAAATCTAAGTTACATATATGATTCCAAAGAACGAAATACTATTTCGAAATAACGAAATACTATTTCGTTTAAACGAAATACTATTTCGAAATAACGAAATAAAAATATTTTCATCCATGTCACTTAAGGGGCTCCGTAAAATACGATTTCGAAATAACGAAATACTATTTCGTGAAATACTATTTCGAACTAACGAAATACTATTTCGTTTAAACGAAATACTATTTCGAAATAACGAAATACTATTTCGAAATAACGAAATAATACTTCGTTTAAACGAAATACTATTTCGAAATAACGAAATAAAAATATTTTCATCCATGTCACTTAAGGGGCTCCGTATCTTTCACATGAATATTGCAACAATGTTATATTACATTGTGTCAGGGACATGTTATGTAACGTAAAAACATGGATCGTTTACTGCATTCTGACTGAATCAAACAATGTGACATCACTCACATTAATTATTCTGTGTTAGAAAATGCTTCCCTCTGTGTAAAAATGTTTTGTGTATTCGGATGGGCGCGTGTTCTTTGTAGTTTGTAAGAAAAGTATTGGTTTCACTTAAACGGTAATACTAGTACAACTTTGTTTGGGACTATTTTTACGCACAAAAAAATGTGTAATGCCTGTCAGAAAGAACGAAATTATTCGCTTTTCTTTCTACCTAAATAATTTCATCTGAAATAAAAAGTATAATGAACAGAATCTCAAATGGGTAATTATGAAATAATAAATTTGTAAAACTCTTTTCGTAAACTCAATATTAAATATTTACCCAGTTGAGATCATCGATGTTAAATTCATTATTAGACGTTATGCGCACGAGTTTGGTGTCAGATTCATTCATTGTTCTAGTATATTCTAACAAACATCTCATTCACTTAACTGCGTTTGATGTCTTCACTAAAGTTTCATCTCAACCCAGCTTCATCCTCTTAAAAGAAGAGCAAATGTAAGGATCACAAAAATTACAAGCCTCTGCCGAAACCTACTTTATTGAATGGGATTGTCCGACAGTGACAGTAAATTAAAATAAGAATATTTTTATGTACAAAAATTATATTGGGCTGATACGGAATTCGTTGAGATCTCTTGTAACCAAAAACCACTATACGGAATTAGTTGAGATCTCCAGTCACCCAACACCACTTGTCTCCAATGATGGCTGCATGACGTTGTATAAAGGGCCTCGGGTTTTACCATGCATTTTATTGACGCTCCGGGAGATAAAGATAAGGAAACAGACAGACAGACATAACTAACCAACTAAAATAATGTTGTTTTAACAAAAATGTATCGTCGACGAGATATCAAACAAATGAACAGATATCACTGCAAAATTGTACCGGAGGTGGTAGTGCTTTCAGATGGTGGATGGTACTATAACGAAATCAAGTACTTTGATTATAAGTTGTGCCATATTGGTACGGAATATTAAAGAACTATTTCGGACAGTCGGGTCCCAGGACGTCCAAAACTGCATCTAATACCGGCTGATCTGTTGAAAATTGATAGCTAACTTCTTTATTCTTACAATAGGGGAACAAAACGTAGAGGACTTTTAAAGGTTACAATATCTTATAATACATTAGAGGTCAAACTTTTGATGCCAGAAGACTTAAGACCATTTTCATCTAACGTATTAATAGAAAACTTGAACTAGTAAAAAGATAAAATCTGATATATATATATATATATATATATATATATATATATATATATATATATATATATATATATATATATATATATATATATATATATAAAATTCGAAATGCTACAAGATCTTTACTTTATCAAAATTTGCAAATGAAAAAAAACAACAGTGGAAAGCAAGAGAGAGAGAGAGAGAGAGACAGAGACAGAGACAGAGAGATAAATGTGTAATTAGTAAATTGCTATGCCGTCGTTGAAGAAAAAGACAATAAATCTGAAAAGGAAAGCTAGTGAATAAATAAAGATTGAAAAGTACAAATAAAGAACAGAAATGTCGTACTGTTCCGAAGAGATTCGAGTCCGGCAGGCCCATATATACGTCCTTGTTAATGATGAAGAGGCTGGGGTGACCCCTGCCCGAGAGGTCGTACACACCATCACTAAATGCCCATCTTGAATTGGTTAGTAAGATGCATTGCATAAACGTCTTTGATTGGGATTAATATAAGAAATAGCTATCTGCTTCATTTTCTTGCATACCCGAACCAATTAAGTCACAATGTGAGCAATGGGATAGTACCCGGATTACTACTGAGGTTGCTTCCTCAAGGGCATTGTATTCTTTACATTTATCCCTCGAAAAAATGCAGAATAACCCTATCACAAATTCTCTGTAAAACAATGGATGTAAATGTAAACTTAGTGACTGATGAGATATTGTTGATAACTTCTTGAACTTTTTCTTTCTTGAACAATGTTAAATATATATTTCAATATAAATATGATCAAATGTGGCTAGTTTCTAAACAGATAATAGAAATACCGAGCCGATTAAAGAGAAAATCTAGATAAAACTCGTAATATGTACTCCCTTGATAAAGTCCATTTTATTTATCACGTCTGCAAAATACAAATAACTGAGAAATATAGCACATTTATCCTTTAGCTCCCCCTAGCGTGCACATTGAGCTAAACATTATATCGAAGAAAGAGATACAAAAGTCAAGATACATGTTATCGCTGTGAGGAGAAAAAACACTGGGCTTCCGAGTGTCGTAATACATAAAAGAAACAGAAGCAAGATGAGAAGGCGGAGAGGTATTATGAAGAAGACTAAATTGTTGATGAGGAAGAACATGTACTAGTGAAGAGATGAAAATGGAAAAATTGATAACTGGATCCGATACGCTGGACCTGATGTGAAATTTCATACTAAGCTCTAAAAGAGAATAGTTCAGAAAGAAAGTATCTCTTGGTCTTACCTTTTTAATAATACAGATTTTGTGTTTTATTTTTATTGACTTTGCGTGATTATGTGCATTTTCATTTCTCTCTATCCCTCTGGGTCATTGTTTAGATGGAATTGAAATGGAGGAGTGTGTTTCGTTCGCTTACGCACTTTAGGCATGCAAGTGAATAATATATATTCAGTTTGTTCATCCATCATTTTGTGCCTTGATGTTTTCTAAAATGACACATCAAATTATTATCAAAAACGTGAAATTTGTCAAACATACATTTCGACCTCACGTTTTGTCAAGTGAACTAAGTATACTTCAAATATGGATGTGACAAGATCGTCTTCGTGTTCACATGAGTGTTCTTTACATTACTTATACCTGGCTCTCCTTTCCATTTCGTCGCTCCTCCTTTAGTTGAGCTCGGATGAAGAGAGAGAGAGAGAGAGAGAGAGAGAGAGAGAGAGAGAGAGAGAGAGAGAGAGAGAGAGAGAGAGAGAGAGAGAGAGAGAGAGAGAGAGAAGCTATCGAAATCAAATTAGTTTAGACAAAGATGCTTTGTTGACAATATATCAACTAGCTGAACAGATTATTTTACCCAAAGGTTTACTTTATGTGGTTATACTGATATATGGTAGATATTACCCTAGTAGAGCTTTGAATTTTGGCATGTGGAATACATCAGGATCGTCCACAATACGGATCTTCAGTTAGAAGCCACTGGATTTATTCAGTTATCGTTAGGTACAAGTCACTTTCTCACAGAGAAAATATATAACAGGAATGCTGTTATATCAATATAGTTATCTCAACGGTGCTTAGTGCTACATAAAGAAAATATTATTTCCATGCAGAAAGGTTGTGTTTAAGTGCTAAAGTATATATCCATTTGATTGGATTTACAATGCGGCTATATCCTATTCCACTAAATACAAATATATGAATTCAAATAAAATATATAGTTATTGTGAATTTATTAGATTCGAATTCCGACGAATCTTAATTGGAATAAAGCGTGATCTTGCACTTTCGACTTATTTAATATTAAGAATTATAATTTGTTACGCATTAGACACATCATTCGTGTATAAAGGAATGTTTTCTGGGTTTAACTTTTATCCGCGTGCACTGGCGATTGACATACAGATGATCGTGTACTAAGCTTTTATTAATATCGTTTCGGAGGAGAGAATAGTTTATTTTTAATCGATCTTCATTTCTTCTCTTTCCATTTATTTTAGTATTGACGTTTCTGAGGAAACATAACATAATAAAAGTACAGTCAATAGCTTTTGAATTTCTAGAAAATGATTTAATAGCAAGATTACATCGGATCTCACTCATTTTTCATCTTCGTGATTATTTTGTAAATGTACGCCATCAGAACCAGTTTATTTATTTTAGTTGCGATTGCATTTATATTAATTAGTACATATATTTCATTCTTTGTCAAGTCTAACTGTCAAGTCTAACCATCAAAACCCTTTAAAATATAGATGGAAACTGTCTGTAGTCAATTCATGTGAACAAAAAAAACAAAATAGCACGTTTTAGTTGTGGGTGGGTGTCACATATGTAAAATTAAACTTATCTGTGTACACTAGGGACAGGTTTAGGATGTGTTATTTGGTTAGTTAAATATCTTGTCCAGCTTGTAAATCCTATGCAAATTTAATTTTATTACTCTTATTTCAATAACAAAACGTATTACTCTTCAAACCCTTGTGTTCAAACATTGTGATATAATTCGAAGCAGGATTTTGAACGGCACTTTCAAGTGGTAATTGCGCTGATTGTTTTATTTCGGAGTTATTAGTGGCTAAGTATAACTATTAATCAACATGTCACTCCTTGAAAATTATAAGCCGTGTTTAACTTATTACATTTTGTTATGTTATGTAAGATTCGATTAAGTGCAGTTTTTGGATTTCTTACACTTTTGGACATTCTGTTAAATGCAGCCGTGGTTATAAGTTTGGCATACACATCGTTGCAAGAGGTTAATGGCTTCTAGCTGATTGTTTTTCTTTTTTTCATCAAGTCATTTCTTTAATTTGCTTAATGCTATTGAAATTGTCAGCAGGAACAGAAATAAAGATTGCTTCTAACTATGCTACGAATGAGAAGTTGTATGGAACATGACATGTAATGAATCGTATTACGGAATTATTCGGTATGTAATCGATTAATGCGTTGACCTTAACAACTTGCTCGCTATTGATATAAGCTGGCACTCATCCTTGCCAGTCCTTCAGTTAAGTTATGATAGGAGGAGCGATAACCTCTGGTAATTTGTATCCCAGTCTTCGACTAAGCAAAGGGTAAAAGCAGGAATACGGGGAAATATATACAACAGTGTGGTAAGTTTCTTATTAAATAGCTACGTTTCTTGTACAAAATGACCATAAGTATACCTATATTCCATAAGGTTTGTGATTATCTTATTAGAAAGTCTACGAATCAAATAAACCGATGTATTGAAGAATTTACCTCGTTTTCATGGAAAATTTACGCGCTGGTCTATTTTAATTAGTACATCTTTGCTACTTTATCTCTGTTTCTAAATGATTTATTGATAGTATTTTTCTCATTAATACTTGTATTGCCCTGGTTGTTTGATAGATAGATATATATATATATATATATATATATATATATATATATATATATATATATATATATATATATGATTGAATTTTTTAGGTTGCTTAATGTACTATTTTACTATGCCACGTTTACAAACATTATTTGAAAATTAAATCAATCGATCGATCATGATATCAGACCGTTTTATTTGCTAAAATCATAACAATAACAAGTTTTGTTTTTCTATGGAGCTGTCAACTATCTTTATCGCATTTTCCCAAGACCAGTAAATAAATTTCTCCAATCATCGAGTCTTAATTTTGGCAATAAATTAGAAGCAATCTATAAACGTATAGGTCTATGTCAGAGTCAATGCTATCTCTTATTTACAATCACTTGACATACAGTAATTGTCTTTATTTATTTAAAAGTTGGAAATAAATGATTTTAACTATCGCTGATGTGTATCTGTTTACATGTGTTTTTAAGGAACTTGCGAAAGTATGTGTAATGTAGAGAAGAAAAGATTATCGCATCTTTGGTATATTAAACATTACTTATTTTGACACAGTTCTATCATCTTAAAGAAAGAATAAAATGCACATGCATTCTAAATAATCCTCGAAAATCATGCAACTCTTGAGTTCGCGTTTGAACTTAGCAGTGTTTGTCAACAACTCATTAATGACTTTAAATTTTAAGGGTGCTTTCTAATCGGCTGATTAATACTAAATCTAATGATTAATAGTTTAATGAAAAGTAGTGAATCTCTTCTCTTGGTCAGGCAGGTTGTAAGGAACAGGATGCACAGGTTCAAGACAAGACAATGGTATCGAATTCTATAGTTTATGTCAAATATGATCAATCTTAGAATGCCATATATTTCAAAAACATTCCCACATGATACAATGCTTAAAATATTCGTTCTGATATCCGTGTAAAATGATTGAACCGATTTGATTGTTTCCATTGGGTCTGTATAATAACACAGGCAAAATACTGTTAACTTTGTAAATTTTGTTATTAAATTTCACGAAAATTGTAAGTGTTAATATCTTTATAGAGTTATATTCTGTTTTCATTTCAGAAGATGGAAAGTATTGAAAGTATAAATAATTCTCTTCTTGAAGACTCGACGACCAAGGATACGACCAAGGATAAATATTACAACCTATATTTGGAAGTTCTAACTGCAGAAATTATTTACCTATTTGTATTGGGACTAATTACCGTTACTGGATTAGTTGGCAACATTCTAACTGTAGCCGTTATTTTGCGTTATAAAGGTATCAAAAGTAATACTGATATTATGGTTTTAACGTTGGCTGTAACTGATATACTGCTTATTGTATTTGGTGTTCCAAAATTAATTCTGGATTATGACTTAATGATACGGTCGGATGAAAGAGTAATGCATGGACTCATCCAGTATGTGACACAAACATGCAGCTTCGTCAGTGTGTATGTTCTGGTCTTGATATCATTAGATAGATACCTTGCATTGGTTCATCCCATCAGAACATTGCCATTTCGAGCTAAACGGAATTGCTACATACTTATAATAATCATTTGGAGCATTGTCTTACTGGGAAATATACCTATACCATTACGAAGCTTTTCACAGGAGAAAGTGTCATCCATACAAATATTTTTTATCTGCATCTTTGTGTTTGAGTTCATGTTGCCGTTACTTTTGATGTGTATTCTATATGGACATATATTGAAATCATTCCATAATGCATACAATCCTGGAGTGAATACTACCACAAGTCGTGTCCGGTTAATGGCTAGCCGACGGGTGACAAAAATGGTGATTATCGCCATGATAGTCTTTATTATTTGCAGGCTACCGCATCCTATTATGTTTTTGTATATAGTTTATGGCACTTTTTTGAAAATTTCACCATTTGTGTTTATAATCTTTTATATGGTCGTTGAATGTGTGCTATATCTAAACTGTTGTATTAATCCAATAGTGTTTGGATTCCACTCTAAAGCGTTCAGGATAGGCTTTAGGGACGTACTCAGCTGTAAAACGTAGAATGATCTTGAGGAAAGTACTGCATATTAAAATTATGCTCTGGTACGATACATATGTGTTGCATACAAAATAAGTGTTGACAGTTCCCGTGTCCTAGGGACATTTCACCTGAGTAGTAATTTGTTCATTCAGATCCAATTATTCTCTAACTGGTGAAACTTATGGATACGTACAGCTGATAAGATGAACATTTACATTATAGTACGTGTATCTAAGAAAGTTTCCACAACAACATACAGTCCTTTCAAGTGCACAGATCCAGTAAAGAATCGCACGTCTCTGTCGGTATTAAGATAAATGCATTAAAATGACAACGCACAGTGCAAAACTAGTTTCTAACAAAACAAACTGCTTTCTACGTTTGGTTGAGTCTTAGACACTTTCAATGCTAAGATAAAACTGAGACAAATCAAATCAGAAACACAAACAGCATTAAGATTAAAAAATAGTATTGCCTATTTCTATGGGATTAAAAGTTTCCAATGTTTTGTTTCAACTGGATGCTGAAACGTGTTATATTGACATATAAATTGATTAACAATGTCGCTATATGTTTTTTTTTTTTTGCGTAACCGTTAATTATATCCCAGATATTTCCCAGGAGTTTTAGGAGAGAACTGCTTTTTTGTCCGTTTCACAGCTTAGTAAGTAGTTTGATAGAACCATCTGTAGCTGCTGTCCATACTTAGAGTTGCTTGTTGGCTTTGCATTTATTGTAACTTGTTTCCCCTGTTAATTAAGTAATTATATATGTATACTAGAGGATTATTTCTAATTCCCGCATTTGGAACTGCTGTAGCTAAGTTGTTTGAGGCACGGAAACGTCCCAGAAGCTGTGCGGATTCGAATCCTACCATTGGACCAACCTGGGTCATCTGCTGATGTGTGTTATTAGGCACGGCAATTTTCTCTGATAGTAACAGAACTAAATATCACACATGTGATGCTGTATAGTAAAGTACTAAAAAAAAACAAACTAGAGTGCTTTGTCAGGCATCATTGATATACGATGGGTATTCAAGTTATGAATATAGGTGTGCTATACAAAATTCCTTTATTAGTTAACATTACTTTAATACATCCCTTCAAATTACTTTCTATGCGCCTATTTTATGGTGGAAGTGCCAACGTTTTTATTATTAAGGAAGCGTGTCACTACAGCGGATTTATGCAGCAATGGGCTGTCATAGGGCGGATGGTTGCCTCTGGAAAAGTGAGACGACGTGTTGTTTTGTAGAGTTCTACAACTTATTGTAACACTATGGAAGCATAACAATTCAGAGTCACTAGCTTGAATAATGCATATAAAACACTGTTTACGGACTGATTTTCTCCGTGAAATTTGTTTTTATTGGGTCAGGTTCCGCAAAGTAAATCTATGTTAATTACCTGTGATAATCTCTCTGTCTGGTCATTCGTTTGTTATTTAATAAATCTTTGGCGGGATCAACTAAAACTTGTTGCTGATCAGCCGTGAAAAAATGAGGGGCCTTTGCACAAACCTAAAAAAGATTTGATTTAGTCATCAATACATAAATGTTCCTTAAATAGAATTAATCCTCCATAATTTAGCGAGCAGTTGATCCTTGTACAGCATCAAATTCCCAATTATCTTTGTTGTCATTTTTAAAAAACGATAGAACTAACTCAGAAGTGTAAGATATCAGAAAAGACATTCTGAATTGTACATTATACATTTCGCTCAGTAGTAGTATTGTATCTCCTCAAACATTTTCACGTCAGTTTTACAAACGTTGTCACACACACACACACACACACACATACACACGCGCGCGCGCGCACACACACACTCACATTTTATATATATATTATATATATATATATATATATATATATATATATATATATATATATATATATATATATATATATATATATATATATATATATATATTTGTCCGTTTTCCTACACGTGCAGCTATAGACCATTTCATAGAACGTTTTTTTTGTGTGTGTTTCTATTGGGACTGAATTTATTGGCAAAGTTCACAGAAGCCAAAACATTACCAGATATTCACAACTTTTAAAATACGTATGTTCGGGTGTTAAGATGCAAAGTTTTTAAAAAAACTGTGATTCTGCTTCAGTTAATTATAAGCGATGCTTTCTTTGCATATAAATATTTCACATCGCAAGTCAAGTTTTTACCTTTTTTCTAAAATATCTGATAATTTTTATTGATAACTATGGCACTTATGACGACTAAGCATAATGAAAATTTTAAATGTAATAAACAAATTATAATTTTTATATTATTATTATTATTATTATTATTATTATTATTATTATTATTATTATTATTATTTATTATTATTATTATTATTATTATTATTATTTTATTATTATTATTATTATTATTATTATTATTATTATTTTATTATTATTATTATTATTATTATTTTATTATTATTATTATTTTATTATTATTATTATTATTATTATTTTATTATTATTATTATTATTATTATTTTATTATTATTATTATTATTATTATTATTATTATTATTATTATTTTATTATTATTATTATTATTATTATTATTATTTTATTATTATTATTATTATTATTATTATTATTATTATTTTTATTATTATTATTATTTTATTATTATTATTGTTATTATTATTATTATTATTATTATTATTATTATTATTATTATTATTATTATTATTATTATTATTATTATTGATACTAGAACAGACTTTTTAGTAAAAGTAATAAGAGTGACATTTCCTCTAAATTGTATTAATGTAATTTTTTACTAATTTATATTAAACTAATTTTCTAAAATTTATTAAGATTAATTTCATTTATTTCTAAAGCACAACTATATATCAATGGAATAAAAGTGAATGCCGTTGCAAGCAGAAAGCTTTGTACATTACGCGCTGTATTGCTAACTCATCAATAAATATAATTTCAGCAAGCTGTAGATTACAAGTTTATACATTGCCATAATTCCAATCTAGTGACTAAGAAACTACTCTAACATTCTGTTGAAGGACGTAAAAATAATATGGACGTTCTTGTGTAGTGAAGATGAGAGCATTTTTCTAGCTAGGATGAAATTTACACCGGTATACCGAGGGATGGCCATATTTGGTCATGCGGTTGCGCCTAGATTACAGATAAAAATGCAGCATAAAGAGCCCAGGCCAGTTCCTTCATTGTGAAGCTAGAAACTATTTGTCTCTCTCTTTAAACGTATGAACAGTCTACGTAAACTGTTTTAAGGAATAGGCACTTTTAATGTTTGAGATTGTATGGTAAAGTTCATGTTTCCAACATTGTTCACTCAATTCGTTTGTTTATATACTGTAATGGAATGTTTAATTGTTTTAAAGAATTCATGTTTAGTTTTATTTATGGTAATTTTAATTGTAAAAGACAAATTTGCTACCAACTTCATGTTTAGATTTAATGTTGAAATAAAGTATTCCTTAAGTAACAAAGAATAATACCCAGTAATATATTCTAGATCAGTGTTCTATTTAAAATGAGTAAAATGCATTTCTTCAAATTCACTGTGGCATTAATTGCAGCTATTACATTTTAAACTCTTTAGCTTTCATGAAATTGAATGAGATTAAACGATTCGTAGTATAGTCTAAAATGCAGAAATTATACAAATGAATGAAATTGGCAAGCTTGAAAGGAAATTGTAATTTTATATGTATTTCATTTATTTTGGTATTAAGTTTTATAGATGTATTTCTAGAATGTAGTAATATATAAGTGTTTATTATATAAAAGAAGTTCCTTCATTCTGAAGCTAGAACAAATTGGTCTCTCTCATTACAGATCAGATCCCGAACCTTTTCCCCAGATGTGTCTCATTATCTTTGTGACATGTTATCTACGGAACTCATTCTTCTTTTCTCTCTTTCATTCCGGATTCCAAAAGTAATACGTCTATGAGTTTATGGGAACAATCCACACAAATTTCTCAAAAATGTATTATTATTATTGATATTATTATTATTATTATTAATATTATTATTATTAGTTGTAGTAGTAGCAGATGTAGTAGTATTAGTACTAGTTGTAGATGTTGTAGTAGTAGTTGTTATAAAACCTAGCCTGGCATAAACGATACCAATACAAACATATTATAATAGACAAATCTGTAAAGCTTTGAAATATCACTATTGGGATCCATTCGAATCGTTTCTGGAAACTTTGAGATAGTCCCGGAACCAAGTTGATTAAAATACTTAATGTGATAGAGACCAGGATGTTTATAGAAATTTCAAATTATCAATTGACAATCGCTATGAAATTTCGAAAGATAGAGTAGCAGAAGAAGAACGCAACTCGTTTAATGTCAGGAAGCTCTGGAGGTATTTATACGATTTCGTCATCCATTTTAATGAATCTGAATTATCATGGTACCAATTTTAATATCAATTTTTAATACAGTATTTGATGTCAGATATTATTAGAAGTGATTCACAATAACTTTTATCAGTATCGCACTCATTCGCAAAAGGGAAAAATATTATATCTGCACAGTATATGTCATTATCATATATTCATTCTATGCAGAGGAATTCTTTGAGACATCAGATTATTGGTTCAATCAAAATAATATTTCAGTTGAAAAACAAGTTGGCATTAGAACTTGATATTCCACTGTTGAGAACAATTGTTTTATTCCCACCGTGATATGTAAATATTTCTGGAAAGAAAGACGCAGATTATATACCCATTTTGTTGATTATGAAAGGGCGTTTGTTTGCATTTATCAGTTTTCTTTTACGGCAAATAAAAACAAATAAATTAAAACATATACCGTAAGAAGTGACGATATTGAGAGCAATAAATGCAAATGCTAATGATTGTGAGAAAGCGCCAAACGGCTTAACAGAAACATTCAATAATAAGACTGCAGTTAGGCATAACTTTGTTTTAATATCCAATTTATGTTTTATGTTTTTAAATGACGTAGAGACACATTGATATCAACATAAATGTATAACAATATATTAGCACAGTTGTTAACATTTTTGTATGCATATGACATGGTTGCCTTTGCCGAATCCGCTATTTAAATTCAAAGGATCCTAACAACTTGAAACAATATTCCAATATCTGTAAACTAAAAATAACCCTAAAGAAGGTTATGATCTTCGTTGTTCTAAACGTAAAATATATGAGCGGATATGAAACGGTAGATATTGGTGTGAACCTTACACACACGTCATCTTCTAAATATACTGATTGCGTGTGTATTCTCGTCTAGATCATATTGGTATGCGTTCATAAACCACGAGCGGCACAGGCCTGAAAGATAATCCATAATTCATTTTGGTAAACGGTATAAAAGACCACTAATCCAAATATTTGACAACAAAAATAATAGCCACGAGTTGGTGTTGTACAAAGAAAATGGTATTGTTACTGGTATTACGAAATACTGAAGTTGCAAAACATAGTAGAATTCTTACCTTCTGATTTAAGTTAATATATGTCACTAATGGGGACAGATTCCTCATAGAGATCTATAATATTTAGCTGATATGGACGCATACTGCAGATGTTGGGGTAATATATAACTAGATTATTGTGTTTTCTCCTCGGACTGGAGAACGTTTGATACAATAAGGGCTGAGTAATGAGAGATCTTTTATTATATTATATTTGAATATGTGAAAAAACGACATAAAAACAAGAACTAAATAAAGAATTTAAATTAAATGAGTATATTAAAATTTTATTATAAAATCAGACTCGATCTGAGATATCAAGACTAAATAAATTTAGATACAGTATACGATACTTCCTGAGACTCATGGTCTATAATCGACAGCTACACCTTGTATATCAGGATAGTCCCTTCTTGAGGATAATTCGGCCGAGCAGACATGTCCAAGACCGGCTGTAATAACAGAGAGCAAGAGCTGCGTGGACAGTGCGGGCCATTATCAGTTCAGATGCAGTATGAACTGATGGCCATCCACTGCTCCCGGAGTTTTTTTCAGAACTCTCGTCACTGTTGTGCCTAGTGATTCCGGAAGACCTGAGCTTTTAAGATCGGACGATTCTGGGAAAAATTGAACTCATGCGCAATTCCCCCCCCCCCCCCCCCCCCTCACTCTCTCACTCTCTCTCTCTCTCTCTCTCTCTCTCTCTCTCTCTCTCTCTCTCTCTCTCTCTCTCTCTCTCTCTCTCTCTCAAAAGAAAAATTACGAAATAGAGACAAACAAGATACAATCCGTAATACAAACGGTAATGTTAAAAAATGGTACGTACATTTAGATAGGATCAAACTCATTTATGATAATTAACACCAATTAATATATCAGGTTTGCATCGTTTGTTACCAAGTCTTACAACTATCTTGGTCCATCTTATGAAACAACACTTTAATAGCTACAGTATACTTGAAATGACTATTATTTGCTTTAGGTTTTCTGTTCGTTACACATACACCCACAAGGACAATTTTCCATTTTACAAACGCTCTTTGACAATATTTTTTAATGTTTGAATTTATGCTAGTTTTGATAATTTACAAAGATTATAATATCATTTTAACATAGTAATGTTTATACTGTTAGCCCTCTTGCGTTACAAATATACTTCAAAATAAGCATAGATCATTCGAGTATAAAATATTGATGATTCGTTTAGCAGCTGGAAGGCTGAAACCACCTTTTTGCCCAAACCTAATTTTGGCAAAATAACAGTTACAAAATTGTTTTTCAATCCCAGGTTTTATAGTGTCAGAAGGGCTGAGCTGCCATTTTGCCCAGCCTCTATTTTGGAAAAATAACAGTTATAAATTTTTTATTCAATCTCCCAGGTTTTAATTATGTTTCAGATGGTTCTATCCCGGTTTGAGTGTTCAAATAAAGGTGGCAGTGAATTAACTATATATTTTCTATATAAAATGGCAAACGTTGGAGAATCATATTATTCTAGATTGGCCAGAGAGAGAGAGAGAGAGAGAGAGAGAGAGAGAGAGAGAGAGAGAGAGAGAGAGAGAGATTAGCCACGATTAAGAACTATATCCCTGTTCGAGATAGACGTAAATAAGAACTTCAACGACGGCAAGATTCTTATGTTGACTTTATAGCCAGTACAGAGCGGTTATTTAAGCCGATAACTACGGCCACTGAAAAGCCGCCGAAAAGACCACTGCGGGTATTGAAAAAGTTGTAACTACATCCGCTTAAAAAGCTAATGAAGCTACTGAAAGAGCTATATTGGGGTATCCCCCTGCGGACCAACGAGGAAAAGAGCTCTTCTTCCCGAACTCGAAAAAATGTCTCAAGATATCAAAGATCTTGCCTCGCGACCTTCTATTGTAAAACCTCCGAAATGGCAAAATGTTGAACTTATTAAGAAATTTAACTATGGATATCTCGAAGATCTTAAAAATACCGCAGAATCTGTCTTACGCGAAAAATTATTATCGGTATTATATAATAGATCTGTCGCGTTAAACCCTTGATATGAAAAAGCAACCGATGACAGCTTTATGAAGTGGGCATATCGTATATACTATAAGAAAAAATAGAGTTGAAAGAGACGACTATGTGTTCGATAACCTCGCTGATATAATCAAAGAGCTCGACAGAAAAAAAGATCATTTGAAGAAGAATATCTTTCACAGACACATCGATTTTATTCGGAGCTAGGAAGAGATGAAATTCAACTTGAAAAGGCAAGATGGAAAAAAGCTGGAGAAGGGTTTACAGGAAGCGGTTTAAATATCTGTCCGGATGTCTTCAGATTAGAAGTTCTCTTCGGGGAAAAACGAGCCGGAAATAATTATCCAGACATTTTAAACGAGGCTACAAATATCTGCCAGCTGTTATATCAAGACGGTGTAATAGATATTAATTTATATCGATGTCTTATCGATGAGATCGTAGACGACTATTACAGCGATTAGATAAAAGATCTTCATATAAGATTATTATACATGGCCAACGACGACAACGTGTCAGAGTCATAAACTCAAGACTACCCGTGTATAAAGTATACTACGGAGATGGGTTTGGTAATATTATCCGCGGACTGTTCACTAGAATTGCACTCAAGGCGATACCACTCGCTAAGCAACTTGGAATGAAAGCGATTGGAGTTATTCGCAATTAAGGTATCGGCGCTGTTAGTGACCTCTCTGGAAAAGCTTTCTCCGCGGTCAAAGATAGAATAATGAGACTAATTCATAGACCTCAACCGATCCAACCTGTCGAGCCTGTAAAATTACCTGTTACCAAACTCATGTCCACTAATGTCGGTAAAGTGATTAACCAGCTCGCGAATAAAAAATTAGCAGAGTTAAATGTAGTACCAGATGAACAACGACAAAAAGTATTTTCTCGAGTATGAGAGCGGGTAGTGGTCTTCGTTTTATAAGGTAATCAATTATTATAAAATGTTTGAAGAGATAGTTAACCCTGCGATTAATATCGGTGAAATTGTGATGAGGGATAATTATCAAATGTATTCGTACGATGCAAGAGTTCCAAAATGAACGATGTATAATTGAACTTCAAGTTCAGGATACTAGTAGATATGTTCTCCCATCGGAGGGATATATTGAGGTTGAAGGTCGACTTTCAAAAGCAGATGTTAACAATACCAGATACGATGATGATGTCCAGGTTTCGCTTGTCAACAACGGCATAATGTCGCTATTTCACACTGCTAGATATTTAATCGACGGAATGGAAATTGAAGCAATTCAAAAGAATGTCGATATCGCGACTACAATTCTAGGTTAAATGAGATATTCAGATGATTATGCGAGAACAGTTGGACCTTCTATGATGTTTGTAAAAGATACCACGGATCATCCAGATCACAATCAATTTTTAGTAAGACGACTACAAACTCGCGAACCCACTGATGCTGACATCGAGGATATGATTATAAGTCAAAATGGAGAATTCAATATGGGGTTTGCAACTCGTAAAACTTGTTAAATGCCATTGGGGAGTTTTCCTGTGCGATTCTTCTATCTCACATATTTGGATTTTGCCGCGATGTTGAAAAGGTTATATTCGGCGCAAAACATACGGTTGTACTCAATAGAAAGGGGGATGACGACGATGCAATATGGAGGATTGGAACAGCTCACGTCGGTAGAGTAACTTTGACGAAATTATCGTTGTGGATACCTGCGATGACTCCTTCGGTCGACCACGAGCAACGACTAATGTCTTTTATGCTAGCAGATGGTAAGTCATTATTGTCCTGGCAAACGGTGACTACGAATAGTATCTTTCGTAACGCCGGCGGGGGTTTGTTCACGTGGCACTTATCTTTCCAGCATGGAATAGCTCCTCCGAAGTATATTTTCGTTATACTTCAGTGAGCTAATAGAACAAGCAAAAACGAAATTCAGTGGTATTTGACACACTCGGTGTTACACAGGTTTCGCTACGAGTACACGGTCACCAAGAAACATCCGACGATATAATTATGGATTTTGACCATAACCAAGCTGCACGAGCGTATCAACGGTTGATGACTTTCTAGGACGTGACCTAGATATTGACACTGGAATGTTAGTATCTCAGCGGAACTTTACACATTTGTATCCGATCTACTACTTCTCGTTGGAACATATGGATTTGTATAGGCAACCTGTCGTTGATATATTTTTCAGGGCTAATGTAACCGATTTTCCAGTTGGCGGATATAGAGCTGTAGCCGTTATTCTCAGTGTTAAGACAATGTTGCTCGAGGGGGTTGGTGGACGGATGAAACTAGTTGACGCACCAGTAGAAAATATACAATAAAATTCAAAATATATAACAATTAAATTATATGTTACTAAATAAAAATGTTATATAGTCACGAATGTCACCTTGACTCCTGGTCAGACAAAAGACATCAATCGAAAAACTCTATTACGTACGGAACAAAGATAAATCTGAAGCGTGAGCAGATAGTTAATGGAGGGCAGAATAAATTGTCCTTGACGAAAACTCAGCTGAATCGTTTCAATAAAACTTTAAGGGCGAATACAGGAGTACAGTTGGAGTTTTCATCCTCTGCAATTTCTAACATGGTTAAGTCCGGTGGAATATTTCCTCTCCTCTCCGCGATTCCAGCGTTAATTGCCGCTGCGGCTCCCGCTATCGCTAAAGCTGTGGCGTTAGGTGCTGTTGGCACCGCTGCTGGTATATCACTGAAAAAAGCAACCGGAAAAGGATATAAAAAAGGGAAGAGGTTTGAGACTCCCAGGAACATACCGAGGAAACGGCTTGAGACTCCAAGGAACTTACAGAAGCTAGGTTTATCTCCGATGTCAAATTTTGATTTGATAGCAGCGGTTAAAAAACCTCCCCGATTAAACATTACAGAGGTGTTTTTTATGCAGGATCAATTACCTAAACACCCATCAATCCCAGAAACATGTATAATTAATATAGATGATAAAACCGGATCTGGAACTCACTGGGTTACATATACGATACATCCTAAGTCAAGTACTTATTTCGATTCGTATGGGCTAGCACCGCCAAATGAATTTCCCAAATACGTCTCCTGGTTAAGACCTCCTGTTTGGTATTTAACAATGCCCACGTTAAAATTAACTAGTCCTCCGATATGTGGAAGAGAACGTGTTAACGGCGATCTCAAAATCTCCTAAAATACCCCATAAAACCGTGCACGAATATACTAGTTCTTGCTATTTTAAAGAGATCTTAAACGTATAATGGTAGATATTTGTGGAAGATCACTATCGCGTAGAGCAAGAACCAAAGGAGTTTCCCTCGAAGAAGTAAAGAAGTTCATATCGAAGATGTTATCGGATACATTAAACCATTTAAGTGTGGACCCAAACGAAGTTGTCGTATTTCAAGATCGGCAAGGTTAATTGAAAACGAGCACTGTCTCCCTGGATGACATCTTGAGGAGAGGACGCGATGTAGCTAAAAATACTATCGCGTTGTTAACGAACAGGGCAAACTTAAACCGGGTGTACTCATTTCAACTATCTCAGATAAGCCAACTTCGCTTAATGACAATTATATATCTTCGGTAAATTCGCTAAAAACACTAATGACAATTATTAGTCTCACGTAAACCATTTTGCGGGGATATAATAAATTATTGCAGATATATATATATATATATATATATATATATATATATATATATATATATATATATATATATATATATATATATATATATATATATATATATATATATATATATATTCAACCGGTAACTACGCCAATGCTCACAGAAACAAAAGCCTCCATTGAAGTATTAACCTCGGTGAAATCTGCATATGACTCACACATAATCAGATTTAACTAATTTACCGAGTAACTAATATATATATACAAAAAGTATAGCTGACAACATTCACGCGCCTGTTATTAAATTCTTTGGAAATCCACCTATGGTCGTATTATCGCTAACATAAATAAAATCATCCGTTGACGATTAAAAAAACTGCGTGAAGAATAAAAGGAACAGGTTGAAAAACAGTTTACACGCCTCCAAAATAACTTTGGAAGGGTTGATGACGCCCTTGACAGCTTTTTCAGTAAACCCGCGGTGCTTCCTATAAAACTTTCAGATGTTAAAACATCCTTTGACGAGATCAAGAAAACTCACGAGGCAATCAAAGATGATTTTCCGAGGATTAGCACACTTGTTAAAGGTAAAATTCCTCACGAAAAAAATTTAAACGCATTATACACGATATAACACGGATCGTTTGCTTGGACCCCTACAACTAACACATTAGATATCACCGCGACCGTCAAAAGAACTTAAAGACTAACACTGGTATCTCCGACCCAATTTAATCTTTCGTCGACGAGTTCATACGGAGTCAATAATACTATATCGACGATCATCGACAAAGATTCAACTGAACGATTCACGATAACTACCTTCGATAGAAATCAAATTCGGGTATCTATAACCTGGTATGTAGAATTTGTAGCCGATTTGAGTCAACAGCTTAATTGAAATCTACGGTTTTAAATAATGACATCGACCACGCAGAAGTATCGATATCGTCATACAATTTCAGACTAAACTCAAGTCGTTATCAGAAAACTGCCAAATAAAAATAAAAACATATCGGAGAAGAATTACCGCCGTTGACGTTATCGTGTACTCGGTTTCAGGTGTAATTACCTGAACGGGTATAATACTCACCTCAATGGTAGCTCCGATAGCTGTTCCAATTTACATATCCGCGGCTACAACTATCGCAGGGGAAATATCTATAATAACAAAACAATTGTCATCCTGCAGTCAACGCAAACTGCAAGACAACATTGTTAAGTTCAGTACTGTGTCAACCGCGAATTCTCAATTATATGCGAAGATCTCATCATCTCTCGACGACACTTTAATATCCGATAGCGAGTTCTCTGCGATGGTCCACATTTATGACTCCGCGATGTAAAAATTAGAAAAACACCTAGAAGTTAATAACAACAATGACAACGTCATCACAGATATCACAGCAGGAATTACTTCAGCGAATAGCGGAGAATACCGCTTCGTTGAAAACAACGTTAATATCGACCACGTCAAAGAAACCCGAATTTTGTATCAAATTTTCAACCCCCATTTCCACAACAGACATTGCGCTAACTCAATTGGCTGTTTATCACAGCTGGCCCAATATCAGATCAGAATCATTCGCGGGTAAACCACCTAATAACAGCTTTGTATTGGCGCATCAAAAACCCGACGGTACCCATATATATATATATTCCGATAGGTAGTTATCAGATCGAGGATATTAACGATGAGATTCAACGCAGAACAAAATCTATTACCGATCCAAAGTCTAAGACCGAGTTAACTGTTCTCCCTCCATCGTTATCAACTACCATCGAGGTAAACTCACCTGGATACGTCGTAGACATATATAACAGTTTGATAAAAACACAATTCTCACGCGTTGAGTAGTTCTGTAAGAATATTCCCTGTGAGTAAAACGGTAAAATAAATTCACGGGGACATATTTGACGCTATCTACAAGATAAGTAAAACAGATCCCGTTTTAGTATGGTTATTTAACAGCAAAGAAGAAGGATATGACCAGTCTGTCAAGACGAACGGAGACTTACATCGAAGAGAAGAACTTCAAACGGATATGAATAATCTCGCACTGAGGTATACCGATAACCCAGATGAAATTATGCGAAATTGTTTTATGGTACCGTCTGTCGCAGCTCATTTTGCCAGAGAGAAACCGACCAGAGCTGATTTTCTCGAGGATGTTAAGGCCAGTTGCGTAGAATATAGTCACGGTGGTTTATGGAACACAAAGTATAACATTGAAGATATGATCTCAGTTGATATGGCAGCGTGTTACCCCGGGAGTTTTCTTGGATACCGTGAATGCAGTGAATACTTTGCACGGTTTGGTCATCCCATGCATGAGATGATAATAGTAGCGATAAATGTAACATTACCCGATTTTGATTTTACTGGATTTGCAAGAGTAACATCGATTAAATTAGCAGATCGTCTTCACCCGATATTTTACGCGTGGTTCGGAAAACATTTTTCAACGAAAAATGGGCTCCGATACCATTATTTAGGTTGCTGTTAGATAAACAAATGTTAATATCGTTAACTGCTTTCACTGCGATAATCTCATACCGGAAACTAACCGATGTGTGGTTACCAACCTAGAAAAACGCGATGACTGGGACATGAACAGATATCTAGAAAAACAAGCGAAGGATCTTGGAAGAAGAATAATCGGGAAGTTTACTCAGTGAGGATCAAATGATTATAAACGGCGCTGCACCCGATTAGTATTCAATGATGCTGAACTAGATTTTATTATTGCGGATGCAACCGCGAAGGAGATATTTAAATCGAGGAGAACGGCTTATTTATCGAAAAAACTCGTGACTATCGTTGAATGTTTATTTTATTTCAAATGAGAATCACCGCAGTATACTCATTTAAGATCTTCGATGCTCTGTTATGTTTCGATGAACCTATGTTCGATGTTAAAAAGATTCTCTAATATCGTGGTTAGAGTTGCCACGGACTCATTCTATTTCGATAAAATATATCGGAAACTCGTCGAAGAGTATACTACGCTGGAAGGCGATTGGGGAACTTGGTGAATAAAGCATGAGACGCTACACGAATACTGCGAGTCGGCTATTGTTTCCATCGAAGATAATTACCGCGAAGATACGGATATGGAACTGTCATCGTATCCTTCTGTGTATGATCCGATAACCAGACATCAAACGGTTTATTTGAATGGTCCAGGAGGATGTGGAAAGACAACTCGGGTAATCGATTTATTTTGGGAAAACCGCTGATATGGTTATACTTACTCCAACTCATCGTCTTGCACGAGAGATGAAATCCAGAGGAGTTATCACAGTTTCTTCCGATGGAGTGGAACTGAGTGGACTCCTAATTGACTGAAAACAAAACATATTCCTGCGATAATTATGTGTGATGAAATCGATGCATTATCGTTAGAGCTGCTAAAAACATTTTTGGAGTGGTTAGCCACAGCCATTTGCTGGAGAGTCTCCTCACGATTGGCTAAAAACCAACGTTGACCACTACGAAGAGATAAATACGGACTATCGTTCGCTTGATGAAGAATTAACCTCGTTAAAATTTGCTGTAAGACTACAACCGGATTATGTACAATGTGAAATAGCACGTAGGTTGTTCCCTGAAACTGCCATTGACGAGTTCTGGGTCACGTGGAAACCAAATGATCTGGTAGTCGCTAGCAGACAAAAAGATATCATCCTCAGGTAGAATTATTTAACACTCACAAAGAAAAATTTCCGATGTGCCAGGTTACATTGTGCTATAGGCCCAAGGATACAAGACGACAAAACATCAAAATCTGGAAAATCTGAGCGACAAGAACTAGTTCTGAATGATATTTTAATAGCTGATATCGCCGTAGTTGAAGACGCATTGAGCGCCGAAAAGTCTCCGTGGATGCTAGGATATGCGATGACTGTACACTCGTCACAGGGATTAACTATTGCAGATACAACTGTATGGATCGTCGATGACTTTATCGAGTGGTCAAATTTAGTATATCTCGCAGTATTACGAGTAAGGAAAATAAGTCAACTTCGAAGATTTGTTATTAGATGAGACCACGCGACAGTAATTGAGTGACATGCGGGATAACCTGTAACTGTTCACGTGTAAAACCACGTTGTGGCGCAGTTGGGTCTAGTCTATATATCGCTGGTCTGTTCTTAGATGTTACCGTGGTAAATATTTTGTGTGTGGTGATACTCCATATCGGATCAGTTGACCTTCTACCACCGTTAAGCTCGCCAGGTTCATATAAATATCTCACTATGACATTCCTAGGTAAGACCCGCGATGGAAACTCCTTTTTTGGGAGTTTTATATATTTTTTGTTATCACGATAGCTGGTTTCATATTTATCGTCCTGGTAACCTCATTATTAAGTGCTGAAATTACTTCTGGTAATCGTTAATCTCATTCACGAGATCGTTTATCGTCGATAAATTCCTTGGCGTACTGAAAACGAAATAGCTTATCCGCAAGAATTCTATTGAATCGTTCGACAATTGCCTGATCGCGTTGGATTGCAGTGTGTCCTTGTCGTATTGTGATATTATGTTGTTTCATCGTTGATAATATTTTACTTTGAAAGTCTTTACCGGGATCAACCTGAAGGAGATTTGGCCACCGCAGATGACCTCGACGCTAAATTCTTTTGAACGCGGAGGCAACTTCAGAAGAAGTCTTCGTTGATAACGGTTCCGCCTCCTTGTGTCTACTTGTAACGTCAACTACAGTCAACGCGTATTTGTAAGTACGTGTATTGACTTTGTAATGCGGCAGAAATAATATATCGGCCTGATGAACCTCATTTGGGGTATTAATATCGAATTACGCGTATTGAATTTTCGTTGGGCGCGGTAGATTAATTTGCCATATTGCTTGCTTGGATAACCGATCCGCCGCTGTTGCATTCGTAACTTTAGCCGCGCTGGCGAGTTTATCGATCGCTGATTTACCTTTGTAGTATCTACTTGGAGAATAATAAATCGATTCGATATAATCAATGACCAGCCCCTTATACAATTTTACTCTTCATGGCGGCCTTTATTATCCAGGATGCTAATTTTTCTCTGAAAGATTTATCGGGGATATAATTCAACGCGTGGATCAATTTTATATCTGCGAGATGACGTTGTTGAAGATCTTTACTTCGATATGCGATATCGTGAACACGACAGGCTTCGTCGATATCGTTTATCAGATACTCACCCGGACGAGGTTGATCCTGGTCACCGAGTCTGATATCTAATCTAGTTCCCGGCCAACAATAACTATATCCAAGAAGGTGTTTTTTTCCTGGATACTTCTCCCACGGGGTTCCCGAGAGTTTTTCTAACTTGGAGGCAATATCACCTCCGTCTTTTTGACAAACCTAAATTTTTTTACACCACACTGTGCACACTTGCCAGTGACAGCTTCTCTGTTATTAGTTTTTAAAATAGGAACTGGGTCAATCGTTGGCGTATGAATTTTACATTTTACACAATATAAACCCATAATACTAGTTATGTTATATCTAATGGAAATTACGGATTTTTTCGCGTTGAAAAAACGAGTACCTGTCAAACACAATCCGATATTACCTAACTCTATTCGAATGATAATTACTGGACCATCCGGGAGCGGTCAAACACACCTGTTACTTAATCTCATAATGAAATGGATGAAGTGAGATAAATTGTATTTGGTAGCACCGAGTGAGGACGATCAGCATTGTTATCGAGTGTTTAAAGATTATAACCAAAACGCCACGGGGATAACCGGGGAGGATGTAATTGAGTTTATCACATATATTGACGAAGCACCCTCAGTTGAAGACATCGATGGGGACATTAATAACTTAGTCGTGTATGACGATACGATGTTGGACAAACAGAAAAATCCAGCGAGGGTATTCTTGCGCAGCACACATAAAAACGCAGACGTGATATATATCACTCAAAGTTACACTCAAATTCCAAATGTGATCCGCGACAACTGCAACATTTTAGCGGTATTTAACGGAGTTGATAACCATACACTCATAAATATTTGTCAAACTTGGTGTAGTGATATGGACTATAACAAATTCAGAAATTTCTTTAGTCGTGCTCAGGCAACTCCACACGGATTTGTAACGATAAATCTATCTAACCCCGAAACGCGATTTGAATAGGACTAGATAAAATATATAGTTAATTCAACGCCGCCTTGTTTTGAACATTCAAACCGGAACAGAACCATCTGAAACATAATAAAAATATGGGATTGAATAACAAATTTATAACTGTTATTTTACCAAAATAAAGGCTGGGCGAACTGGCGGGCTCAGCCTCTCAGACACGATAAAAACCTGGGATTGAATAACAATTTTGTAACTGTCATTTTGCCAAAATAAGGTCTGGAGTAAAAGGTGGGCTTAACCTTCCTGCTGCTCGTCTTCGTTGCCAAGTCCTTACGTCGGCCATGTTTTGTTTAGTGTAATACAAATTTATATTTTACTTTCAGAAAGGAATGTTAAATAGAGTCTCTTTTGAAAAAAACATAAAATGCCTAACAGTGTAATGAGATTAAAACTCTGTAGTTAAAACACACGCCCATCGGAATACACAAAACATTTTATACAGAGAAAAGCATTTTTTCAAACACAGAATAATGAATGCGGGTGATGTCATATTGTTTGGTTCAGTACCATCATAATGCAGTTGACTATCCATGTTTACGTACCATACCATGTCCCTGTCACAATGACACATAACATCGTTGTAATATTCATTGGAAAGAAGGTTTACTCGATGAAGATAGAATAAATTCCCATAAAAACTGTAATGTACTTGTGACCGGATATTTGCAGAACTTGACCTGGAACAGTAGATAACAGAATATTAAACAAATTTCATTTTGAGTCAGAATAGCATCCCATATTTACCACGCAAATATGCAGTGGTTGGATAAAGTTCTGTCAGTTTGGAGACCGATTTATGTCCACGTTCACTTGTGAACGGAGATGAGTTTATTTATTTCTGAAGTAAACGTTTAAATCACGCTTGTATATAGGTAGATTCCATGCTACAGGATTGCAGACACTCTCCACCACCATCCCACACCCCCTCTATCAACCGAGCAATACCCTTAATTTTACCTGTTGTTGTTTTCTTGGAATTTTAACTAATTTGCATGTTAAAATATTATAAATGCCAAAACAAGCTCCTGTGGTTTAAATTGGCACTATTCGATAGACGGAACCATTTAACCCCAATTCCTTTCGTGACTCGAGCCAAAAAATGACCACAAAATGCTAATTTAAATCAAAACATTCTATTACGCGAGGTCAAAAATGATTTCGCAGCCAGTCAGTAAAAAGAATACTGCCGAAAACTTTGATGTGCTTATGGAACCAATCAAAGCCACAAAAATGGCATGTTCACGCGATATAATATCAAAATATGAAACTGCGCAAACTATTGGCAAAGTATACCGGCAATGTGACAAAAAGTGATACACACCCTAACGTATATAAGTAAATGCAATAGTTGCCAACTGCAGCTAATTAGAAAATGTAAATTAAGCGAGTAATCAATCAATAATCAACGCATATAATTTTTAATGATGACCATTATTTAGAATTTAAAGACAAGAAATTTCGTCTTTCAAAGTTTCATCTATCACAAAGTCTGTCCAAGTATAGGATTTACACAACTATGAATACATAATGATTTAGGTCACAGAGTGTTATCAAAACTTAGAATCTGTACAAAATTTGTTTATTGCTGATTTATCGATTGCGCCGAATACCTAATGGGAAGAGGCTGAGTGGTCCGAATTAGTCATGTGCTTAGAAAGTTATTGGGCTGACGATGCTATAGGCGACTATTACCAAAACTCGATGACGTGTAGCGTGATCCCCAGTCGCCTGACATTGTTTAATTTATGCCAATATCCCACATACTTGACTTCCCCTTATTGACACTGCTGCACAGATTAAAATCTTATTGCTTCAGTCCGACTGTATTTACACTGTTTTTTCCCCGACGGAATGAAATCGTGGCAATTGTAAGCGTTTACATATGTTTATGTTGTTGTAATGTTTGAAATGCGATAGTAGTCGACAAATGCCTAGGTAGGCTAAGGTGGGCTAAGTTTTACTAACTAAACTGATCCAGCTGATCTCGTTTATACATTATTGCACATCTCTAGCTGATCAGAAATCATGCAATTTCTAATTTCTTTGGCTATCACGAAGCAACAATTAATTATTAACTGTGCCTCAATTGACAAAATAAACTAAAAGAGACGATATTGGAGTAAATGTGTAATCCCATAAAATGAGAATCGGATCAAACTCAAATATTTATATATGAAGCATTCAAACGGATTTGTTTTATAGCAAACTGAAAGGAAATGAATGGAGCATGTTTTTGCATTGATGGAAACAATAAGAAATAATAAAAGGAAATCAATGAAAATTATAGCAAAACAGAAGACAAAGAAATCATATTAGAAACTTTAAAACAGAACAAATCTGACTTAATGTAAAAAAAAATACTTGTAATTCTAAATCACATTAGCTGCAAATATAGCCAGCAGCAGGGGGAGGGGGGCGAACCCTACATTTGTCCGAGACATCATTTGCTCTAAATCTAACAAACATCTCGAGAGAATTAATTCGAATCCTTCGTTTTCAACCAAAAAAAAAGGATTACTTGCTCGTAACATAAGTTTTTCGCAAATCATACTCCAAGACCGTTTTCATCGATTGGTCTAAATACGGTCTCGTCGTGATGTCATCGCCCTCCTGCTGCTACAGGTTAATAATTTATTTCAACCAAATATTTGATCGAGTCTTTAGGACTTTACAAACAAACTAATCGCTAACACCTCATCTTGTAGATCAATTAAATTATTTGACTGGTCAGTGAGTCGGAAGTTAATTCTCGTCAGCGAATTATTATGGCATCGCATATAGACAGGATTAATTGGGTTTTCAGTAATTAAGAATCCTGGAGGAGCTGTTGGTACAAACGAATAAAGAGTATATTCTTGCTGAGCTTGATTTGATTGCTCTAGATTAATTTGATAGCTTCCTTCAATTGCATCACATACTAAATTGAGCGCAATCACCGCTGAAATATTTACATTGTGCGGGTCAATATGTCTACCGCCGCCATCTGGGTCATTATTATATTTGAGGATAATTGAATCTTGTACTTGTAATACCTTGATAACATTTCTAACAGATTCTTGTAGTTCCTCAGCGTTATATCCGGGAAACTTGAAATTATGTAGATCGGCTTCTGTGATATTGTAACCGGTTAGGAATCGTTGTTTATTGTTGCTGTTGTCATTAATTATTGTTTGAATAATTCGTTCGTTGATATATTCCATATCAGATACAAGCTGATTTAATATTTCAACGTGTTTTCGCGATTTTGTTTGCCCTAGTTGTTCTAGTTGTGTTTCATGTAATTGATTAATTTCATTAAAATAACCAGTGATGTCAGTTAGCGTAAATGAAATAGTAACAGTTGACTCATCTGTTCTTTTAATGATAAAATCACATTGCAACGTATTTTGTTGGTAAATATGAATCTATCGGCGATTTTTACTTTTCTTGTATCAGATAAATCATTTTGATATACGGGATTGATTTCATGATATGATTGTACGTCTGTGGTTAAGTCGGCGGTTCCGGGTGGTTTTTCAATCCATCCTAAGATTGTTCTTAACGGGCTGTTATAGATATCCACGGCATACTCAGGGGAGTTTATTTCGATCGACGACGAGAGCGTCGGTTCATGAACTTTAATAGCTATGCTGTATTCTTTTCCAGTGCTTGAATCTTTTCCAGTGATTGATTTTATTCTACGGTGAATTTCGGTATCGATTTGCTCAATTTGGTACGACCCAGTTGGTAACGAAACAGTTTTCTACGCTGGAGTACCATCAGGTTTATTTTTATACGAGAACACCAGTGCGTTATTGGGTTGCTGACCGCCAAATGCAACCGATCTGATATTAGGCCAGCTATGATATACTCGTAATTTTGCCAGCGCGATCTCGCGCGCTGGAATCGGAGAAGGGAAGTTCACACTAAATTGTGGGTTTGTTGATGTTATTGATATCATGCTTGTTCGTATCGGAGTGGTATTCTCCGCGATTCGTTGAAGCAGTTCGAGTGCCATTTTTGTTAACGCTGTCTTCAATTTCAAATTTCAACATCGCGGAGTTATACAACTGGGTCATCGTGGAAAATTCAACATCGGATATGAACGAATTCTCTATCGACAGCGAGATCAACTCGGATAATTTCGAGTATGCATCAAATACCACCCGGTACCGAGCAGTATAATCACTGAGTTTTTTCTGAGAACACGATGACAATTTTTTAGTTATCGCGGTGGCGACTGCCGTAATTGTTGTTGCTGCGGAGATAGCAATTGGAACTGCAATCGGAGCCATCATGGTCACCGTCGACAAAATAACCCCGGCACTGGCCATCACACCGGACACCGAGTACACGGTGATGTCGATGATTGCTACGCTGCGTCGGTATTTTTTCATTTTTTCACGATAATGCTCACAAAGTGATTTCAAGTTCGCGGAAAATTCTTTCACAGTATCATATCGATATCGATGTGATTGTGATACCTCTGGGACTATTATCGGTTCAATTGATTTCATCGATGTCATTGTTATTTTAAACCCGCTAGTGTTTTCAATTATTCGCCATCGTTAAGGGGAATTGCTATTAGCTTCAGCCGGAAAAATCATCTAAAAATTCTAAACACCAAGTTATTTTTGATCTAATGGTGGAGCTATCAACCGCGACGACATTAAAGTCTTGTCCGCGACCCTTCATAATTAACGTCGCTTTGCCACCAGAGTAGGTTTTACCGTCCGCGATCATATTAAATTGATCGAAAGAGATCAACGGTAGCCTGTAGATACCATCGACCCATGTTGGCCTGAAGATATCGGCCCTCATTTCGACACCCCAGAGAATGGGGGACAATGTAGTATAAACGTCTCTTATCCAATCCATGGTTCCATGATCAACCGTATACACGATATTTTTAACGCCTATGTCTGGATGCGGAATCTTTACCTTTTCAGATTTATTTTAGTTTAAGAATATCATCGTAAATATCGAGATAATTTAGCGTGATTATGGTAGGATCTATTACCCCCCTCGGCTCCCTGTTAGAAAAGAATGAAACCAGAAGGTCTCTGATTTTAAGCTGTTCTTGGTCTTTAAGATACAGGTCGATGTGATAAAATTTTGTCGTGAGATGTTGGGGGCCATAATTCCCAAAGAACTTCTTAACAATTTCGCTGATGGGCTTGTGCTCGTCAATAGCTTTTTTAACTTCAGGGAGGGTTGGGCCTGTCATAGATGTGGTTTCAGACACAGGTGTTCTCCCCAAAAATTTATCCACGATGGTATTAAGTGTTGTTTGTCTCACCATAAACATATTAATATCTTTGAGAGTCATCGTAGATGTAGCTGGGACACCAAATAAATTATTAGCGACGTAGGCATTTTGAGAATGCCTGATAAGAAACTCGCTAATTTCAGCGAGAGTCATGCCTGTCACAAGCGGGGTTCCTAAAAACTTAACAATTACATCGTTAGTGGGTTTTTGTACCTTTTCAAGATTTTCTATTAGTTTAGAAATATCGAGATAATTTGCCTTGATTTCATTTTCATTCATCATCTTTCCCGCGTCCCTGTTAAAAAAGAATAAATATAGAAAATTTTTAATTTCAGCGAGAGTCATGCCAACCACAAGCGGGCTTCCAAAGAATTTATGTACGACATTTTTGCGAAAATTGTTATAACCTCGAATATAATCATCCAGGTCACGGCCGCGGGTGGCAATCATGCTGTTCGTGGGCGTCAATCGCGTCGGTGATCGTAGACAAAAGTTCGCCTGGTTTAAGCTGTCCGTCGTTGGAATACAGCGCAATAGAGTTTCAGCGGCATCGCACTGCCGTATCAAAATGCCATCCGCGGATATATTACTGCTTTTCAATTTACCCTGGCGATCTTGAAATACAACTATTTCGTTCGGGTCAACACTTGCTAAATTTAACGTCTCAGCGATTTCATCTTCAATTATTTGTTTTTACATCCTTGATAGAACCCGCAGATGTTTCCGCGGTGGGTTTCGACATTGACAGAGATCGTCCCCAAATATTAATCATTATTGTAAAGACTCTAGTATTTTTAATTTATTGATTCTCTAAAATTACTTTGTAATTTCCCACTCGTGTATTTTTTTACAACCAGATGAGGTGGTTTCTGTGACGATGAAATCTCCGCGAGGACATTTAATACTTCACGGCCGCATATCAGTGGATCATTTAATTGTTGTGTTGGCAGCGTGGAATAAAAAATCGGAAACTTTTTGAGTTTCATAGAAGAATTTATATACCGCATAAACTCGTTCGGAGGGGCTAGCCCATATGAATCGAAATAGACAATTCCACGTGGATCAATCGCGTATGCAACCCAGTGAGTTCCCGATCCGTTACTGTTATCAAGATTGATGATACCAGTTTCAACGCGTTTAGGTTTTCTCGGTAATTGATCTCTCATAAAAACCTCTCTGAAGTTTTTATCGCTAGTTATTTAGCAGCATCAATTAAATCAAAATTGGACATAGGGAGAATTGGGCTTTCAACTAATAAACCGTTCCTGGTATTCTTAGACCCTTTCCGCTGTACCGTGAATACGGAGTTCCTGGTAGTCTTAGACCCTTTCCCTTTTTTTTATATCCTTTCCCAGTTGCCTTTTTCAACGCCATCTCTGCCGCGGTCCCAACGGCTCCCAAAAACCGCCGCTTTCGCCACTGCTGGGGCAGCGCTGCAATCAATGCTGGTATTGCAGCTAACAATGGAAATATACCACCTGATTTTATCATGTTGGCGACTGCAGCTTTCGAAAGTACAATTTGAACCCCTCTCTTATTCTTTAGCGCATCATTGAAATGTTTTATTTGACGATCCGTCAGTAATATTTTATGTGTACCGCCTGACATCTGCGCTGGTTTTAACGTTATTGTTATTCCACATTCTTTAGCGGATTTTGATCGCAATTTCTTGACCTGACCATTAGTCAGCTTGACACTAACAACACTATATGTCATTTTATTGTAAAACACATTTATGCTTTCAATTGATCTAATTGGAAACTTTTCAAGTTTCATTTACATATTTTCCACTGGTGCATCAATGATTCTCATTCGTCCACCAACACCTTCAAGTAGCATTGATTTGTCGCTGAGAATAACAGCAACCGCTCTATAATCAACACCACCAGGATCTATACGAGCCCTAAAATTTATGTCAACAACGGATTGCCTTGTAAAAAATCAAGATGTTCCAGCGAAAAGTAATAAATTGGATACAAGTTCTTAAAATCGAGTTACGATATTTGTAAACCAGTATCAACATTTTGATCACGACCCATATATGACTGCATCCGATGATACACACGTGCTATTTGGTTGTTTCCGTAATTAAACTGTATAACCTCAGATGGTTCTTGTTGTCCGTTTATTCTCAGTGAAACCTCACTTACACCTAATTGATCAAATATCATATGACTGTGTTCTTGGGAGCGTAATCGATTCCGATTCTGCAGCGCTATAAATATATGACGTGGAGCTGAAACGCCTTGTTTTGATGCCAAATGCCATGTAAATGTACCATTAACATTATCTTCTTTGGCATCAGTTGTTGTTGTTAGCCAACTTAGCAATGATTTACCGCCTGTGTCCATAAATGAGAGTAGTCGCTCTTCTGTGGTAATTGATGGGGCCATTACTGGCATCCACAATGCTAATTTAGTTAAAACAACTTTACCATCATGGACACCATTAACGCGCCAAATTGTCTCGTTGTCATTGCCTTTTCGTACTAATGCGATTGTGTGTTTGGCTCCATAAATAACTTTTCTGACATTTCTGCAGAATCCAAATATGTGATGGAGTGGAATCGCACATGAAAAATAGCGCTGCTGTTCTTGCAATGCTCCTTTTCGTGTTGCAAATCCTAAATTGAAATTACCATTAACGCCTCTGAGAATGTCAAACGCAGCTCCGGGTCTAGCTCGACGTTCTGGATTAGCTGCTTCTTGTTAATTTGCTTCTGCAGTATATTGTGCTTTCAACACTTTAATGTATTGAAGGTGGTCAGCGTTATCAGAGGTATCCTTTGCAAACATCATAGATGGACCAGCCGATCTTGTATAATCATCGGAGTATCTTGCTAGCCCGATTATTGTTGTTGCAACATCAACTTCACGGTCTATTGATTCAATTTCTTTTCCATCAATGAGATATCTTGCACTTTCAAACAACGCCATTATGCCTATATTAACAAAACCAACTCGGATATTTGGATCATTTGCATATGGGGTATCAGCTGCAACATTTGTTACGAGTTTTCCATCTACTTCGATAAATGCTTCACATGGCAAAAGTATTTACTTGAAGTTCAATTCGCGATCGTAGGTCGGGTTGTATTGCATGATAGGAATAGTATTGATAATCGCGGACGGAATTGTCCTTGGGTACTGGGGCTTCCATATCAAACGCGGGATCGGCCTGTTGTTTAAACAGTTTATTAACATACTAGTGTTTTCAATTGTGAAACTCTTTGTAATCATCGTCGTTTTTGTTTTCGTTTCAAACCACTTCCTGCTATCGCGTTCATGATAGCGCTATCTGTTACCGGCGAATCCGTCAATGATGACGGAGTCACCGAAGCAGCCAACGACGCTAGTTTTTCTTCCACTGCGCTATTTATTGCTTTGCTGATTTTTGCAGGCATCACTGTAGTTGATGGCAGCACCGTTGGTTTCTTTCGCACCAATGATGCTATTTTATCTTTAGCGGCAGAAAATGCCTTTCCGGCAAGATTTCCAACAGCGCCGATTCCCTTATCACGAATAATATCAATGGCTTTCATTGATAATTGTTTAGCTAACGGCGCCACCTTGGGAGCCATTCTTGTAAATAACCACGCAATGGTATTGCCGAAACCATCTCCGTAATATGCTCTATAAACAGGCAATCGTGAGTTCACCACGTAGACGCTTACGGGTTTATCATGGTTGTAGTGTATGATCATCTTGTTATAAAACTAGTAGTTTTTCAATTAGTGATCAATCGCTAAGATCCATAGGATTTTCATCATAACCATGGGCGTCTCTGTGATTTTCAACTGATACAGCAATGAGTTCTCGATATACATTAATGTCCATGATACCGCCGACAAATAATCGTCTACAGATATCAGCTGCTTCATTAATTATCTCGACGGAGTTGTTTCCGGCTCGATTCCCTCCGATGAGAACCTCTAACCGTGATATATCACTGACGATGTTACCAGGACAAGTAACTAGACCACTACCTGAAATTACTGGCAATTTCAGAGATTTAGAAAATCCCTTTCCACTACTATAATCATGTGCTTCCCAGTTTTTCTAAATCCGTACCTTGTAAATAACTAAAAGGATCATCATCTCGATCAGATGGTCCAGGCGAAGGTCCAAGCGAAGCTTGGGGTGGTAGTTGTTGTTGAGATTCTTCTTGTTTAGCAGGTGAAAAAGATATTTTTTTGCAGGTTGTTGTCGCCGCCGCTGCAGTCCTTGTGGTTTTCTTTGTGATTTTTGTTCTTCATATTTATTATACACTTTACTCACCATTTTGAGATATTCAATATATGACGTATTGTCGCTGTCAATTTTACCTGTTTTAGTTCTAATTTTGTAAAATATATCAGCCCAATGTTGTATACCTCTTACATACTTTTGCTGTTCTGGTTTTGACATTTTTTTTCTGTTTTCATACGTCGTAACAACAAGTGCAGGAAACTCTGAATGGTCAGTCTTGTCAATTTCTGCTAACCCTTCTTCGTTAAATCGCGCGAGTAATTCATCTACTATTTTATCATTGGTCTTTTTCGGACCAGGTGGGTTTTTTTGTAACAACGCTGATGTCTTTTCAGTTTCCGCTGCTATCTTTTCAAGCACACCAAGAACAGGCACTTCTCGTCGCTTGCGTTCCTCAGGAATATCCCCAAATACTGCTCGTTCAGTTGCTGTTTTCACATCGCTGGTCGCCTTAGTTACCGGGGCGAACAGTTGTTCACTTGACACAGAAAGGTCAGTCTTCGCATGTTGTCGTTGTTGAAGTTTCTCACGAAGACTGTCTCGAACCGGTATAAACTTTTTAATTGCTGCTAGCCGCTCTCGGGCTAATTTAGTTGTAAGCGATTCACCTACCATATAGTGTTTGTGAACTGAGTTTTCAAATGTGAAACTATCACAATTAAAAGCTGAGTTATTAAATAATGTACCATCAAGCTAACGTATCCATCTCGGACAAGGTTAATTTGTACGACGCTATCCGCGAGTGTTTCAGAAATAACATCGCTGGGGGTTTCAGAATTGTAATATCTGAGAACGGCGATGAACGATTTTTGTTAACGACGCGGCAACAACAACAACTACGTGAAAATGGAGGCGTCGCGGTGATTACTTGCTACCACAACCAGATCATCCAGTACGCACATAACTGCATGAGCAAGCCCTAACTGCTGAGTATCCTTTCAGGAGAAAATCCTATGTGAGTGTTACAAAAAACGCTAAAAAAAATAATTTTTTACTGAAAATTACTTAAGGCCTATTTCTTATAGTAACGCTCACGTGGTTAGGATACTGGTTTTTCCTCGTTTAATATTTTTCTAATATCACGAACCTTAGAGCTAATTTCAGCTCGTTTTTGATACTCATGGCCGAGCTTTTAACGTATTGCTTCAACGGTGCTAAATAGCGTTATAAATACATCAATATCGTTACCGTACAAACAAGCATAGATGGACTTTTGAATTCCTTTAACGAGTCTGTACATCTTAGGTAAAACATAACGACCCTTACTAGACTGATACTCAATGTCTTCATATTCCGAGGCAATCCTGTCACAGTCGAGATCTTTAGAAAATATTATCCCTCGATTCTTCAAAATTGAAATTTCAGCAATTATAGAATTTACATCTTTGATATCAAGACAATTATCAGTCTTCACGCCATTTATGTGATCAATCACAAAGCCATCTTTAATCAATCCGTTATGACATTCAAAATAATTCTATGAAAGAGATATTTTTTATTTCTAACACTAAACAGCAAATACCCCATATTATTCAGAAATCCAACCGGTTTTTTTAGTCTGCGGTGCCTGACAACACCATCACTGGAGGCTTCGTAATTAACAAGCACTGGATGGGGTCTGAAATCTTGGCTCATTTGCATAATAATACTATTTGTCTAATTTATATCAGCTTTAATTATAAACCTCTTGATATAATCTTGAGGGGTTTTGATGATTTTGTCATCGTTAGGGTCAATGACGGTATTTTTTTATTCGTTTGTCATAATAGCGTTTTAGTTCCCTGTATCGTTTGCCTCCGCAACTGAGACATAATTGTGATTTTCCTCTAACGCCAACCCCACATCGGAGGCATGGGAGAGGACCGAAAAAACCGTTGCGAACGCTTTGTAAATGATACCCAAAGAATTCGCTTCTGCATGATTTTCTACACGGGGTTGTTGATCCAATCATTAGCCACTTGCAGTGATTCATTCTACTATATTTTTCTATTTAAATACTTGTTTTAATTATAATATGAAGGAGTTCAAGAGATTATCGAAAATTAAGCCTTGGAAAAATACTAAATTCATTGATTATACCATGAAAGAATTCCAAAGATTATCGAAAATTAAGCCCTGGAAAAATGCTAAATTCAATCTCGATAAGGAGTTCAAGAGATTATCGAAAATTAAGCCCTAGAAAAATACTAAATTCAATCTCGATAAGGAGTTCAAAAGATTATCAAAAATTAAGCCCTGGAAAAATACTAAATTCAATCTCAATAAGGAGTTCAAGAGATTATCGAAAATTAAGCCCTGGAAAAATGCTAATTTTAATCTTGATAGAGTCTCTGATACACCAAAACGTCTAATCGGTGATAGAACTATACTAAGTAAAATCAGGGAGTGTTTTAATGAATTCTACCGAGATGGTGCAACACACTGTTGGTCGACATTTCGAATTATTGATGAAGATGTCAATGTACCCAACATCGATGCTACTATGAACGATGAAAGAGCAGCTGAGATAATTTCACATCTTGGCTGGAAATTCAAGGGTAAATTACAAAGCAATTCCCATCAAAAGTATTTTTTCGGAATAAAATTCATTATCGAAGTCGAAGGCAAATGGATTATCAAGGATAAATTTGAACCAATCCTCAAGGATAAAAAACTGTCATTGTAAGTGGAGATTCCAAACCAGGAATTCTAACTGGAATTGACAAACCATACTACGAAAGATCTTATCCTGTAACAGCAATTGTTTATAGGATATATCCGTTAAATGATAAACCCGATATTGCAAAACTAGCTCCTATGAAATATTCTAGTTCACTGAATTGTGTAGCAACACATGGAAGACGATTAGGTACCATTGTTACCTATTGTGATGGATATATTAAACAATATATGCATTTGAGAAGTTCCATGCTAGCTTATGCTTCTATCAATTTATTTTCTATGATAAATAAATTTCCCTAATACCGCAGTTAGAGTAGCCACTGATTCTATGTATATCCACGAGAAATACAAATCAGATGTACCTAAATTCACAGATCCGGAAGCAAATTGGGGATGTTGGAGATTTATAAAGGAGATGCTACATGAGTATTGTGAATCGGCAGATGTTACCATGGATGAAAAGTACTTAAAGTGTGATGAGATTCAATCCGAATTTTCTAATGCACCACCGGTATCTGATCCAATATGTAGATACAAGACAGTTTATTTAAACGGTTGTGGTGGGTCAGGAAAGACAACTCGTGCAATTGAAGTATATCATAGAAACGCTAGCGCTTCAAAATCAAACATGATTGTCCTAACACCTACTCACAGACTCGCCAGAGAGATGAAACAACGAGGAGTAAATGCCTGTACTTATCATAGTTTCTTTCGATGGAAAGGCGATGAATGGACCCCTGATCGAATGGATGATAAATTCATTCCTGAAATCATAATTTTTGATGAAATATGCACAGTATCGTTGAAAATCTTACAAACATTTCTTGAGTGGTTGTTATTGAAAAATACAAAAGTCGTCATGTGCGGTGATCACGGCCAACCACCACCATTTATCGGTGCATCCCCAATGAATGGCTAAAGGGTTTTGTTGACTATTATGAAGAAATTACCACTGATTATAGATCACTTGATGAACAATTACGCGAGTTCAAAGCGCTAATTAGATTACAACCGGATAGAATCCAGTGTGAAATAGCGCGTGAAATAATTTCAGAAACTCCAATTAATGATTTTTGGGAAACGTGGAGACCAAACGATTTAATAATTGCAAGTAGAAAAACAGTCAGAGACACACTTCAGATGAAGTTTTTTGAATTGCATAAAGAAAAATTTGCAACACTTCCAGTACCGTTGTGTTATAGACCTTCGGATACACGAAAACAGAATATAGAAGTTGATATTCCAAGACCAAAATCCGAAGGATTTCAAAGACAGAATTTAGTGTTAAATGATATTGTGCTGGTTGATATCAGCGTCGTTGAAGATGCATTGCGTGCTAATAATTCCCCGTGGACGCTAGGTTACGCAGCAACAATACATTCTTCACAGGGATTGACTATATCAGATACAATTGTTTGGATGGTGGATAATCACATCGAATGGTCGAATTTAGTCTATCTTGCAGTATCCAGAGTACGAAGAATAAATCAACTTCGAAGAATTGTTTTCGATGATGACACCACAATGGATGATGCTAGCATCGTTGATGTTGAAATTATTGATAAAAAACTCTCCGGTTACAAGCAACAAGACAAAAAACACAACGAGAATTTGACATTGATGTTGAATTAATAATTACGCTGAAGCAGCAACAAAATAATCACTGCGCAAGTTGCAATTGTATAATGCGTTGGCAGTATTCGGATAAAGATCCTCGCCAATTTACCGTAGACAGAAAAAATAACAGTCTCGGTCATGTCAGAAACAATGTGATGTTGACTTGTCTTGAGTGCAACAGACGCAACGGCGCTACTTAAGACCCCGCGGTGGTAATTGAGTATCGTCAGGAATCACTTGTAATTGTTCGCGTGTAAAACCCCGCTGAGGGGCAGTTGAATCCAATTTATAGATTGGAGGTCTACCAGTTGATTGTGTTATAGTAGATATCTTGTGTGCAGTAACACTCCAAATAGGATCAGTAGCCCTTTTTCTGCCACCTTCAAGCTCTCCTGGTTCATATAAATATCTCACGGTGACATTACTACCAAGAATTGGTTGGGAAACACTATAATCTTTTTGTGAAATTCTTCGAATTTCCATTTTAGGTATAGACTTCTTTTTAATCGCGTTGATATGTTTCATGTTGATTGTTCTAGTAATCTCATTATTCAGTGCGGTAATCACAGCTGGTAACCTTTTGACCCATTCACGGGATCGCTTTTCTTGGATAAATTCTTTTGCGTATTGATATCCAAATAACCGCTCAGCAAGAGTCCGATTAAATCGTTCAAAAATTGCCTGATCGCGATGTAGTGCAGTATGCCCCCGTCTGATGGTGACATTGTGATCTTTCATCGCAGATAAAACAGCGCCTTGAAATTCCTTGCCAGGATCGACTTGTAATAGATTTGGCCAGCGTAGTGGGCCTCGTCGATAAATCTTTTCAAATGCAGAAGCAACTTCAGGTGATGATTTTGTTTTTAGCGGCTCTGCTTGTTTGTATCGACTCGCAACGTCAACTACGGTTAGCGCGTATTTGTAACCGTTGTCATGTGGTAAAAACAATAAATCAGCTTGATGAACTTCATTGGGTATGGTAACATCAAAATGCGAGAAATTGATTTGTTTAGGACGCGGTAGATAAAGCCTTTATCACTTTTGCGGCGCTAGCGAGTTTACTGATTGCTGCTTTACCCTTCCAGTATCCTCTCGGAGAATAATAAATAGATTCCATATTATTAATTACCGGCACGTTACATCTATTTGCCTTTCATAGCCTAGTTTACCAACCATGAAGCCAATTTTTCTTTCAAAGATTTATCAGGAACAGCATTTAACACATGAATTAATTTCACATCTGTGAGATGCCTGTTTTGCAGATTGCTGCTTTTATATGCAACATCATGAGCATGACACGCCTTATCAAAAGCGTTTATCGGATACTCGCCGGATCGGGGTTGATTTTGATCATCAAGTCTAATATCTAATCGTGTTCCGCGGCCACAGTAGCTATATCCTGGAAGGTGCTTTTCTCCGAGGTACTTTGCCCATTGGGTTCCAGGGAGCTTTGCCAATTTGGCTGCGATATCACCTCCTCGTTTTTTGTTTAAAAACATCTCCGGATTTCATAGAAACAAATCTAAATTTTTTTGTACCATATGTTGCACATCTACCAGTAAGTGCTGATCTGTTATTTTTAGTTGTAATCTTCGTCACATCATTTGTGCTAGTACGCGTTTTACACTTCACACAATATAGATCCATAATTTATGTATAGAGATATGGATATAATTGATTTTTCAGCGACTAAAACAAGAGAACCAGTTAAGCATCATGCAGCGCTACCAAACTCTATCCGCGCAATTATAATCGGGCCATCTGGATCCGGCAAGACGCAATTGTTGCTCAGTTTAATAGTGAGATGGATGAAGTGGGATAAATTGTATTTAGTTGCCCCTAGCGTAGATGATCAACGATGCTATGAAGTGTTAAAGGATTTTAACGAGAATGCATCAGAAATTAAGGGTGAGAACGCCATTGATTTTATAACTGATATTGACGAGGCACCATCCGTGGATGACCTTGATGTGAGCATTAGCAATTTAGTCGTATACGACGATGTGATGTTAAACAATAAAAAAAAAACCAGTTAGAATATTTTCCCGAGGCAGGCATAAAAACACTGACGTGATATATGTCACTCAACGATACACTCAGATTCCAAAAGTAATCAGAGATAACTGTAATATTCTTGCTGTGTTTAACGGCGTTGATACACATACGTTACGAAATATTTGGCAGACATGGTGTTCCGATATGGACTTCAATCAATTTAAAAATTTCTTTAGTAACGCTCAGTCGACCCCGCACGGATTTATAACAATAAATTTACATGATCCTCGGACACGATATCGTATCGGACTCGATCAAATATTTGGTTGAAATCATTTATTATTTTTGTTAACTTGCAGCAGCAGAGAGGGTGAATGACCACATCGTTGTGACCAAAATTGATTGAAAAATCGTAAAGTCTCCGTTTGATAAATGGAGACTATTTTTTGGGGGGGTTAAAATATGAGATTTCGTAGGAAGGCTTTATTTTCCGTTTTGAGGATTCAATCAATTTTTTGTCTGAAAATGGTGGTCTGTTGCACAGTATCAACAGAAATATGAAAGATGTTCATGGATTGGCTGCTGACAAAAAACACGACCGTGATAATGTGTGGAGATCATGGACAGCCACCACCATTTGTCGGCGCGGGTTCACATAAGTGGCTGAAAGAATTCGTGGACTATTATGAAGAAATTGATAGCGATTATAGGGCACTTGATAAACAATTAAGTGAGGTTAAAAAATTAATTAGATTACAACCGGATAGAATCCAATGTGAAATAATCAGAGAAATAATTTCTGAAACTCCAATGGAGGCATTTTATAACACATGGAGACAAACGATTTTGTAGTTGCTAGCAGAAAAATAGTCAGAGACACACTTCAGAAAAAGTTGTTTGAGCTTCACAAAGAAAAATATCCCCTGATAAAAGTTCCAATGTGTTATAGACCCGCTGACACACGGCGACAGAATATTGAAGTTGAAATTCCAGGACAGCACGAAAGACAAACACTAGTATTAAATGATATTGTGCTGATTGATATCAGTGTTGTCGAAGACGCATTGCGTGCTAATAAATCGCCATGGACACTGGGTTACGTAACAACAATACATTCCTCGCAGGGATTAACCATCGCGGATACAATTGTTTATATAGTCGATACTCGCATTGAGTGGTCAAATTTAGTCTATCTTGCAGTGTCTAGAGTACGGCGAATAAATCAACTTCGAAGAATTGTTTTCGATGATGACACCACAATGGATGATATTGATGTTAGCATCATTGATAAAAAAACTCGCCGTTTACAAACTCCAAGACAAAAAAAACAATGAGAATTTGATATTGATGCTGAATTAATAATTACGCTGAAGCAACAACAAAATAATCACTGCGCGAGTTGCAATTGTATAATGCGTTGGCAGTATTCGGATAAAGATCCTCGCCAATTTACCGTAGATAGAAAAAAATAACAGTCTCGGTCATGTCAGAAACAATGCGATGTTGACTTGTCTTGAGTGCAACAGACGCAACGGCGCTAGTTAAGACCATGCGGCGGCAATTGAGTATCATCAGAAATCACTTGTAATTGTTCGCGTGTAAAACCCCGCTGAGGGGCAGTTGAATCCAATTTATAGATTGGAGGTCTACCAGTTGATCGTGTTATAGTAAATATGCTATGCGTAGTGACACTCCAAATAGGATCAGTAGTCCTTTTTACCACCTTCGAGTTCTCCTGGTTCATATAAATATCTCACGGTGACATTGCTGAGAATAGGCTGAGAAACGCTATCCCGCTGTGGTTGTGGTATATACTTTTTTATTGCGTTGTTAGGTTTCATATTGATTGCTCTGGTAATCTCGTTATTTAGCGCTGAAACTACCCCTGGTAACCTTTTGACCCATTCACGGGATCGCTTTTCTTGGATAAATTCTTTTGCGTATTGATATCCAAATAACCGCTCAGCAAGAGTCCGATTAAATCGTTCTACAATTGCCTGATCGCGATGTAACGCAGTATGCTCCCGTCTGATGGTGACATTGTGATGTTTCATTGTAGATGCAACCACACCCTGAAATTCCTTGCCAGGATCAACTTGTAACAGATTTGGCCAGCGTAGTGGGCCTCGTCGATAAATCTTTTCAAATGCAGAAGCAGCTTCAGGTGATGATTTTGTTTTTAGTGGTTCTGCTTGTTTGTATCGACTTGCAACGTCAACTACGGTTAGCGCGTATTTGTAACCGTTGTCATGTGGTAAAAACAATAAATCAGCTTGATGAACTTCATTGGGTCCGGTTACATCAAAATGCTAGAAATTGATTCGTTTAGGACGCGGTAGATAAATTTGCCATATAGCCTGTTTGGATAAATAATTAGCCGCAGTGGCCTTTTTCACTTTTGCGGCGTTGGCGAGTTTATTGATTGCAGCGTTACCCCTCCAGTATCCCCTCGGAGAATAATAAATAGATTCCATATTATTAATTACCAGCGCCCATCATCAATTTACCTTTCATAGCTGATTTTACCAACCACGAAGCCAATTTTTCTTTGAAAGATTTATCAGGAATAGCATTTAAAGCATGAATTAATTTCACATCTGTGAGATGCCTGTTTTGCAGATTGCTGCTTTTATATGCAACATCATGAGCATGACACGCCTTATCAAAAGCGTTTATCGGATACTCGCCGGGTCGGGGCTGATTTTGATCATCAAGTCTGATATCTAATCGTGTTCCGGGGCCACAGTAGCTATATTCTGGAAGGTGCTTTTCTCCAGTGTACTTTGCCCATGGGGTTCCAGGGAGCTTTGCTGATTTGGCTGCGATATCACCTCCTCGTCTTTTTTAAAAAAAACATCTCCGGATTTCATAGAAACAAATCTAAACTTTTTATACCACATGTTGCACACCTACCAGTAAGTGCTGATCTGTTATTTTTAGTTGTAATCGTCGTCACATCATTTGTGTTAGTACGCGTTTTACACTTCACACAATATAGATCCATAATTTATGTATAGAGATATGGATATAATTGATTTTTCAGCGACTAAAACAAGAGAACCAGTTAAGCATCATGCAGCGCTACCAAACTCTATCCGCGCAATTATAATCGGGCCATCTGGATCCGGCAAGACGCAATTGTTGCTCAGTTTAATAGTGAGATGGATGAAGTGGGATAAGTTGTATTTAGTTGCCCCTAGCATAGATGATCAACGATGATATGAAGTGTTAAAGGATTTTAACGAGAATGCATCAGAAATTAAGGGTGAGAACGCCATTGATTTTATAACTGATATTGACGAGGCACCATCCGTGGATGACCTTGATGGGAGCATTAACAATTTAGTCGTATACGACGATGTGATGTTAGACATTAAAAAAAACCCAGCTAGAATATTTTCCCGAGGCAGGCATAAAAACACCGACGTGATATATGTCACTCAACGCTACACTCAGATTCCAAAAGTGATCAGAGATAACTGTAATATTCTTGCTGTGCTTAACGGCGTTGATACACATACGTTACTAAATATTTGGCAGACATGGTGTTCCGTTATGGACTTCAATCAATTTAGAAATTTCTTTAGTAACGCTCAGTCAACCCCGCATGGATTTATAACAATAAATTTACATGATCCTCGGACACGATATCGTATCGGACTCGATCAAATATTTTGTTGAAATAAATTATGAACCTGTAGCAGCAGGGGGGCGATGACATCACGACGAGACCATATTTTGATTAAACGATGAAAACGATCTTGGAGTATGATTTGCGAAAAACTTATGTTTCGAGCAAGTAATCTTTATTTTTGGTTGAAAAAGAAGGATTCGAATTAATTCTCTCGAGATGTTTGTTAGATTTAGAGCAAATGATGTCTCGGACAAATGTAGGGTTCGCTCTCCCTGCTGCTTAGCCTATGGAAGCATGTTTGTAATCACCTTGTATTAGGATAGACCCATGTATTGATTTGTATTCCTTCCACTCTTTTTAGATTTCAGGAATTTGTATAATAATTTTTCAATATGATTATACAATACGACCGACTAGGTGTTTCGTACTCAGTGACGTAACGAGGGTGTTCGACGCCCGGTGCAAGGTTCATTCCCCTCCCTCTCCGGCGTAGCGGAGAGTATTTGGCGCCCGGGGACAAGGTATACGCCCCCAGTGTCACAGAAACATAGGAAAACAGTAGTCAATACTGAATACAACATAATAATACAGTCATCATAGAAAGGCAATTTAATTCTAATACATTTTAACTGCAATAACCACAACAAAAATGTAACCAACAGTTAGTGACTTAGTCTATAGCAAACACCGCCCAATCCAAAATGTTATTATACTAAATTGATTTTTCTCGCTTCATACCCACAAATTTGTCAATGATAACATTAAAGTATATTTTTTCAACTGTTCCTTTCTCTACACTAAGGAGTTCAAGATCACAAATACGATCTTGTCCCATTTAGAAATTGCTTAGGGTGAAGCAAACGGTGTGTACGTTGCATGTCATAAGCAAGTGTAAATATCAGGATCCAATCCTTACATAGTAGGACTAACACATATAGCGGAAATATAGCTACGACCAAACATACGTGTAAAATATAGCTCTGCAAATACTTTCCAACGAATATGTACATATCTATGTCACCTTGATAATGGTAGGATGTTTCCCAAGATAAAGATTACGCACACAAACGTCTTGAATCCATGTTCTGGCATAAGATTACAACAGTTTTTGTCTTTTGTTTGGTAACTCTGCATATTTAAAATGACGATAATGGTCCATATTTAAAATGAAGAATACATTATTGCAACACTCTGAACATGAAATCATCACTTTCTTCAATATATAATAACATGTAAGGACTTACCATGATCCACAAAATTTGAAATTCATTTTGAATTGAGAATCTTCTCCACCAACACTGAACTATACCTACTAGGTAAGCTAAAAAGATATATGTGCGATTTTTGGTTTCTTGGAAAGTAGATATATCGTAAAACTAATTTCTATGTCTGAATATTTCTACCGACAAGACGACAAGACGGCTAAAGCAAATTACCAAACCTATATGGCAGGGACAAGAAAACTGATATTTGCAGCATCCTATTGGACATAGTAAGTGCAAATGTGTAGGAGCATACAGGAATCAGTCTAAAAACAAAATCTACCAACCCATGTGCTGTCAAAGTTAGGAATGCATTAGAAACCCGAACTGCGTTTCATTATTTGAAAAATAATTCATTAATGTTTAATATATATATATTAACACTACCTCTAAGAAAGAGAGATGAAAGTTCAGGTATTTGTTATCGTTATGAGGAGAAAATACACTAGGCTTCCGAGTGTTATAATAGATAAATTAGAACAGAAGCAAGAAGAGAACGCGGAGAGGTATTATGAAGAAGATTAAATTGATGGCGAGGAAGAACATGTGCCAGTGAAGAGATGGAAATGGAAAAATTGACAACTTGAGCCGATGCGATGGGCCTGATGTGAAATGTTTATACAAACTTCTAAAGAGAATAGATCAGAAAGAAAACATAAGTGCTTCATGGTCTAGCCTATTTAATAATACAGATGGTGTGTTTTGTTTTTATTGACTTTGCGTGACTATGTGCTCTTTTCACCTCTCTCTCTCTCTCTCTCTCTCTCTCTCTCTCTCTCTCTCTCTCTCTCTCTCTCTCTCTCTCTCTCTCTCTCTGGGTTACTGTTTAGTTGTAATTGAAATGAAGGAGTTTGTTTGGTTCACGTACGCACTTTAGGCATGCAAGTTGGTAAAAGTTGGTAATAGATATTCAGTTTGTTCATCCATCATTTTATGCCTTGATATTTTCTAAAATGAAAACCTTGACGCCATAAATAATGAATTCATTTTATTTTGGAATATGTGGGTGTTTGGCATAGTTGGTTATTGTAAGTGAGGGCATAGGTGCGTTCAAGAAAAGACCTTTTCTTTTTCACTGTGTTGATAGTATATAACAGGTTATTTCCTTCACTCTGTGTGGACAGTATCTACCGTTTTTTTTTCTCTGTGTGGATAGTGTACATTGGGTTATTTTGTTTCTTCATCTCTCTGTGTTTATAGTAGAATAGGCTTTCTTTATTCCTCATCCCTCATTGTAGATAGTATATTTGGATGTGCTTTTTCGCCTTTGGTCTGTGTTGATAGTATGTTTGTGTTTTGTTTTTTCTCCATTCTCTTTTGATAGTTTCTTTGTGATAATTTTCGCTCACCTTTTGTGTGCGGATAGCATATTTGCAGGGGTTCCTCTTTCCCAGTGTGAATTGTATATTTGTGGTTTGTTGTCATCCCTTCTGTGTTGATGTTATGTTTGTGTTTTGTTTTCCCCCCAATCTTTTTAAATGTTATAACTTCTGTGTGTGAATAGGATATATTGTGCTTTTTATTTGTAATTTAGGGTTATTTTTTCTACTTCTTGTGTGAGGATAGTAGATATTATGGGGTTTTGATGGCGTATTGTAGATTGTTTACCTTCTCTTCTGTGTTGTTACTAGATGTTGTGGTTTGTTTTCGTTCCGTTCTATGTAAAAAATTGATTTGGGTTTTTTATTCCTTTTCCATAAGTTTAGATTGCATATTTTGAATTTAATTTTTCTTCTTCCTTCTGTGCTGATAATATGTTTGTATTTTGTTGACTCCAGACGTTCCCGGGTGTGTGTTTGTAGTATATTTTTCACTTGACGCGAGGTTATCCCACTATACTACTCATATATTCCCAGTTTCACTAAAAAGATAAGTACGTATTCAAGGTTTAGTACAAAAATCAAAGGAAGATGTAATAATTTAAACACTCATCAATGTGAAATTTAATAGGGTGACGTGTTTTGCACAAACCTCTAACTTTTAGACAAAACACTATTTTGGCTACAAGGTCAAATAAAACGATAAGAAAAACAAAGAGAGTGAACTCATCTTCAACGGTTGCAAAATAGACTTTACACTTTTAAATATGATTATAGCTGATACAGTGACCCGTCAAAAGAGCCCACGACAAAAGAGCGCCAACAAAAGAGCGCAGACATAAGAGCACCGACATAAAAGCGCCGACAAAAGAGCGCCGACGAAAGAGCGCAGACAATTCGGCGCACTTAAACAAATACTTGAGGTACGATAAACTCAATCCTTCCGTTTATAAATTGATGAACCATTTTCGTCTGGAACAAGATCACATCGAAATCGAACTGGAACGTCATCTAGCTGGAGTTAATCAACCAGAAGCTTCAAAGAAAAAATATGTTCAGCTGAACCGAAGATTGCAGGCGATTGTTCCAGCCTATGCTAATGTTTCATTGATGGACTACCTACGAGGTATAGCCCACGACTTAGACATATAAATGCAACTATAAAGAAAACTTTTATAGACTGAACTGCCACTCATTTTGATACATTTCATTACAGTTTATATTCTAACTTTAGGCCTAATATGTAGAATCTTTTTATGTGTTATTAGATTGCGTTTTGAATAATTTTTTCCGCCAATATTTGTTTTTAATGAAGCAAAAAAAGAATTACCATCAAACGATGCCGTCTGATCTGAGTTAATTTTCTTGTTTATATTTTTTAAATATTTTTTTCTGATCTTTAGTTTGCGCTCTTATGTCGGCGCTCTTTTGTCAGCAAATTAGTTCGCTCTTATGTCTGCGCTCTTATGTCGGCGCTCTTATGTCGGCGCTCTTTTGTCGGCAAATTAGTGCGCTGTTTTGTCGGCGCTCTTTTGTCGTGCGCTCTTTTGACGGGGTGCCAGCTGATACATACAACAGTATAAATTCTTCATTTTGTCCGAATTTAAATCAGATAAAAGTATTCGTAGTTAATTGAAGCTTTACAGTTTGTAAAAAGTTTTTATAATTAAATTTATATAATTTTTATTGAAAATTTGTGGAAACAGTTACATCTTTCATCATCCGAATCTGAATCTGAATCTAGTTTATGTTCAAAACTTTCTGTTTTATTACATTAAGCATAGAGAACATATATAAAACAAAACTGTTCAGTCCCTTATAACAACTATTTTGAAGATAAAAAATCTAATGGTTTAGGAGTGAATCTACTAATCAAAATATGTAAATCTACTGGTCTGAAATCCATTATCACATGTAATGCTAGAAACATATATCTTTAGAAAATTTTACATTTAAATTTGATAACATGTAATAGATGCTCATTGGGTCAATTTTAGAAGATATATGTTCAAAACTATGCCAAATTTAATACTAATTCATACTGAGTATACTCTTTGAGTAGATGTGGGCTATGTTTAATGAAGAAAATATTTGATTACTTAGGGAATAGTTCAATAAAATTGCCTAATACTAGTAGATAATTTAACATAATATAACTATGTACTGTTATTAATATTCTGTATTTATAAACCTATTGATTTTTTAAAAATCAGCAGAAAATAATTTTAAATCAATACATATCTTTCTTGAACTCATTTCCAAAAGTTTTCTGCATAAGTTGCTGTTCTTTGCTTCTCTTCAGACTTTGGAAATATCAGCTGAACTTCTCTGGTAGCAAGAAATTTGACCTTATGCATACTGATCTAAATGTTGAATGCCTCTACTGTCTCTATCAAGGCAGGAAACTTTCAGTGATGAGCTAATATTTGCACTCACACTGGTTTCATGATCAAAGACAATTTACACCAATATAATGGCATGGCGAGAGTGGTTAACTCTTGTCAATTAAACATAGCTTCACTGACTCAGAATAAGGCACTTGCTTTCATGACATCTCATCTGGTACTTGAATAGCTACCATTGTAGACCTTTGCAAACTCCATGATAATAAAACTTCAATAATGTTAGATGTTTAAATGTTTCAAATATGTTTTCAATTTGACACCAAAGAATCAGGTGCAAATTTCAGTAACCAGTTTTTCAAACTCTGTTCTGTAAAAGATTTACGTTACATCAATAAAACACTGTCTCTACTTTTTTCAGTTACAAATAGGATCAGCTTCATTATCAACCAATCCTGGCTGTGAGTCCTTCATGATGAATTTATATAAATACTACAGGTTCAGGAATACATGTATATGTTGGGAATTATCACTGAGAATAGTAGCATCACCCTTGTTAAGAATCCGATCCAGTCTGGTCATTAAATTCGAATGATTAAGACTGGAGCGCTGACCACAAGTCTACTCCTCGATCTACTGACAAAACCGACCTCCATACGATACCAGAGCAAATGGCGTCACATTTAAATGAACTAGGCCAAATGGGGGTTTGTTTCAGAGAAATAATGGGTATCAGTATGCATGCTGCACCAGATACACGTCATAACATGAACGCCGGTTTAGTGCATATGCCGCCTAACTGCATATCATAGCATCGGTCCCAAGACCAATCATATAAGCAGAGCTGACTGTATATATATATATATATATATATATATATATATATATATATATATATATATATATATATATATATATATATATATATATTAGAGAGAATACATTAGGGAGAGACCATCAACCACACAATGGATAGTTTGTTGTAACTTTCATACATTAGAGCATTTTGAACTATATTTGCTACATGCTTGATATAATAATTAACTGTATGGGCATTAATGAAACCTGAAGTACCGGTATGTAAATATCACAGAGTGAGTAATTTAGTCATATCAAAACAAGCTCACTACAACTTTTTTTCAAGTCTGAATGATGTTTCAATGTTCAGACATTTGCTGACATGTTTGTCTTTTCAACCATTTTTTGTTAAATGTTTTGTGCCTACATCCATATTACAAATGAGTGTAGCCTAAACAGTGTATACCATGATGAGACCATGCTATCTTAATGCTTCAAAATCTATAGTATAGAGCTTTAATGGGTGTAGTAAAGTGTGTATCACATGACAGTTAGCGATTATGATACTGTCACCCAGTATTCTTTCCTATGTAATCTATGTAATCTATATTGGTACGTTTACTGTAAATATTCCCACCAGCATTTAAATTCACAATGCATCCGTGTAAAGACAATATTTAGCAAACTGATTGTCATAAGGTTTCATAATTGTTTACTTTTTAACTTTTCCTGTGTAATTTTGTATACCAGTAATTATTTCATTTTTACCATAAGATTATACTTTTTATCAAACTGTGTTAAAATGTTTTTTATTTATCAATTTAGTTCATACCGAAACACACCAACTAAACTAAGGAATAGTTTTTATAAGTTCACATTTGTTCATATGATTTTTTCATTCACATATTCTCATACATTGTTTTGAGAATACTACATCTGTAGCTACATAACTGAATTATATCTACTGATAAGCACACATATTAATGAATAATTATTAACTTCGTAAATTATTTTCATTAATTGATTAATAAATTGAGTTTAATTCACTATGTCATCATGTATAATAATTTGTAAATGTCACGAAGACATAAAAGAAACAAAGAAATTTGACTTTGAAAGATTTCATCTAAATCCTTTCTCTCATTTTCAAACAAATTATTATTTAATTAGGATTTCTAAAGTAATTATTTACTATCAAATTTAGCATAAACAATCTATAATAAAATTGTTACTTCTTAACACAATATTTTAGTTAGCTTTCAGATAACCTGACATTTTGCTATCAAAGCTATTATTCCAGTTAATGTTGATATTTAATGCTTCTAAATTGTTTGTAAAATAACATATTTAGTATTAATATTTCATTCTAACTTGAACAAGAAAGATTGCTCTTGTGAACTATACCAAAATGTACAAAATTTCCCCAACAATAATAGTTTTAGCAATAATTTGTTTAGGACATCTTGAGCTCTAAATAATACTTTCAATAATAATAATAATAATAATAATAATAATAATAATAATAATAATAATAATAATGAGTACTTTGTACAGCGCCTAACCTATAGACGCTCTAAGCACTTTACAACATTAGAAAAAAAAACAAAATATAGAAAACCTATATAATACGATTACAAAAAGAAGAAAGCTCATGTACTTACCAAAACATTAGAAAACCAGTGTGCATTTACAAAATCATTTAAAGTCTTACTGCTTGATTAGAGAGCAGATAAAATCAATTTCTATACTGTACAAGGGGGCACTCACCTGTTATTATGCACTTTTGAGAAAGTGATGTATGTAAGCAATGTTCCCTCTAAGCTGTGCGCACGCAGATGTTCAGGCATCCCCACGCAGCTTAATTCTCAATCAAACGTTAAATTTTGCTCAGTCCAATGTTAAATTTTGCTCGTCTCCGTAGTGCTTGCACAATGCAGCAAGCACTGCATGCACATCTACCATTTGCTTAGAAGGTACGTTTTATGTACTTTTGAAAATTGTAAATAATCTTAGCACACTGCTAACTAAAAAGACTGCTCCCTTGTCCAAAAATCAGCCAGAATTTGTCTAAAGTACACTATCTTTAACAGATATTAAAATAGGGAAAATGAATTTGCCAGACTGAACAATATCAGTTTCTAAAAGTGCAATGATTACTTAATATCAATATACGAAGTATAAAAGAGTTATTTTTTTTAAAAATACGATTTACCTATAATGTTCAGGAAGTGAAAATGACCAAGTGGAGATAACACTTTTTTTAAAGGTGCACATCTAAAGTAAGGCCAAGCTGTATACTATATAATCCATTGTACAAGCATCAATCGTACAACAAAATAAAGGGAATTTAAGGTTCTTTGAACAATGCCTAAGCTAGGTCTTTTTTAAATAGCCACTATAACCAGTGTGAAAACTTGGGGAAATTCTTTTCCTATAAATTTTTTAACCCTATGGAAAATATGAAATTGTAGATCACCAACCAAGGGAGGTTGGGGAGAGGCATCTGCTAGTAAGCCAAAAAACAACAAAATTTTCTCTAATATCAAGTACATGTAAACGACATGAAGCATACTAACAAACCATGTAATTTTGAGTAGATAAGATATTTTAAGTACGCTAAGAAGGAATTCTACAGAAGTTCTTAAGTCAGAAAAGGTTAAGTTACCCATTTTTGTGGCAAAACAAATATCATGATACATGTAATTGCAAAAACACTTTTATTGAATTACAAGACATTGGTTTTATTATTTCTTTAAAAATTTGCATTTCTATTTCTATGAACATTGTTGAATGACCTTCAACTTATGTTATTTGTTTATTTCAGAAATCACCTTCGTCCTTTCCAGTTCTCTCTCTCTCTCTCTCTCTCTCTCTCTCTCTCTCTCTCTCTCTCTCTCTCTCTCTCTCTTTTACTGATCATATGAACTTTCATTTTATATATAAGATAAGACTTACAAATGTTGGATAAGAATATTTTGGCAAATCCTAGAAGTAATGTACTGATGAAAGTCAAATATCAAGAATTTTAAAATAAAGACAGCAGATGACTAATTTAGAATTCCCTCTATGAATTGCCAGGGGTTGGGAGACCCAGATAAAAGTAGCAATCTATGGAATTACCTAAAGAAAAGAAGGAATACTCAATATATCTATTGCAAGATACACATTTTATTATATGACAGGCGAGATATTAGATCATCTTGGGGTTACAAATGTATCATTTATTTTGCATTCAGATTCAATGGGAGTATCTAATGTATTGAATTAAAACTTTATGTTTCTTTCTTTATATTTTTAGAAACATGAATAACGCTTATTTTTTTTTAATCATCTGCAATTGGTTCTCAGTCATATATAATAAGATACATCTGGCAGTCAGCTTATTTCCAAAGAGTCCAGTATTGAAATAAAACTAATTTTTTGAGAGGGGGGGGGGGCAAATAACTAGAGGGAGAATTTAATGTGTTGTAAGGGAGGGGCAAGAAATAATTAGGGAGTTTGGGTGGAAGACCTAGATGTTACACCATCTTTGGATTAAGCTAACAAGTTTTATAAATTGATGTTGCATTAAAACTAAAGAAAGATGTTTGAGAAATGATTTGTACATGGTTATAATTCCAGCACATTGTAAGGTCAGGTCAGCACTTTGACTTAGGGCACTATTATATAATTTGTTTTACAATACTCAGTATCTTGCAGCAAGTAATACATCATCCAACAAATCATCACTGATAAGCCAGTCAGCATAGTTTCAACAGATCCAGTTCATCACCATTAGTTTCAAAGGCCAGAGTAATGGCCATGTGATCCAACTCCAAGATCAAAAGTCAGAACTTCTATACAGGCCTGTACAAAATTTTATTGGACTAAGGCATGACTTTGAGAGGTTAAATATTGCTTGCCCACCTAGAGAATGCCAGCTTAGTAGCTCACACTTGAGCCAGGAAGAAATACAATTTAAGAATGTAATCAGTTTGTGATTTTCATGAAGAAGATGAACAGAGAATGATGATGAGACAATATAGGCTGGTGTGACAGGAGAGAGTAAGTACATTTACATTTTAATGCTGTTTAAATGAATGATAAATACAGCAGAATATTTAACATTCTGCAAATGAGAATTATTATTCCAGGAATGATATACAATGAAACAATGCAATAATCAAAACAACCAGCCATATTCTTTGGCACTGTAGTTGGCCATTTCAGCTCCATAACTACATTTCAAATTGATACAGGGTAATGTATTAAGTATGTTTATTCTTCATGTTGTTTATTCTCAATAATAATAATAATAATAATAATAATAATAATAATAATAATAATAATAATAATAAATGTGCTGTAAAGAGAAAGGAACATTCCTAATGCCTTTTTAAAAGACACATAAAATATTTCATTTTTTAGGGTCTCAGATAGCTGTTTTAATATTGCAAGGAATCTGCTTTCCTTCAGCACATGGTCTTTGACTCAGTAGAAAAGGAAAGATTTGCATACATCTTGATGACATAGATATTGATACCTATGTAAAAGTGAAATGTAAGTATATTTCTTATACACTGTATTACTATATTTTACCAGACAATCGTACCAACAGGTGTTTTTCCAGATTCTAGTTAGGATGATGGCACAATATTGTGTAAAGATAATGAATTTTGTGGAACAAAATAGGTGTTTCTATGGATATGTATTGTCATTAAGAATGTAGTTTAACTGGAATTGGGACTAAATTTTACCATGGCAAAAAATATTCAAAATGACTATGTATCCTCACATGCAATAATGAGAAATTTATATTATGTGATTTATTGACTAGTTACATATGAATCAGCTGTAATCTCTGCTGAAAACATTTTCAAACCATAATGTAATAACAATAACTCCTGGATGAGCATTTATAGCAATATGCAAATAAACTATTCCAAAATGAGATACAATATATGCAACATATACACAATCGGAAATGAAATTAGCATAATACTAATTTTGAACCAGTGTTGACACACAGATGTCAATGTCATTCTGAAATAAAGTCATTATTGCGAGTAAATTAAGAAAACACTTGATTAAAAATGTATAGATGGGCATATATGATAACATAATTATTTTTATTTGGTTTTCACTTCAGATTCCAAGAATTCATGAGTATTTTTCAGTGCAGGAGATTAAAACTTTGCCTTTTTCTGTGGAGGGTATGACAGTGGAGGGAGGTAAGATTTTATTTCTTGTGTTTTAAAATACATTTGTTATGCATAGATAAATTTAATGGCATACTTTATTTGTATTTCTTGAAAGATGTTGTTACAATTTTAGTTTATATCATTTCCTGACATTCGAGATAAAAATATTTATCACTTAATTCAGTACATTATAAACTTATTATTTGAAATAGTCAACATTATATGGGCAGTAGACATTTACTATTGGTTTACATGGCAGAAAAGGTAAACCAAGATTTTAGGAGCATGACACCAAAATATATTCAAAAGGAATCAATAAATGTCATTGACCTCAAGACTATTCATTTCAGGTACCAACACCATGTAAACGAAATGTGGATATATAAGTCTGAAGACTTTTCGTTTATGAAAATAGTTGTGTCTTTAAAGTAACATTAATCCACAGGGCATGATAATGTACTAAAGGCTAATTTGTTAGTAAATACATTTTTTTAGTCCCAGCTGGAAAGAAGAAAATGTTTTGTCATTTATGATTTTCTTTCTAGGTTATCTCTCCAAAAATTATTGGGCTGGTGGAGGATAATGCTGGTGCAGTCTATATGGGACTACTGTAAGGTCAAGATAAGATTTACTGCAAAAAGCCATTAGGGAAATTTGAGACTGGAGATTTTAAATTTCAGTTTGCTGATGATTTAGAAACAACATTAAATATGAAAAATATCAAGAAAATCTATGAAATTTATTTGACCACCAAGTTTGAAATAGAGATAGTAAACAACTAAATATATGTTACGGAAGAGGACCATGAACAAATAAAGGAAGCAATTTGCAATATACATTCAAAGTTAAACACAGGTATAAATTACTGAAACACTCTCAAGAGATTCATTGGTTGTTATATTAAAAGCTTCAGTCACTTCTCTTCTTTGATGTCAGGTCAGAATTAAAAATAAAATGGATTACCAGGGTACATACTTGATAATATGCTTCTTATTACTCTGTCAGACCTAAGTACCATCATCTAACATGTGCCTCATATTCCTTTCCATGAAGTATTCAAATAAAGATATAATATCAATTGCAAGCTTTTCCTTCATTCATTTACATTCCTTTTGCATAGATTTGTTGGTTGAACAGATAATACATTTTGGCTGTACCTTATTTCTGTGCTGCAAAGGTTTATGGTTTTCTGGAAGGTCAAAGCCAATTATCGTGTGTCTTATAAAGATTTATAAACAGGAAACAATCTGGTCAAGTGTACTGAATTTTAAAGTTGCAGAAGTTATATCATGATATCATTTTATGGCAAAACTTGACAAAGCACTACCTGAAATAATACAATTTCAGAAAGTTCTAACTTTACATTATAATAAGGATATATAAAGTCCATGTGGTTGATTAATTGATTGAATGTTAATGGTGCACCAGCACGTTTAGGCTATTTAGCGATTTACAATCTGTTATACGAATAAAAGTTTTAAAAAGTAGAAGTTTTAATATTGACCAGTGATATAAAAAAAAAATGTTGATAGTTCAATCCTGATCAACGGGGAATGGAAATGGTGTATTTTAATGAAGACAGATGAAAATATGTTGAAAACAAGGGACGGTATTTACATTACATAAACATGCTCTAGGTATTATCATTCAAAATATGGATATTTAAAAACAATGTGGTATTATCATTTTGATTCTCTATTCATTTCTTCTGGATTACAGCTCAGAAAATGTCTATTTGCTAGAGAGTATTCTGATTACACATTTATTAACAGTCGGGCTGGCACACATTAGAATGGAATGGTGGTGAATGGAGGTAAAATAGATAATTTACCAAATAAATTTATATAAAAATACTAACCTTATATTAATCAGTGGGATGGTTTGGTTTTCTCCCACTCATTAAATTTGAAAGTTTCACAGTAAGTTCTATGCTCAAGTATATACATTTTAAAATTGCATACAACATAATGAGTCGAACACAAGGATCACATGTGTACTTTATAGATGGCCTTATATATTGATCAGTGTAATGTGCAAGCATTTAAGAGAAAAGCCTGACACAAGAGAGAGAGAGAGAGAGAGAGAGAGAGAGAGAGAGAGAGAGAGAGAGAGAGAGAGCAGATAGAGAGAAAGAAAATAAATAATAGTTGGTCAAGTACATATAAGTAGATGGATAAATAGAAGGATTGATAATAGATAAGTTAAACAAAGCACATTGCAAGATTGCAATGAACTGAGCTGTATATGCAATAAATCTAATTAGAGACAGTTGTTGAAATCAGGCAATTGACATTGCACATAAGTCTTATTAAGTGTGATTGATTAGTTCAGTGATGGGGAAATAAACATGTTTAGATAATCATGGTCACAGTACACAAGGATCTATGAGAGAATAACAGTGGTCACTGATCAGGTGGTCAAAATCTGCATGCAAACTTGACAGAAAATTGGGAATGGAAAGGATGAGGTTTCTAAGCATGTGGCTATTGACCAGGTTTTGACAAATTAATACCAAACTTCGCTTGCATTTAAAAGGGTGCCATACAGCATGAGTCTACTGTATTGATGAACACTTGTACAGAAATAGACATTGTTTTTTATTTTTGCAAGCTTCCATCTCAATTCTCCCAAATTTTGGCTGATCATCCACTTATCCAAAATATATTTCTTTGATCCACACCTTCAGCTTATGACAAAAGTTTTTGCAGTTATTAAACAAATATTTCCTAAATATATATTTCTAAAAAAGTTCGGTTTGTGCCTTGAGGTCATATGTGTACATTATTGTAAGAGAGACTGAGGTGGATAGCCAAATTTGGCTAATTATACAGCTGTTAAAATATATAGTTCTAACAGCCACATATGCAACTTGTACTAACAGCTACTGATGACACTAGTCAAATTTTGGCTAAGCATACATTTATCCAAGATTTGGTTTTTACCTAAGAGTGTGAAGACCATATTTGTAGGAATTAGCTAAATTAGTTGTGCACCAGCCTCACTGAGGATGGCAACAAGAATCCTTAGCCAAATTTTGGCTAATTTAAAATCTGCCTAACCCTTCCGACAGACAGTCAAGCTATTGAAAGTGAAAGACCATATATTGATCAAAAGCTCTTTCATCATGTGCCTTTTCTACTTTGGGTTAAGAGATTTTAGCCCACAGCAGAGGGCTGATTTGAGTAAATGGAAAATCTCAAGTGAAATCGGAAGCTGTTCAGAATGGTTACAAATGAACATCCGCTGATCCTGTCTAGTTCATCGATGTATTTACAGTCTCAGACTGAAATGATACTCCAAGCCAAATAACAAGTTACGTTTTGGCGTCAACTGTAGGCAAATCGTCTACTACCTACATACATGGGTTGCTTCATTAATCAGTCACGTTAGCAAAAGATGCATCAAGATCATATTGACTGAGCCAAGATGTGAATCAACATGGTGATACCGTAACGGAGACCACGCCTAGTAAAAATAGTGTTGATCTCTGATCGTGATTAGTTTGAGTGCTACTTTTGTTGTTGACAACAGCAAAGCCCAAGCCATTCCAAATGGTTAGAAATCAGTCGCGGGATCGAGAATGTACACACGCATGTCTGTATCTCGAAAATTGTCAAAGACATCTACCTTCCGAATCGTATATATATTTTTTAAACCAGATGATGATGGCACCAAGGATTTTTAAAACCAAACGCGGACAAGAAATTATGCGAATGTTCAAAGCATTTCATGGAAATGTCGTCGCGAGACCACGATGGATGTATTGTCGCGATTGCTTGTAAATGAGTCGTATTACGTGTTTTCCATCCCCCACCCATGTACTTGTGATAATACAATCCTTTTCTAGTTACCCGGTCCAGTTTGTCAGGGTTAGCAATACAATATTGACTTGCGACTTTGAAGCTTTTTGCCACAAGGTTTCTAACTGTTTCTTGCAAGCTTGATTTTAGACCAGTCAAAGAACTGCGGCTAATCAAGTGGAAACGTAATGGATTTTCCATCGTTGATCTGGAGTTAGCTCACGGGCGCATTTCATGCTGCTGTGATTCATTACGTGATCATGCGGCCTTCATGACCGCGTACTTTATTAAGTCGACCGGGATTTTTGTTTTGATTCAGTAAATTTTCAACTGCAGATTGTATGCACCAATATCAAGACGTAACGCTAACAGATGTGATTTACATTATTCATAATGACATGTTCTGCTGCGTATTTTAAGGCATACATATTTGTAGTGTTTACCTCTAAAGCCACTTAACATTGTGTTACTAGGGACGATTGTTTACTTGGGTAAGAATACAGTTCCATCTATGTAGAATAAGCTCTGCATTTATGGTAATCTGAAATACTAGAAGAGAACATTGCACATAAACATCCGCGCGCTCTGAATAATCTTTAAGAAAAACAAATAAATACAATCATGTATGATGTGCCCTGAGTCCATGACAGCCAAATTAAGATAATATAAGGACAAGAGCTTGTTTTAATAAAGCACATCATAAATATTTGTTTCCTCAAGTATTAACTAAAGTAATACGTGCGCGAGAGCAGCAGAGAGGGTGAACAGACTAACTTTTCAAGCAAATAAAAAGGCTTTCGAAATTGCTTAATAGGCCTCAATTTAGCAAACTGAGGCTTCCTTGAAAATATTATAATTAAATTTTTTAATATTTGAGCAGGAAAATAAAAATAAAATCACAAAAAATTTCATATAAAAAAAAGACGCCGACAACATCAAGGATGTCGTTGCTGAAATCCGAAGGATTTTACGTTGACTGAATTTGGTGATGAATTAGCAATTGAAAATCTTTAATCGATTTTATATAAAAATGTCAAACATCGGAGAAGCACAAATAACCAGATTAACACGAGAACGATTACCTACGATTAAGAAATTTCTCCCGGTGAGAGATTCTTTCAGAGGTAATCTTCAAGCGCGTCAACAAGCAAAGATGGATTTTACCGCCGACACCAAAGAATTATTTGCGCCGATAACTACGGCAACTAAAGAGGTTGTGTCCGCGATAAAAGAATCACAACCCGTTGTTGCACCTGAGGTAAAACCTCCTAAAAGGTCATATGATGAACGAGTTCAATCGCTCCGAGATAAATTTACCGAGGTTGCTTTAGCGGAGATTGATAAGAATAACGTGGATGCTTTAATAAGTTTTGCCGCGTCGGGGTATTTCAATAAAAGAAGAAATTTAGTCCCGGAACAAAAAAGTATAACTAAAGTATCTGATTTTGCTAAAGCAGTTTAAAAAATTAAAAATCAACTACCACAAGTCAGGGAGGAAAATCAGATATATCAAAAATATATGGATCTTGTTGAACAAGAATATTACAAAAATCAAAAACAAATAGAGTTCTCGGTAACTGAACAACAACGATTAACAACAGAACGAAAACAACGACAGAAAGAACAACGAGAACAATTAAAACAAACACGAGCAGAAGAACGAGCACGTGTACAATCAACTCCAAAAAAACGAGGACGACCACCAAAACAACCAGATCCTGTTATTGAAGAACCTCAACAAGAAGAACCTGAGTTTGATATATTTAGAGAAGAACCTCAAGAAGAAAAATCCGGTAGTGGAATTAGAAATTAAATACCCTGTTCAAGAAGTGTTCTCGATGATATATCGCGGCTAGAAGTTCTTATTGGAAGAAAACGAGCTGGAAATAATTCTCCGGAAATAATTAACGAGGCAACCGAAATCTGTCAACGGTTATTTCAAGGACATGTAATGGATATCGGACTATATCGCAGTTTCATCGATGAACTTACCGATGATTATTACAGTGATTAGACATATAGCATTTAAATAAAATGATAGTACATCGTAGTATGAACAGAGCAAGACCTGTTTATGTTGTAAACTCGCGATTGCCGGTTTACAAGCTCACGTATGGAAATGGACTCGGTGATATTGTCACTGGATTTTTTACTAGAATTGCTCCAAAGATTTTACCTGTTGGTAAGGAAGTAGCGTCAAAAGCTATTGGGGTTTTCGGTGACCGAGCTGGTAAAGTTATTGGTGATAGCGCATTTGATATGTTAGGTAGCGCAAAAGAAAAACTTATATCGTTGGCAAAACGTGGAAATAGAAATTCAAAGAAAAGTGGAAATGGATTTCAACGAAGAAAGTTTAAATTACAGTCTACGGAACAAATGCCACGTAAGATAGGTAACGCGATTAATAAAATGGCAGCGGCGAGGTTGAGATTAATTACTGGTTCCGGGTTGGCGCGGTGAAACATTTAGATCAACTACGTTAATATAAAATGTTCAAGGATGAGATTGATGATGCTTTTAAAGTAAATGACCCCGTAGCAAGAAATAACTCTGTACGCGATTATCAATATTTTTCATATCGAGCACAGGATCCAAATGTAAGATTACGAATTGAACTCAGATTTGATGATACATCTAAATATTTCTTGCCGTGTGAAGAATACATAGAAATAGAAGGACAACTAAGGAAACATGATAATGCTGAGTTTGCAGCCGGCGATAGTCTTAAAAATATTCCGATTGGGTTTGTCAACAACGGAATAATGGCGTTATTTAACAACGCTCAGTATATAATTAATTCTACTAGGATTGAATCTATCGATAACGATGTTGATATTGCAACAACAGTTGTAGGTTTAGCTAGATATTCTGATGATTTTATTAAATCTGCTGGTCATTCAATGATGTTTGCAAAGGATATTACCGTTCACGCTGAACATCGTCAATTTACGATAAGAACACCGAATAAGCTAGATAAAACTGCCTTCGCTGATGGTTCTAAAAGTGAACCTGTAATTGTAGGTGATAATCCTAATTACAACGCGGGATTTGCAGCACGAAAAAAGAACATTGACGCTAATGGTAGATTTCCATGTGCGATTCCGCTGTCACATATATTTGGATTTTGTAGAGATGTTCGGCGAGTAATCTTTGGTGCTAGTCATACTGTAGTTCTCACACGAAGATCAACTGATGATTATGCTCTTTGGCATGGTCCTGCTCCTGTAAGAGATGGTGTTGTAACATTGACAAAGTTGGCGTTATGGATGCCAATTATGACTCCATCGTTGACTGTTGAAACTCAATTGCTGTCGTTTATGGACCAAGGAGGAAAGTCAATGTTGAGTTGGTGTGATGTCACCACAGCTACTACATCTAGTACAGGTACTGGAGTTTTTACTTGGCAACTTGCGTTGACGAAAAATATTTCCGCGCCAAGACATGTCTTTGTTGTGTTGCAACACCAAAATAAAACACAAAAGACAGCTGCAGCAAATGATAGTCTACAATTACGATCCCATATGACATTTGATCGTTGTGATGTCAGTGAAGTATCATTGCGAATAAGTAACCAACAAGAGCCTGTAGAAAATCTTATTATCGATTACGATAATAATCAAATAGGACGAATTTATCATCGATTGCGGTTGCTGTTATTCTCAGTGATAAAAATATGATACTTGAGGGTGGTGGTGGAAAAATAAGAGTCATTGATGCACCAGTGGAAAATATGTAATTGAATCAATCAGTGTTATATAAAAATGTCGTATAACACTATTAATGTCACATTGACATCCGTTCAGATAAAAAAACTTCAATCGAGTTCAGCTAAAATATGTGGAACTACGATTACGCTAAAACATAATCAAATGACCGGCGGATCAAATAAACTATCGTTGACGAAAACACAGGTTAATCATTTTAATAACGCTTTTAAAGAAAAAAAGGGAGTTCAGATTACGCTATCTTCAGCTGCTATAGCAAATATGATTAAGACCGGAGGAATCTTTCCGTTGTTGGCTGCAATTCCAGGGTTGATTGCATCAGTGGCTCCAACACTTCTTGGAGCGTTAGGAACAGGGGCAGCTGGAGCACTTGCTTCCGGAGTTGTCAATAAGATAATGAGTAAAGGTCTAAGGGGAAAATCCACGAGAAAAAAAAAGGGAAAGGGATACAGACTACCAGGAAGTCGATTCACGCGATACTACAAAACCAGTTAGTGGAGAAATTCTATGGATTTCCAATTTCACCAATGTCAAATTTTGATTTATTAGAAGCTGTAAAAAAAACTCCCAATAAAGCATTTCAGAGGTGTATTCATGAAAGATCAATTACCAGCACAACCACAAATACCAGAAACTGGAATAATTAATCTAGATGATAACACTGGACCTGGAACTCATTGGGTTTGTTGCGCGATATATCCATCGTCGATTATATATATTTGACTCATATGGACTACCACCTCCGATTGAATTTGTCAAATATGTGTCAAAATTACAAAGTAATTCAATTTCATTGCAATCAATTCCGGTTTGGTATTCAACGTTGCCCACGCAGATATTAACAGATCCTCCAATATGTGGTCAAGAAACCCTTAACGCGTTGATGGTTATCTCGGCAAATCCTAAATTACCTCATAAAGCCATCCATGAATACACAACAATGACAAAGTCATTGTCAACGATGACAAAGTCATTGTCAACGATGAAAAATTCGTAGAATTTGAGAGATAGATCTAGTATAACAACAATGTCAGATATTTTTGGAAGATCAGTACCACGCGTTTCTTCAGAAACAGTTACTATCTCACAGGTAAAAAAAAATAATCAATAAAGCTATCTCCGCGATAGCAAACTTAGATGAATTAAAAACAATATATGATAAAATAGATGATAAAACCCTGCTAGAATTTTTCGGAAATCCACCAGTGACTGCACCGAATCTTACAGAGATAAAAACTTCTGTGTTAGAACTAGCAACACTTCAATCCAAATATGAAGAACATGTAAAACAGTTTTCAACTTTTCGTAGAAACATCGTTGATAAATTTCTTGGATCTCCATTTGATAAACTCGATATGAAACTTCCTGATATTTAAAAATCCATCGATGATCCTAAAACGACCATTAATAACATCGTAGCGGATGCAACAAGGATGATAGCAACAGTTGAAAAAGTAAAAATTCCTCATGATAAATCTATCGTCGTCAACGTCGTATACACGATTCAATACGGATCATATACGTGGACACCTACAAATAATATTTTACACGTTACTGCAACCGTAAAGGGAATTTATCGATTAACTTTAGTGACACCAATGTTGTTCAGGATATCATCATCGAGTTCATCTGGAGCCAATAATACGATATCAACAATTATCGACAAGGATATGATTGAACAATTCACGATTACATCAAACGACAACAACCTAGCTAGGGTTTCAATGACATGGTATGTGGAATTCGTAGCTGATTTAAGTAAACAACTAAACTTATTACTACGTTAATAAATAAAATGTCAACGATGTCATCGGCGACAGTATTTGAATATCGTTATAACACAGTCAAAGAATTTCAAAACAAACTTGAATCGTTAATCACCGAGTATACTGTAAAAAAGAAAAAATACCAGCGTAGAATCACCGCTATTGATATTTCGATATACTCAGTTTCTGGTGTGATTGCCAGCGCTGGAATAATATTATCCTCGGTGACAATGATATCTCCGGTTGTTGTTCCTATTGTAATTTCCGCCGTGGTAACAATCGCTGGATTATTCACCGGGATAACAAAAAACAGAAGTTACTCGATTACGCTGTTAGACTTATCACTGCGTCAAACGCTTATTCGGAATTATCAATGCTGATCTCGTCATCGATTGATGATCAAATAATATCCGACGATGATATTCTCTAAGATGGTACGGTTGTATGATTCAACGATTTCAAAATTGGAGCACAGTAACAATAATAACAACAACAATGACAATGTCGTCGCAAGAAATCCTTCAGCGAATAGCAACAAACACCACAACGACAAAAACAAAGTTGATCTCGATAGTAACGAAAACACCAGAATTCAGCGTTGAATTTAATCCCCCGTTGGCGGTATCTGCAATCGCGTTAACACAATTAAGATGTTACTATAGTTGGCCTAATGTCAGATCAGTACCGTTCAATGGTAAACCTCCCAATAACAGTTTCACATTCGCGTATAGAAAAACTAATCCCGATGGAACAAAATCCGAACCAATCACACATACAATACATCTACCAACTGGCGTATACGATATCGAAGATATCAATGACTCAAGCATAGAATCATTCCAGGCAATAACAGGACCAAATATCATCGAAGTCAAAGATGAACCTGATAAATACCCAATCGAGATAAAAGGACATGAGCCGCTGTTGTCAACGGTCATCGAAGTAAATTCACCGGATTACTCCGTGGATATATACAACAGCTCAATTAGAAGTCTACTGGGGTATCCTGAGTTTATTCCAGGCACCATTGATATAGCGGATCTACCACGTGAACCATTGAAATCCGACTATATATCCACGAAAGAAGATTATCATATGTTTGATGGTTCAAGTCTTGATGGTGGTACTTATACTGATGAGTATCTTCTTGGTGCATTAGGTGTCCCTAAGTTGAAATATGATTTACCTGATACGAATATTAAGAAATCGATCATTATAGTTTTCAATGTAATAGATAAATTATATATTGATCAGTATTTAGCATTAATAAATAGTGAATTTGAGAGAATTAGAGGTTATTTGATGACAGCAATAAGTGAAATTCCACCACGCCGCAATGATGTCATCAGGTATATGGAAGTATGTAATAAAATTATCGCCGAGATGGAATTTTATCATAGTGAATTGATTAGACTTATTCTCACTGGTATTCCTGCAACGAGAACAGATTTTATAAGAAAATATAAAATCCGCGTCGAAGACATTCCCACGTTTAAGATTCCAGGATATAACGTACCATGGATGCGAGGAAAACTCAGTGACACCATCGATGAATTTTTCCCACGGATTCACTAAGCATGGTTAGATAACCTTCCCGCGGTTCATTACTCATTACCAGAACCTAGCAAATCTGATTTTTTCACTAATGATCCACCAACAACAGATCCTAAATTCAACTACAACTTCGATGCTAGTTTTCTACGACCTCAAGATATTTATCAAAAATACTCATACAACGTCTACGACGGAACAGAAACCGATGTACTTGGTAAATATGAATACAACGAATATGGTAGAATAGTGTGGAGATTTGCTCTTGGTGACCAAGGTGTATTTGTGGTCTCAGAGAAATCACTTACTGGGATCTTCAATTCGATGAAGTTGTTCCAGATGAAATTAAATCAACTTCGAGGACATCTACAACAATCTCTGCTGCTAGATTTAACAACTCAGCGTGATACAATCAAACAACAACAACAACAATTAAATCAAATTATCGCTGATATGAACTTTCTCAATGATAGATTACTCTCGTTGGTCTATGAGGATAAATCTGGAAGTGCTAGCACTTCTAACAAAGAAAAATTCCAAAGAGTATTTTCACGCACCAATGACAATTTAGCATTTATGAAATTACAAGGTTGGGATGTACCAGCGATGAAAGCATCAATGAATAGCGTCATTGATGAATTCTTTCCGCAGATTCACGCGTTATGGTTTAAAATAAATCCACCAAATGAAATCTTAACATCAACGAATTCAGTGTACCGCAACAACAAACACATATCTCCCGGCAACGTTGATATATCATCTGTGATTGCAATACACGTTATCTGTGATGGTATCTTAGGAAGTTTCTCAGTTGACGTTTCAAAATCAAACAACGCCAATCAAGGATATATCATGTACACGTTTTCTCCAGACGTTTCTGCGGGAAGTATCATAGTGAAAAACCCATCTAATTTGACTTATCTTGAGCCCATTAATCCATTTCTGTCCAGGATGAATTTTTCAATAACCGACCAAGAATTTAACCTGATTGACCTTCGCGGGGAAACACTACAAAAAACGCTAGATGTGAAATCTTAAATTGCTTTGCAATTTCAAATTGAGATTCCATTTCAAATTAAAAAAAAAACTAACTGCTTTAATAATGTATCAACACGTGCTAGAATCTATCCATGACAAAGAACTTCTTGAACAAGCTATCAGAGAGGTATTCGGGGGCAACACAACAAGTGATTTTTACGTGGATATAGTCATAGATAACCTAGGTGAAAAATCCTTGTATTTTCAAGAAAAGTTTCTATTAACTGATTATCAAATGTTAAATCTTCAGCAAAACGGTATAACCACGGTACGATTAACCCGTGATCAAATAATGCAATACACCCATTCATGCTTATCCGTGCAAAATCTCAAAAAAATCTTGTATATTTTCTAAATGCAATTTCACGGAAGAATTTTAGCTAAAAAAAAATCACTGCATAAGTATTATACTTCCTTGTTGTCACACACACTAACAGGTATTATACATGACAATTATACCTGCACAGGTTTTACAAACTTTGTTCTAGTAATCGGAGACGCATTCATCGTTGACAATGACAAAGTTTGTATACGAAGGGAGGCTCTCTAAGGGTAGGACTCAGCCTGTTCGATTAACGCTTTTAACTGTCTAACCTTACAATTAACGAGTTTCCTTTGTTCATATTCTGCACTTAATTGCTTACGTATATGTTCTACGATGCTACATAATGGTACAAACACATTAACGTCTTCGTTATTAACTAAACTTTCACGAATAAGTTTTTGTACGCGCTTGATAAAACAATACTGTTTCGAGAGGACATATTTCCCATTATGCTGTGCAAATTCTATATCCGAGAAATCGGTCATTATTTTATCACAATCTAACCCTGAGCATAGTTTTATATTTTGAGTTTTGAGTTTGTTGATTTCAACAATGATACATCTAATATTTTCATAATTCATATATATGAAAAAGTATTATTGTTTAATTGATGAGTGAAGACTCCTTGAGTTTCACAAAATGAATTCTGGACCCGCTAAGGTGTTGGTCATCTTAGCATGTCCAGAAGCTTAATGCGATTATAACGATTATGGGTATATACAGCAATGGATGACGACGGTACATTACAACCCAATGATCTAGTGTGGTAGGCGATTGTAATACACATAGGACGGCACAATTACACATCACCGTTTTGAACCCCCTTGGTGTTTATACATCAAGCGGTGCTCAATGGTTACATATAATCACGAAGCGTATACCCCACGAGTAGAGTCTAACTCATCAAATAATGTGTTTGACCTACAAGAGGATACGTTTGATGCGTGGACGCACAGACAACACACAACAATAGATTATAGGTGATTATGGTATTAATGACGACGGCACAACAATAGATTATAGGCGATTATGGTATTTACAATGAATTGATTCAATGACAATGGATGACGACGGCACAACAATAGATTATAGGGTGACACAATGAATGAATTGATTCAATGACAATGAATGCTAATGGTATGTACAATGAATTGATTCAATGACAATGGATGACGCGGGCTATTCTACATTCAAGTGCAAAACCCAAACCGCAAAATCTAACCTGGTTTGAATATCAATAATAACATTCACACCACGTGTGACGGTGTGATTTGGTTTTTGCACTTGAACTTCGGCTAAAGCCCGAACATATAACGGACCAGGTTGTATATAACCACTCATTACAACGAAGTGACATAGAGAGCTGTGTACTTGTAATTGTTTGTTGTGTTTAATTCTGATTATTGACAGTGCAGAATTAATAGTGAGTACTTGTAAAACACACTAAAAAAACAATTAAATACGACGTGGTTATATAAAACAGTTCTGTTAATACTTGAAAAAGACAAATTTGATTATACCTGTTGAGATTCATGATAGCGAAACCAACCAATCAAAAATCAAATGACAGTGTTTTGGATCAGTAACTATGACTGGTGATTTATCACACGCGCGTTACCTAACGGAGTTATTCCCCTTGAACAATGCAAGATTATATAGTTACATAAGTAAATCGAATATTATTATTGAAGCGTTTTGGAAAAGCGGTCTTGGTTATACTCGATGCAACGCATCGAATATAATACGAATAAATATCGAAATGCCTACCAGCTGAAGTCATAGACGGAAATAATATCTCCGTGTTGTCAGTGTTAATTTACTTTACAGGTCTCTTCCCAATTGATTTACATGTACCAGTTCTTCCTCGTTTAATATTTTCGCGTTGTGTAACTGCTTCTAAATTCGATAAAGAATTATTAGTCTTAATGCGATCAATGTGATCAATAACAAAACCATCCTTGATCGTTCCGTTAAATACTTCATAGACGAAACGGTGATTATGATACATTTTCCCTCCAGCTTTAAACATAAAATATCCCATATTACTCAGAATACCAACCGGCTTCTTACGTTTACAGTGTCTAACAACACCATCACGAGAACCTTCGTAGTTTTCAATAACAGGATGTCGTTGAAATTCTTGGTTCATTTATATACTAATACTTTTATTTGTCTAATTCATTATTTGGTTGAGATATAACATTGAGAAATCTTTCTATGTAGTCCTGAGCAGTTTTTATGATTTTGCTGTTGGCAACTTCGTTGACGTTGTCGTTGACGTTGTCAAGAGTTTTTATTCTTCGCTTGTCATAATAACGCTTCAACTCTCTATAACGCCTACCCCCGCAATTGATACATAATTGTGAATTGCCTCTCACACCTACCCCATAATACAGGCACGGGAGGGGACCTTTTGAACCGTTTCTCACGCTTTGCATATGATACCCACAGAATTAATTTCTGCATGATTTGTTACATGGAGTCTTTGATCCAATCACAAGCCATTTGCAATGATTCATTATATAAAAACTTTTTTATTTAAAAACTTAATTTAAGTATAATATGAAGCAATTCAAGAGTTTATCGAAAATTAAACCTTTGAAAAATGATAGCATGAAGGAGTTCAAGAGATTATCTAAAATTAATCCTCGATTTAATCTGGATCGAGTCTCTGTTAAACCAAAACGTCTAAACGACGATAGCATGAAGTAGTTCAAGAGATTATCAAAAATTTCGCCTTGGGAAAATGCTAGTTTTAATCTCGATATGAAGGAGTTTCAGAGATTATCGAAAATTAAGCCTTGTAAAAATGCTAGATTAAATCTCGATACAGTCTTTGATATACCAAAACATCTAATCGATGATAGAACTATACTGGGTAAAATCAGAGTGTGTTTTAATGAATTCTACCGAGACGGCGCAGCACACTGTTGGTCGACATTTCGAATTATCAATAACATCGAAGATGCACCCGTAATAGATGCTACTATGAACGATACAAAAGCAGCTGAGATAATTTCACACCTTGGTGGGCCAAGGGCCTGGAAATCCAAAGGGGAAATTGCAAAGCAATTTCCATTGCAAAGCAATTCCCAAAGGAGGTATTTTTTCAGAATAAAATTCATTATCGAAGACGAAGGTGAATGGATTATCAGAGATAAATTTGAACCAATTCTCAAAGATAAAAAAATTGTCATTGTGAGTAGAGATTCCAAACCAGGAATTCTAACTGGAATTGACAAACCATACTACGAGAGATCCTACCCTGTAACAGCAGTTGTTTATGGAATATATCCGATAAATGATAGGCCAAGTATTGCAAAACTAGCACCTATGAAACTATCGTCAACGCTCAATTGTGTAGCAACACGGGTAATGGAACACTTCACAAATGCATCCCGAGGAAATAAACTAACTGATCTGCGACGTAGGAAAATAACCGAATGGGGACTGACAGTGAATCAGCGCGGGGCAATGATTTCCGATATAGCTAAATTAGAAGCATCATTAAAATTTCCAATATCGGTAGCGACGATAACCGGAGAAGTATTATACGAACCGAAATATCAATCACGAGGAGCTCCAATTGAAATTATTGATCATAACAAACACGCGTGGACGGATGCAGTAAATGTATTTCCACGAGAACGAATCGTGAGATATATCCCCCGGGAATTTTCCGGGGAATCCATCAAGGATGTGTTCTACGAAGAGAGGTTATTTGATGCTATTGTTGCGTTGTGTAAAGATTATCCTGTGTCAGTGTGGTTACTTAGCAGTGATGGTTCCGAATCAGGATTTGATCATTTTGTAAGACCAAATGGTGAATTATATCGCGTTGAAGAATTAGATAACAGAATGAGAAAAATTGCTAATGATTTTTCACCGAAAAGTTTCCATGAAAAACTACTCACGGATAGTTTTACTATTCCATCAGTGGTAGCTCACTTTGCACGAAAAAAGAACTCATGGTGTCCAACACGAAGTGATTTTCTCGAGGACGTTAAATTGAGTTGCGTCGAATTTGATCATGGAGGACTGTGGAATACAAAATACTCACGTGATGGTATGATTTCAATTGATATATCCGCGTGTTATCCTGGAAGTTTTCTCGGGTATGGAGAATGTGCTGAGTATTTTAAACGATTTGGACACCCCACGCATGAAATGACTCGTGTTGCGATTAATGGTCGTTTGCCTGATTTTGATTTAACCGGATTCGCTCGTGTGATATCATTCGAATTCGCTGCAGGGTTACATCCGTGTAGTTATGTTTGGCTTGGTAGACATATATCTGAAAAAGCGTGGATGCCAATAGTGTTACTACGATATATGATCGATTGTGGTATGCTAGCGTCATTGATTGTCGGTGAAGCTAATATATGCTATCACGCGCAGAAAGAAGTTTGGCTACCACAACCCGATTTAAATCGTATAATACGCGAACAGCGAGAGCATTTTCAAGATGGAAATTCTTCGAATTTCAACGAGGAACAAATCATGAATTGGTCTAAGGAGTTATTTGAAATTAAAAGCGGACTAGCCAAAGATTTCGGACGAAGAATAATTGGTAAATTCACTCAAGGTGGAAGATATGACAATGCAAAATATTCTTCGCGGTTGATCATAGACAACGCAGAATACGATTTTATTGTAGCGGATTTAACAAAACAGGGAAAACTTGTATCCCGTAAGGATGCTTTTCTATCCAATGATGAGAATATAGGTACGGTTGTTACCTACTGTGATGGATATAGTTGTCAGTACACACATTTGAGAAGTTCTATGCTCGGTTATTCTACTATTAATCTATTTTCGATGATAAATAGATTTCCTAATACCGCGGTTAGAGTAGCTACTGATTCGATGTATATACACGAGAAATACAAATCGGATGTAGCGGCATTCACATCTCCCGAGGAAGCGTGGGGATGTTGGCGATTTAAAAAGGAAAAACTACACGAGTATTGTGAATCCGCAGACGTTGCCAACGACGATAAATATCATCGTTGTAACCGTATTGAAATTCAATCAGAATTTTCGAATGCACTACCCGTATCTGATCCGATATGTAGATACAAGACAGTTTATTTAAACGGTTGTGGTGGGTCAGGAAAGACAACTCGTGCAATTGAATTATTTCGTGGGAAAAATCCTACGGATTTCACAAGCATGATTGTGTTAAAACCAACTCACAGACTCGCCAGAGAGATGATAGCGCGGGGGGTAAAAGCCTGTACTTATCACAGCTTCTTTCGATGGAAAGGCGATACATGGACTCCTGATCGAATGGGCGATAAATTCATTCCTGAAATAATAATATGGGATGAAATATGCACTCTATCGTTGAGAGTATTACAGACATTTCTTAAATGGTTGTTATTGAAAACTACAAAAGTCGTCATGTGCGGGGATCACGGTCAACCACCACCATTTGTTGGTGGATCTCCACATGAATGGCTAAAGGGTTTTGTAGATTATTATGAAGAAATTAATACCGACCATAGATCACTTGATGAACAATTACGAGAGTTCAAAGCGCTAATTAGATTACAACCGGATAGAATCCAATGTGAAATAGCGCGTGAAATAATTTCAGAAACTCCAGTGAATGATTTTTGGGAAACATGGAGACCGAATGATTTGATAATCGCGAGTAGAAAAATAGTCAGAGACGCACTTCAGATCAAATTATTTGAATTGCATCAAGAAAAATTTGCAACGCTTCCAGTACCTCTTTGTTATAGACCTTCAGATACACGAAAGCAGAATATCGACGTTGACATTCCTGGACAACGTGAAAAGCAGAATTTAGTGTTAAATGATATTGTGCTGGTTGATATCAGCGTCGTCGAAGATGCATTACGTGCTGATAAATCACCATGGACGTTAGGTTACGCAGCGACGATACATTCTTCACAGGGATTGACTATCACAGACACAATTGTTTGGATGGTTGATAATCGCATTGAGTGGTCAAATTTAGTTTATCTCGCAGTATCCAGAGTACGAAAAATAAATCAGCTTAGAATAATTATCCTTGAAAATCCTAATGACAATGCAATAAGTGATATTGTCAATGGTGATTTCATCGAGGACATAATCAGAAAAAAACTTTCTGGTTATAAACAGCAGGATAAAAAAATAATAGAGAATTTGATGTTGATGTTGAATTAATAATGACGTTGAAACAGCAACAGAATAATCACTGCGCGAGTTGCAATTGTGTAATGAATTGGTGTTGGTCAGATAGGGATTCTCGACAATTTACCGTAGACAGAAAGAATAACAGTGTTGGTCATACAAGAGATAATGTGATGCTAGCATGTCTTGAGTGCAACAGGCGCCGGGGTGCCAGCATAATGCCTAGTTAAGACCCTTTGGTGGTAATTGAGTATCGTCAGGAATCACTTGGAGTTGTTCGCGTGTAAACCCCCGCTGAGGGGCGGTTGAATCCAATTAATAGATTGGAGGTCTACCAGTTGATCGTGTTATAGTAGATATCTTGTGTGCAGTAACACTCCAAATAGGATCAGTAGCCCTTTTATTACCACCTTCAAGCTCTCCTGGTACGTATAAATACCTAACAGTGACATTACTACCAAGAATTGGTTGGGAAACGCTAGCGTTTCTAGAAATTTTTTTTTGTGAAATCCCTTGGATTTCTATTTTTGGTATAGACGTTTTTTTAATCGCGTTGACAGGTTTCATGTTAATTGTTCGAGTAATCTCGTTATTTAGCGCTGCAACTACTCCTGGTAACCTTTTGACCCATTCACGGGATCGCTTTTCTTGAATGAATTCTTTCGCGTATTGATATCCAAATAACCGCTCAGCAAGCGTCCGATTAAATCGTTCAACAATTGCCTGATCGCGATGTAGTGCAGTACGTCCTCGTCTGATGGTGACATTGTGATGTTTCATCGCTGATAAAACAGCGCCTTAAAATTCCTTGCCAGGATCAACTTGTAACAGATTTGGCCAGCGCAGACCACCTTGTGGTCCGGGGCCTCGTCGATAAATCCTTTCAAATGCAGAAGCTACTTCAGTAGATGATTTTGTCTTCAGTGGTTCTGCTTGTTTGTATCGACTCGCAACATCAACTAACGTTAACGCGTATTTGTAACCGTTGTCATGTGGTAAAAATAGTATATCAGCTTGATGAACTTCATTAGGTGTTGTAACATCAAAATGCGAGTAGTTAATTCGTTTAGGCGCTGGTAGATAAATTTGCCATATCGCCTGTTTAGATAACCAGTTCGCTGTTGTAGTTGTTTTTACTTTTGCAGCGCTAGCGAGTTTACTGATTGCTGCGCTACCCCGCCAGTATCCTTTTGGAGAATAATAAATAGATTCCATGTTGTTATTAATTACCGGCACCTAACATCAATTTACCTTTCATAGCGGATTTTATCAACCACGAAGCCAATTTTTCTTTGAATGATTTATCGGGAATAGCATTTAACGCGTGAATTAATTTCACATCCGCGAGATGACGCTGTTGTAGATCACCACTACGGTAAGCTATATCATGTACACGACACGCTTCATCGATGGCGTTTATAGGATTTTCCCCCGGATTAGGATTATCATGACTATCAAGTCTTATATCTAATCGCGTTCCTGGTCCACAATAATTATAACCGGGAGGGTGTTTTTCACCTGGATATTTTGACCATGGTAACCCCGGATGTTTAGCTCACTTGGCGGCGATATCTCCTCCGCTTTTTTTTTAAAAGGAATTTTCAGAAATCGATATTTTTTGTACCGCATATTTCACACTTGCCGGTGACCGCGCTTCTGTTATTTTTTGTGGTAACAGTCGTTGGGTCAAGCGTCCGTGTACGCGCTCTACATTTCACACAATATAGATCCATAATATTATTATGTTATATCAACAAATGGAAGTAATCGATTTCTCCGCGTTGAAAAAGCAACAGCCGATAAAACATCATCCGATGTTACCAAACGCAATTAGAATGATTATCATCGGACCTTCCGGAAGTGGTAAAACCAAGTTGCTGTTAACGATGATAATGAAGTATTTAACCTGGGATAAATTATATCTGATTGCGCCAAGCATAGATGATCAACATTGTTATCAAGTATTAAAAGATTACGACCAAACCGTTTCAGAAGCTTACGGCGAAAGCGTAATTGAGTTTATAACAGATATCGACGATGCGCCATCCGTGGAAGACTTAGACGGATTCGTTAATAATCTTGTTGTATACGACGATGTAATGATAGATAAACAAAAAAATCCAGCTAGAATATTTTCCAGAGGCAGACATAAAAACTCTGACGTGATATATATTACTCAACGTTATACACAAATACCAAAAGTAATCAGGGACAATTGTAATCTATTGTGTGTATTTAACGGTGTTGATACACATACATTACGAAATATTTGGCAGACCTGGTGTCCTGACATGGATTATAATCGATTTCAAAATTTCTTTAGCGGCGCCAGAGCTACCCCACATGGATTTGTAACGATAAGTATACACGATCCTCGGACACGATATCGAATTGGATTAGACCGTATCTATAGCTAATTCGATTGCCTCGGTTATCGGCGCAAATAATTCTTTGGTGTCGGCGGTAAAATCCATCTTTGCTTGTTGACGCGCTTGAAGATTATCTCTGAAAGAATCTCTCACCGGGAGAAATTTCTTAATCGCAGCTAATCGTTCTCGTGTTAATCTGGTTATTTGTGCTTCTCCGATGTTTGACATTTTTATATAAAATCGATTGAAGATTTTCAATTGCTAATTCATCACCAAATTCAGTCAACGAAAAATCCTTCGGATTTCAGCAACGACATCCTTGATGTTGTCGGCGTCTTTTTTTTTTATGAAATTTTTTGTGATTTTATTTTTTTTTTCCTGCTCAAATATTAAAAAATTTAATTATAATATTTTCAAGGAAGCCTCAGTTTGCTAAATTGAGGCCTATTAAGCAATTTCGAAAGCCTTTTTATTTGCTTGAAAAGTTAATCTGTTCACCCTCTCTGCTGCTGCGAGAGATAGTCGAACATGCCGAATTATGTTGAACAGTATAGCAAGATTACTGGCTAGGACACCGACCTACATAAGCGCGTAAATGAGAGATTTACTTGCGAGTTAATGGCTAGTGAAAAACCATAAAAGTTAGAAGCCAATTTAAGAGTAACGCCATTTTGAATTACTAATCTAATTGATAAACTTGCATAGCCATAGGATGATGATTCTATGTTTCTCAAATATTGCTAGTGTTATGTACTATTTGATTTAATTTATTTGTTTGCATGTTAGTTTGTATTTCTTTTATTCCTGTACATGTTATTGTAATGTAGTTGTATTTAATGGATTTGATAATATCTAGAAATTTGATTCGGTTATAAACAACTAAAGTATAAACTTTGTATCTAATGTTGCTCTATTTCCTGACCTGGATTCAGAACTAGTGATGGCTTCTGGTAAACAACGTTTATAATTATTACTTAGAGTAAGATCCATGCAGTGGAATCAAAGTCATATCTAACCTAACATATCTAACAAATGTATCAAGGGTTATTCCAGATGACTGACCCGCATATGGGCATCTGTTGTGTGTTGTAGCTAGATTTATTCTCGATGTTTTGAGAAATAATACTGTTACGTATATTTGATTTAAATCATTTATTTTTAAATGTCAGATCCAAATTTGTCATTTTGGGTTTAAAATTCATTCATTGCGAGATATCTATTCTGGAAAATTCAGACTGACCTAGACTCTATTTGTAAACAACAGGGTTGACCTCATTTCTGACCCTGCTTCAGAGATTGTCAACAAGCTTCTAAAACGATTGGCTAAATCCAAGGACATCTTTTTATTTTTAGTTCTTGGGGGTTAGAGGTGGATGATTTTTTTTATTATTATTCTTACCTGGATCTTTCCTTGCGTACGTGTTTAAATGATCGTACGTTTGTTCTATGACCTTCTAATGACCTTCCCGAAAATCACGTGATCCCTTGTTTACGTAAAAAATACAGGTATTTAAATTATCGTTTTGGAAAGAAAAATTCAGTAGAATCACTGGGCTTTAAGTTAATAGTTGTGTTTTGAGTTATATTGGAAACTGTGTCAATTCGTTGGAGCAAAAGAAATTATTTTATTTATCTGGAAAAGAATGTGCTCATAGATTTTTATCTGGATTATTATAAAAGAACTGACGAAATCACGTGACATCGTCGTCCTTATTGGATTACATCGTCAAGATTCGAACCTGGAACTATTAGGACATTTATTTATCAGGACTCTTGCAATTCCATTAGTGGATTATTTTTGTGAATTCTACATTGGATTATTTTTGGATTTGATTCTCTAAAACCGTAAGTTTATTTATTTTCTTATGAAAACATTTGTACTTAATAAATTTGTTCGTTAAATGTTACAAGCTTGTTATTTTCACTTCTGTCTGTGTTGCTGCTTATTCGATCCTAAGCACGTAACATAGAAATTGGGATCTCGTCTCGGGATTGAGATAAATTGGATTTGGCCAGAATTAATCTCAGAAAACTTTTGTTTTAAATTTGAATTCCCCTAGTTTTTTGAAATTTTTAAATCTTTAGTGAGACTGACAGGCTTGTACTAAAATGACATCCAAAATAGAAATATTTCTTTCTAATCCTACCCAGGAGCAATTAGATCTTTTCAAAAAAGATTAGTTGATTCAACTTGCCAGAAAATTTGATCTTTCTGAAGTCAAGGCTTCTTTAACTAAACAAGATATCAAAAAAATTTTGGTTCAATTTTTGGTAGAGGAGAATGTTTTGGAACAAAATGCTTTGATTTCGGTCAGTAAGTCTAAATCAGACTCTGACATTAAACTAAAGGAATTAGAATTTAAATTCAAGATGGAATTAGAGTTGAAGCTGGAATTTCAGAGAGAGGAGAAAGAAAAACAAATTGAATTACAACAAGAGCAGATGCGGATTGATAGAGAGAGAGAGGAGAAAGAAAGACAATTACAATATGAAAAAGAGGAGAGAGAGAGAGAGAGAGAGAGAGAGAGAGAGAGAGAGAGAGAGAGAGAGAGAGAGAGAGAGAGACAGAGAGAGAGAGAGACAGAGAGAGAGAGAGAGAGAGGGGGGGAGTTAGAGTTGAAGAAACTTGAATTTCAGGAAAAGGAGAAAGACAAACAAATTGAATTACAAAAAAAGCAGATGCAGTTTGATAGAGAGAGAGAGAGAAGGAACAAGGGTAATATCAAATTAAAATGAAAGAATTAGAGCTGGCAAGTGAAAAAACTTCGTCATACCTCAAATCCAAATTTAAGTTTTAATTTGGTAAGAAATATTAGATTAGTGCCCCTTTTCAGAGAAATAGAAGTAGACAAATACTTCATTCTTTTTGAGAAAGTTGCAGAAAATTTAAAGTGGCCCAGTGTTACATATATTTGATTTAATTTATTTATTTTTAATTGTCATATCAAAATTTGTCACTTTGGCTTTAATATTCATTAATTGGGAGATTCTTCTGGAAAATTCAGGCTGACCTAGACTCTAGCTGTAAACACAGGTTGGCCTTGGCTTGTTTACCTCATTTTCTGACTTTGCTTCATATTGATAAACAAGCCTTTAAAACTATTGGTTAATTTCAAGGAGAACTTATTTTTTTAGTTCTTGGGGGTAGGAAATATCTAGATCTTTCTTTGAGTACGTGATTTAGTGAAGGAAGCTTCTTTTTTTGACTTTCCAGAAAATCACGTGATCCCTTGTTTACATCAGAAAACGGGTATTTTAATAATTTTAATGGAAGAGAGATTCAGTAGAATCTGGACTTTTATAAAGTTAATAGTTGTGTTTTTATGTTTGAGTGTTAATTTTAATTACCTTGTTCTGGACATTGTGTCAATTCATTGAAGCAAGAGGAATTACTTGAAAAAGAACCTCTGTTCATAATTTCATTTGGATGATTATAAAACAAGAATTGCATCACGTGACATCGTCAGCCATTTTGGATTACATCATCAAGATTAGAACCTTGAACTATTAGAACATTTATTTATCAGGACTCTTTCAATTCCATTAGTGGATTATTTTTGTGAATTCTATATTAGATTAATGCTGGATTTGATCCTCTAAAACCGTAAGTTTATTTATTTTATGAAAATAATTGTACTTAATAAATTCATTGTTCAAGTTATAGAAGCTTGTTAGTTTTCACTCTTTCTGTGTTGCTGCTTATTCGAGCCTAAGCACGTAACATAGAAATTGGTGGCTATCGTCCGGATTGAGATTGAGATTGGGATTTTAAAAAATTGGAATTTAAATTTGAATTTCCCCTAGTTTTTTTTTTGCTGAAAATTTTAAATCATTAGTGAGACTGACACGCTTGTATTAAAATGAAATCTAAGGTAGGAATATTTCTTTCTAATCCTACCCATTAGCAATTAGATCTTTTCAAAAAAGATGAGTTGATTCAACTTGCTAGAAAATATGATCTTTCTGAAGTGAAGGCTTCTTTAACGAAACAAGATATCAAACAAAGTTTGGTTCAGTATTTGGTAGAACAGGATGTTTTGGAACAAAGTGCTTTGATTTCAGTCAGTAAGTCTACACTAGACTCTGACATTAAACTGAAGGAATTAGAATTATAATTCAAGATGGAATTAGAGTTGAAGAAGCTGGAATTTCAGAGAGAGAGAGTGAACTAGAAGAAAAAAGAGAGACAATTGCAATATGAAAAAGAGGAGAAAGAAAAGCAATTACAATATGAGAAAGAGGAGAAAGAAAAGCAAATTGAATTACAAAAAGAGCAGATGATGATTGATAGAGAGAGAGAGAGAGAGAGAGAGAGAGAGAGAGAGAGAGAGAGAGAGGAGAAAGAGAGACAATTACAATATGAAAAAGAAGAAAGATAGAGACAAGAGAGGGAGAAAGAAAGACAATTACAATATGAAAAAGAGGAGAAAGAAAGACAGGAAAGGGAGAACGAAAGACAATTACAATTTGAAAAAGAGAAGAGGGAGAGACAGGAAAGTGGGAAAGAAAAACAATTAAAATATGAAATTAGAATGAAAGAAATGGAGCTGGCAAGTGAGAATCACCATCATACTTCAAATTTAAATTTTGATTTAGAAAGGAATATTAGATTAGTGTCCCCTTTCAAAGTAAAAGAAGTAGACAAATATTATATTCTTTTTGAAAAAGTTGCAGAAAATTTAAAGTGGCCAAGAGAGAATTGGACTCAGTTATTACAATGTGTACTTACTGGTAAGGCTAGCGAGATTTACACTTCACTGTCTGTTCATCAAAGTAGTGACTATGATGTAGTTAAAAAATGCATTTTAAGAGGTTATGAGTTAGTTCCTGAAGCTTATAGGCAAAAATTTAGAAATTACAGAAAAGAAGCTGGACAAACTCATGTCGAATTTGCTAGACAAAAACAGCAGTTGTTTGATAGATGGTGTTTAGTCAAAAAAGTCGTGCAAGATTATTAAAATCTCAAGCAAATTATATTAATTGAAGAGTTCAAAAACTGTGTCCATAATGATGTTAAAACTTATCTTGATGAGCATCAGATTGAAACCTTGGAACATGCTGCTCGAGCTGCTGACGAATATTCTTTGACACATAAAGTTCCTTTTTTTGACAAGAATTCTACTCAACAATTTTCTAGCAGAAAAGTATTTCCGCCTAATTCAAACCCTTTTAAAACTCAAACTAACACAACTTTCAAAAATCAAACTTCAAAGAAGTTTGATTCTACATCCTTGTGATTTCCGACGTGTAACTTTTGCAAGAAAAAAGGACATGTTATTTCTGATTGATACAAATTGACACATAGGCATCAGAATCAAGATAGACCTGTTCCAAATGCTCTTATTTCCAAGAGGTCAAGGTCACAGTCATGTATTGAAAGCAATGCATTTGTTGGGTCTAATAAATCCCAGTCTGATTTTATTATGGAGAAAAATGAACCATTCATATCGAAGGGTTCTATATCACTCTTGTGTGATTCAGCCAATCCCACCCCTATTAAAATTTTAAGGGACACGGGAGCTTCTCAGAGTATTTTCTTGTCAGGTACTTTGCCTTTTTCTGTGAAGTCTTCTTCTAATGACAGTGTTCTTATTCAGGGAGTAGAGTGTGGCTTTGTTAATGTTCCTCTCCATTGTGTAAATTTGTAATCAGACTTAGTATCAGGACCTGTGACAATCGGAACAGTCTCGGTTTTACCTGTTGAGGGCATCCATTTATTGCTAGGCAACGACTTAGCTGGAGACAATGTTGTGGTTAATCCACTTGTAACTGACAAGCCTAATTTGGATCATAAAGTTGATCCAATTGAAAAAGAATTCCCTGATATACTTCAAGCTTGTACAGTTACCAGAGCTATGGCAAAGAAAACTCTTGAGAATAAGGATGAAGACAGTATTCCTTTAGCTGACCTATGCGTGGGTCAGGGTTATGTTGATGAAGCCAGTATTCCTTTAGCTTACATATGCGTGGGTCAGGCTTATGTAGATGTAGGCAGTATTCCTTTGCCTGACACTTGTATAGGTCAGGTTTTTGATGAGGTCACTTTAACTCCTTGTTTGGATCAATCAGAAGGTATTGGTCATAGTGATCCTCTTTTAACAACTCATTCCCTTTATTCTAATCAGGGTGATAAACGACAGTCACTTATCGTCGAACAGGAAAATGATCCTGAGATCTCCTGTTTGTTTCAAAGGACCATAAATGAGACTGAAGTCACTGAAGTTCCTGTATGTTATTTTATTAAAAATGGACTTCTTTTGAGAAAATGGAGACCTCCCGAGGTACCTGCTGGTGATGAGTGGTCAGTGAACTATCAAATAGTAGTTCCAAAACCTTACAGACAGGAAATACTTAATCTGGTCCATGAAACTCTTTTGGATGGTCATTTAAGGATTAATAAAACTTATCACAAGATCTTGACTCACTTCTATTGGCCAAAAATCAAAAGTGATGTTGTCAAATATTGTAGATCTTGTCATACTTGTCAAATGGTAGGAAAACCCAATCAGAAGATACCTAAGGCTCATCTGCAACCTATTCCTCCTTTTGACGAACCATTTAGTAGAATTATGGTAGATTGTGTAGATCCCTTACCCATGACCAAGTCAAGTAACCAATAGGTGTTGACCATTATGTGTGCGTCAACAAGGTTTCCAAAAGCTATTCCATTGAGGAATATTAAATATAAAACCATCGTAAAAGCTTTGATAAAGTTTTTTACTCAGTATGGCCTTCCCAAACCTATTCAGTTTGATCAAGGTTCAAATTTTATGTCTGGAATTTTCCAGCAAGTTATGAATGAATTGGACATTCAGCAATTCAAGTTAAAAATAAAACTATGGTTTGAAAGAACTACAAGGGAGAGAACTTTTGAGTCTGATAATGAAGTTGTGTTACTCTTGTTCATTCTTCTAACTTTTCTTCAGATTAGATATTACGGCCCTTACAAAGTTAAGAAGTAAATCAATTAGTTAAATTATAGTATTAGGGCTCCTGGGATCTAATTAAATTATAGGAGTACCAGTATATTGAAAGAGATAGCCATGTTAAACATGTAATTAATTTAGTTGTACCTGTCCCACTCACTGAAGGAATATCATCAGATTCTACTGATATTGAAATGATGACTGATATTGAAATGACGAATCCTTGTAATTCAGAAATTATGAAAAATCTAGACCAGAAACTTTCACATTTGCAAGTGCAGGAGGGAAATGAACTGAAACGGTGGTTGTTTGAATATGAGCACTTATGTCCAGATATTCCCACAAGGACAAACAAAATTTTTCATCACGTTGAAATTGAAAATTCCAAACCTGTTAAACAGCATCCATGCAGGATGCGTCTACTCAAATAGGAATACTTACTTTCCGTATGTACACTGATAATAGGAAGGTGAACAGAGTAACAAAAACAGATTCATTCCCATTACCAAGAATTGACGATTGTATTGATAAAATTGGGAATGTCAAGTATGTCACCAAATTTTGACCTTCTGAAAGGATTTTGGCATATTCCACTAACGGAAAGAGCAAAGGAAATCTCGGCATTTGTGACTCCAGATGGACTCTACCAATATAAAGAAAGTCCATTTCAACGTCTCATAATAATTATCATCACTGGTCTAGAAGATTGTGACGTCATCATCTACAACGACACCTACATCTAGCAACAATTCGAAAATTCTTTGACAGACTCACTGATGCATGTTTGACAATTAATGTATCTAAAAGTGAGTTCTGCCGTGCTAGTGTGACTTTCTTAGTACATTTTGTGGGACATGGACAAGTTAAAAGGTTGAGGCTATTTCTAGATAATATAATTGCAGACGCTCTTTCCCTTGTATAAAATAATATATACTGTATGTAATTTATATGAATTCTTTTTAACCTCAGATGTAAATTGGTTTGTGATAAAAAAAAGTTTTATCATATAAACCTTTCATTTTTTATGAGGGAAGGTGTTACGTATATTTGATTTAAATCATTTATGTTTAAATGTCAGATCCAAATTTGTCATTTTGGGTCTAAAATTCATTAATTGGGAGATATCTATTCTGGAAATTCAACCTGACCTAGACTCTATTTGTAAACAACAGGGTTGACCTCATTTCTGACCCTGCTTCAGAGAGTGTCAACAAGCTTCTAAAACGATTGGCTAAATCCAAGGACATCTTTTATTTTTTTAGTTCTTGGGGGTGAGAGGTGGATAATTTTTCTTATCTGGATCTTTCTTTGCGTACGTGTTTAAATGATCGTACATTTGTTCTATGACCTTCTATGACCTTCCCGAAAATCACGTGATCCCTTGTTTACGTAAAAATACAGGTATTTAAATTATTGTTTTGGAAAGAACAATTCAGTAGTATCTCTGAGCTTTAAATTAATAGTTGTGTTTTGAGTTATATTGGAAATTGTGTCAATTCCCTGGAGCAAGAGGAATTATTTTATTTATCTGGAAAAGAATATGTGCTCATAGATTTTTTTTTGCATTATTATAAAAAGAAGAACTGACTAAATCACGTGACATCGTCGTCCATATTGGATTACATCGTCAAGATTCGAACCTGGAACTATTAGGACATATATTTAATAGGACTCTTGCAATTCCATTAGTGGATTATTTCTGTGAATTCTATATTGGACTATTTTTGGATTTGATTCTCTAAAACCGTAAGTTTATTTATTTTCTTATGAAAACATTTGTACTTAATAAATTTGTTTGTTAAATTTTACAAGCTTGTTATTTTCACTTCTGTCTGTGTTGCTGCTTATTCGATCCTAAGCAATTAACAATATTCATACTTTATATATGCCCGGAGATGTATAAGTGTTTTATGCTGTAAGCACATTTAGGCTAATTATCTATTTTTCCTCTTCAAATTAGTTGGATTCCAAAGGATATTCCTTCTGGAAATACATGTGCTACAAATCGATTCATGGACGATAATATTTATCAAAATTTATATATATGAAACAGAATCAGTTCTGCGCTGACCACACCATACTTCATTACCTTCCATTTTGGATTTTACAGCGATTCGAAAACAGTTTCAGAAAGACTTTTTATTACTAGGACTTATATTCTTTGAATCTTGGATTGCATTTTTGTATGATTCGTAAAAAAGTAATTTTGCTCATTATTACCTTTTTTATATGGATGTAAATTATTTGTTAAATTATAAAACATTTACTGTCTTCACATTTTTCTTGTTTTAAGAGCCTAAACACGTAACACTATCACTTCATCCAGATAATGAATAGTTTTCACAAGGGAAATTATGAATGTGACAAACACCTGCATAAGGACAAGGAATGTATAAATCTCGCTTTAATATAAAAATCGCCACGACAGTATAATTCATTTCTTGCTAAAGCATATTTTCTATTTGAATAATTTTTATTTAAAATTCTGGGAGGTATATATTTTATTTCATAACGTTTGATATTGGTATTTGATTGAATTATACATTCAAAATGTATTCTTAAGGAAAAGACTACAATCATAGTCAGTGAGATGGTCTGATCAATGTAATCCACTCCCCTCCCTGAGCTGGCTAAAGGCAATACGTGTCTCTATACAAAGAAAAGAAAACAAACTTGATTTAAGCAAGATTTGTATTGCAATTTGAATTTATATGTAACCCCGCTAAATATAACTTAATCCAAATCCTAGGCCATTACATCTGTGAAAACAGTGTATCCTCGATTCCTTTGGGTAACACCTGCTGATATTCCATTTCGGTTGCGACGCCTGTGCTTTTCACATGAAACAAAAAAAAGTAAAGATGTATGTACTGTAAATGTATCATGATTTTGATTTACAACATCACAATGATAGCCACTTCTTTTCGACTGGTAGTCTAAATTGTGTCATTCACACGTATTCCTAAAAGGTAATCTATATTTATGATGGAATATCTTCTATAAACTAGGATAATCTATGTCAGACTTAAATATCACAAGGGTTCATGTCATTACAGTTTAGATAGCAATAAAAAATACTAGAATACCACTGCTATACTGAAAATTAAAGCGTTGTTTGCGGTTTGAAGTCAATCGTTAATTATAAGAAGAGCAGAAAATACGAGTGTTATATAGGTCACGAAAGCGTCTCATTGAACGCATGAAAAAATTAACATATGTTGCATTTATAATCTGATAGATATATGATACGCAGGTAATAATACTACGAAGCCATATTTAATCGCATTAAAACCACTTTTGGTGGCAATGTACAGTTCGCAATGTTTTAATTACAAATAAAAATTGATGTTTGCAATATCCGGATTATGATGGGAGCTTTCGAAATACAGAGGGGTCGTTAAGCATTGGTGAAATGTATCCAAGTGGGTCATTGAACGCATTATAGACGCGTAAAATAATGGTATTATAAACTGATACTGACTTTCACTTCCATATCAAATTAGCCATTAAACTGACTTCAATAAATATTTTAGTAAATTACTGTTTACAGATTATCTTTTTTATTTAGATAATTACTAAAGTATGAAAAATGAAAAATAGGTTCTTCCATCTCCCTAGCAACATGCTTGAGATATTGAATGATGCTTCAGTAATGTCAGTACACTTTCTCACATACAATGTTTGATGTACCACTGGTTCTCTCCAAAAAAATCAACTTTAGCTTTCGTTTACTGCCTCCGCCACTCTAAAACAAAGTGTATCCGGAGCCCCTTTCAAAGAGTTCGCCTTCTCCTGCAACTCGGGTCTCGATCAAGGCAGCCATGTCCACGTTGTATCTGGCGAGTTCTTGGGATCTTTCCGCATTGTCTCTGTCCAGTTAGGTGCATGCATTCCATGCGCCAAGTGCGAAAGGTACTACCCTCGTTTTTATTTTGGAACCAACGGTGGGCGAGACAGCCCCGAAGAGGAATAGCAAGCCAGAGGTTTTACCCCCTCGCAGGACACCCCATACACCCCACAGGACTGACAAATATTATGAATGTGACTTACATGTACTGTCAGGTGTATTATTTATATGTTAGTGTTAACGTATTCATGACAACATTCAAAAGAAAAAACGTATTAGGTACGAAGTCAGTTGTACAAATGCCGACAGACTCACGTATACACACACCTGGTTAGATAGGTAAGGTCAGTAGCACATGTTTAAATATGTAAAAAGGAAACCCAAATGAAGTACGCATATATGAAGGTCCGACTCAGGCATCTATGTATTAGTTCTTACGTGCAATGAAAGATGTCACTGGTTGTTAAAAAGAAAATAGCACTGCTTTAACATTAAGAAAATTTGCAATAGTGTGAAGGCATTTTTTAAATCGATAAATGTTTCAACCTTGAGCAGAATGAAGACATACTGTACTTATCAACAATATGATTTTAGGAAGCTGTAAGGTAGGACTTTTTAATGTAGTGTCCGTTTGGCATTTACAATATCATATATTTAAACATCGTCACAATTATTAAGCAATGACAATGAATCAAATCAAAGTTAAACTTTGGGAAAGGCAAAAGGCCTTCATTCATCCGTCCCTGCATTCGCACGCAATTACACACACACACACACACACACACACACACACACACACACACACACACACACACACACACACACACACACACATACATACATACATACATACATACATACATACATACATACATACATACATACATGCATGCATGCATACATACTTACATACATACATACATACATACATTCATGCATGCTTATGTAATATAAAATTATGGCATGTATATATGGTATTAAACTAAGTAAGAAAAGAAGTAAAGCCGACATGTTATGTAAAATTTAACATAGATTTTAATTTATGTTTTATGCTTTAAGTTAGACAACGAATATCTTATCTGGACATTTAAGTGCTGTGAATTAAATCCAAAATATTCAAACAGTTCTATCAGAAAACCAACATCATGAAGAGTTTTGAAAACATTCAATACCCTGATTATGCTGATGTGTCAACAGTATTGATGTGTCACAATGGCATTTCCAGGAACACCTTAGAATGGATTCACAACAATCAAATAATAGTACTTTCTCGAAACAGTCATATTAGTGCTCTAATAAATAATTAAAATAATTTAATTATTCCAATCAAACTTGATCTAAACACAAAATAAAAATGATATAAAGAAAATAGGTTTATTATACATAATCCAAGCCCAAAGTAACGACCTGGTTATCGCTCTTTTTCCTAAAATATATTCCACTATACTGATTTACAAAAATATCCCAAAGAAAACCACAAACACACACAGACCCCTCCATTTATATATATATATATATATATATATATATATATATATATTGAGAGAAGAGAGAGAGAGAGAGAGAGAGAGAGAGAGAGAGAGAGAGAGAGAGAGAGAGAGTACAGATTCTCAGTTACACTTCTAGAAACACGCTACTACTAAAGCTATTACGAAATCGACTTCATATTGCGCGAGCAAATATATAAGGTCATTAGTCGTACATGTAACATCATCATTTCAAATATAGCTATAAGAACAAAGATGTTCAGCATGATACGTCCTTTATTTTTCACTAAAATAACATTTCCTATATCTTCTCAGGGATTTAGCGTATGCTGTAAATTTAAGACGGATTCTTTTAAATTTGGATTGAATTTCACTGGAAATATTAATAAATGTAAACTAAGTACTCAAAACTTAAGATGAATAAATCATCATACATAACACGTTAAGAGTCATGGAAAAGAAAACCCAGTTAAGCAACAACTAACTTGCCAGAAAAGAAGGTATAGATTACCGAAAAAGCATTTGGTGTTTGATGGGGAACTGTATGTTGTATCAAATATAAAGAAAAATATAACGAATGAAAATATAACAAAGTAGCGAAGGGAGTGGAAAATAATATGATGACATATATACAACAACTAGGTCGCAGTTACTTCTACCATCCATCAGTTTATTTGAGGCACTGCTACCTTGCTCTGAAACAGAAAAAGTGAAAACTAAGAATAATCACAAGAGGTCCAAGTGTATCGAGATCGTACCCACTTGGATGCCATCTGCCCAACAGCCAAATAAAGAAACAGTTGGTCAAACTTAGGTCAATATGATAGTTTACATCTGGATTTCTACCAGTGCTTGTGATTGTAAAATCAAATAATGGAGAAAAATTTCTTCATTTTAGCGTCTTCATCCGTATTTGAGTCACATCACAATCAATTGCACCATATTTATAGGAATTAACTGCCGAATGATATATCTCATGTTTAGTGAAATTAGTGTGAGAGGTGTTTGGGATGATGTCAAAACTATTCGCTTTTTATCTTTTTTCTCAAATAACGACAACGGTATAATATGTCGAATCGGCAAAATGTACACAAAGTTTGAACGCTATTTATTTTAGGATACTTTCTGTCAAATTTGTTTTATAATATTTTACACACACACACACACACACACACACGGATATATATATATATATATATATATATATATATATATATATATATATATATATATATATATATATGTAATCAATTCTATTAGTCAAAAGATGGAAACAAAAGAGAAACATTAAGATGTCTGGATTCGGTCTGTCAACTTTGATTCAGTTTGTTTGAGAGATTGTTTTAAGAAGCGTAAAGAACCCTGAAAGACCAATATTACGCTAGTAAGCAGTGTTAGCCATCCATATCAGTGAACACGTCTGTCTCAAGGGCAAGATAATATGTACATTACGCTGGAATGGAAGCTATTTTGAACTGGATTAAACTGTTTACCATAGAACGAGTTTTAAAAATGATCTCAAAGGGTAAGAGCGACCTTTTAGCACTCGGTGCATAACATTACTTTGCTATGAGCTTCCATTGATTTGGCAGGAAAAAATATAATATTATTTGTATTTATCATAGCTATCACAAAATATTTGTTTGAGCAATGTTCATTTGCTCTTTTTTCGTTTATATTCGTCAGGTTCTTGCGGCATCGAATTCGTTCATAAAAACTAACCATTGAATGCATGCATCCAGCAGCGATTTCTGCTCGTATGCTTCCTGTCTAAATTGATGTTTAATATACGCAGTTCATGGTAAGAAGATTTAGAAAGGTATTGGTTTTGAAACGGCAGGCATATGTGATAGTATATAGGCATCAATTGTATTAATTCAAAGGGCCCATCATCAGGATATCCAGATCCAAAATTTAGCGGAATTTTAGTCAAAAGATTGTTGAGACGTTTTAACAATATATACAGACGGACGATATATAAATAAATAAATAAATAAATAAATAAATAAATAAAACTGCATGTCTCATAAAGAATTTTTTCTGAATTAAAATTATACAAGACATCTTACCTCTCTTAACGTTATTTGTTCGGGCTGAAAAAGAAAGATAAATGAAACGAATAATTTAATATTTTCCTGTCCTAGATCAACAGTTGATATATTCCTTTGTATGGTACCAAAGCCAGCAGTTAACATATATCAAATTTTTATTCACACGTTATTATTATATAGTATATTTGGGTTATTATTTACCATACTTGATCCAGAATCGATGTACACAATATTAAACTCACTATTCTGCATAACACGCTCACTTAATTCCATTTTTCTAAAGTTCAGCTTACTTTCGTAATCTGATCATATACGTATACATGACCTAAAGATGCAGTAGGAGAGGGCGACCTGTTCTGGTTTAGTAAATTGCATTTTTGTCATTTTGTAAATTGAAAACAAAACAAGTACGATTCAACAATGATTTACAGCGAGTGTGTTGTTGTCAGTGAAGAGAAGGGAAATAACTTTAGTAGAGAAGCGGACAGTCCTGCCAAATTTCTTCTCAGGGAAGAATGTCAATGTCTGTAATGTAAAGCAATTTTCTATGAATTTGTTCTAGATCACAAACTACTCATTGTTGTTGCTGTGTGTTCAAATTGTATAGAGACACACAAACAAGTGTCGCACGGTATGATGGGAAATCTTGTATTTTCCCATGTGAAAATATAAGGATATATACTTCTCATATAAAGAATTAAGGATATATTTTTACATGTGAAAATATGGGAACGAAACATATGAAAATTATTTTGTCGATAAGTGTCTCTATTTCAAACTTACGTATATAATGAAGCCACTTATAACGCAAAATGAGACACATTCCTTTCACATACATGTATACCCGTTACTTTCTCAGCAAAACAATACCTCTTTGAACATGGTTGTCACATGATAGACCGAGTCGGAACTGGATTAGTGAAGACACGGAACACAACTGCGTTAATAAGATGTTTATTTTATAAACGCAATTTTAAAAATCAACTCTTGACACCAATATTTTACAAAATATAAGAAAAATCTATTTATATAAATGTTCCTAACATGGAACTATGAATTTCAGTAACGTAATGACAAAAAAAGAAGTATATGAATGAATTTACAAATATGAATATATATATATATAAGGCTCGTATAACAAGATAGATGCAAATATGAAAAGAATGCGTCGTCAATATGACGAGACTAGAATGAAGATATTACATAATTAATACGTCGTCCATATGACGAGACATATGCAATTGTGAACCCTAAATTCTGAAGTTCTCGTTCATGGAACGAGATTTGTGTAGAATGAACTTATGCAGGTGTCGTTCATATAACGAGACTGCAAAGAAGATATCAAATAAATAATACGTCGTCCATATGACGAGATATATGCAATTGTGAACCCTAAGTTCTGAAGTTCTCGTTCATGGGACGAGATTTGTGTAGAATGAAATTATGCAGGTGTCGTTCATATAACGAGACTGCAAAGAAGATATTTAAATAAATATTACGTCGTCCATATGACGAGATATATGCAATGGTGAAACCTTAATTCTGAAGCTCTCGTTCATGGAACGAGATTTGTGTAGAATGAAATTATGCAGGTGTCGTTCATATAACGAGACCGCAAAGAAGATATTAAATAAATAATAAAATTATGCAGGTGTCGTTCATATAACGAGACTGCAAAAAAGTTACTAAATAAATAATAAAATTATGCAGGTGGCGTTCATATAACGAGACTGCAAAGAAGTGTTTAAATAATATGTCGTCCATATGACGAGATATATGCAATGGTGAAACCTAAATTCTGAAGCTCTCGTTCATGGAACGAGATTTGTGTAGAATGAAATTATGCAGGTGTCATTCATATAACGAGACTGCAAAGAAGATATTAAATAAATAATAAAATTATGCAGGTGTCGTTCATATAACGAGACTGCAAAGAAGTTATTAAATAAATAATACAATTATGCAGGTGTCGTTCATATAACGAGACTGCAAAGAAGTGTTTAAATAATATGTCGTCCATATGACGAGATATATGCAATGGTGAAACCTAAATTCTGAAGCTCTCGTTCATGGAACGAGATTTGTGTAGAATGAAATTATGCAGGTGTCGTTCATATAACGAGACTGCAAAGAAGATATTAAATAAATACTAAAATAATGCAGGTGTCGTTCATATAACGAGACTGCAAAGAAGATATTAAATAAATAATAAAATTATGCAGGTGTCGTTCATATAACGAGGCTGCAAAGAAAAGGGAAATTATGAGTCGTTTAGATAACGAAACTGATACATGGATGTGAATTACTTGCTTAGATGGTAATAAAAAAATATGGAACACGTATACTACAACTATCATGGCGTCCTTTTGACGTCGAAGATGTATACCGCTCTAGTCAATGGTGGTGGAGTCGCCACGCATGGTCCACTCCCACGTCTGTTTGAAAGATCCCTCGGGAGCCCTTTACATTCAATACAGAGACGATGGTCGCGAAGCCTTGGTCCCTCGATTTGAGGACACCAGTACACTCTTCCGAAACATCGTCACCAAAACACAGCGCAACACTTCAGCACACCACGGGCAGCATAGACAAGCACCCATGGTCGTCCATGGTCACCCCAACATGCACCACACACTGGCACCACTGGCCCCCACGGACACCACAACATGGCACCGCACCCAGGCACCAACGGCCCCCACTCAGCTCCGGACCACAGTCACCCACGGTCACCCCACGGACACCACAACATGGCACCGCACCCGGGCACCAACGGCCCCCACTCAGCTCTTTTAGCTGATAGATTGCTCCTTTAAGGATGGAAGCTTTTTCCGACAAGACTGAATCGTGATGTGATTTCTGTCTTATAATTTCGTCCTTATATACCCCTAGCTGTGACAGATATGCGCAGCTAGGTACTTTAAACTGCATGCAATTTCGTACATGCAGCATGAGCTGAGTGTTCGCTCATTATGCTGAAATAACTAAAAAGCCGAAAAAATAATAAACTACCCTCGGTAAGGCTGTACGCAGTAACGAAATCAAGACTAGATTTTTGACCACATATACATATTGAACATAGTCGTATACAATTCCGTGACAATGGTTAATGTTTTTAATAAGTATGTTTCCCTCTGTACTTATATTCAAGATTCAACCATCATACTATGTTTTCTCATCGTGTCATTAATTGATCATGTAAGCATGTATGCATTAGAAACATCTATATGCTGAGCATAAATCAATGAATCGATGCAGCTGGGTCAGTTACAAGATTTTCATAAGATATAATATAATCAATATGTATGAATACACAGTGTGTGTGTGTGTGTGTGTGTGTGTGTGTGTGTGTGTGTGTGTGAAAGAGTTAGAGAGAGAGAAAGAGAGAGAGAGAGCAAGACAGACAGACAAACAGACAGAAGGATTGATTAGTGAGTGGATGGATGGATGGACGGACAGAAAGACCTACTGACAGATATACAGACATAAGATAGATAGATAGATAGATAGATAGATAGATAGATAGATAGATAGATAGATAGATAGATAGATAGATAGATAGATAGATAGATAGATAGATACATACTATTCAGTACATCAACCTTATGTCTGGTGGTAAGTAAATCCGATGTTCGACACACATACGTTCCTGAATCGTCCATTGTAGCTTTGTTAATTGTCAACACACTGAATACTGTTTTTGCCTTATAGGAAATATCTTGTTTTATTTCTAGACGTCCGTTTACTGAGGTATTTATAATATTTCCGTCTTTGAACCAATCAACATCCCCGGCTGGATAATCTGATGTAGATGCATTACATGTTAAATAGATAGCAGTGCCCTTTTCAACAAAATGATTTCCAGATATCATAATATCTGCAAAAAAAAAAAATAGATGTATATAGTTTTGAGAAATTTGTAATGACCATATGTGCATGTATGTATGTATGTATGTATGTATGTATGTATGTATGTATGTATGTATGTATGTATGTATGTATGTATGTATGTATGTATGTATGTATGTATGTATGTATGTATGTATGTATGTATGTACGTACGTACGTACGTACGTACGTACGTACGTACGTACGTACGTACGTATGTATGTATGTATGTATGTATGTATGTATGTATGTATGTATGTATGCATTTATATATTATGCTCTTTGAAAGGTAACATAAAAGAGTAAATATCAACAAGTTTTGTAAAATTAAACAAATAATTTATTTCTAAGCAATTCAAAGTGAAAATTAGAAACAAAAGAACTTACAATATTGTGAATTAAGTTCCAAAGTTATCTAAGAGTTAAAACACAAGCCCTAGCATTGTAAATTCCTAAATAAAAATCCTATAAGGTGATGACGTGTAAGTGGTAGGTTATAGAGTGTTAATGTGTCAACAGTCGTTTGTTGAATCACATCAATATAATTCCAATTTTAACCCATGATCAATTCCAATGAATGTCTCTATCCAAGAGTGTTGTCAGAACAATTTTGTATTTCCAGAGAAAAGAATCGCTTGAAGAAATACAATTCGGCCCAACTTGACTCAACATCCAGCTTCCAAGTGTACGATCTTTAAGCGCTACGAACAATCCTCTCATTTACAAGATTATATTGTTCTCTAACTAACCTTCCGTCACAATTAACATTTTCAAAGCACAAATTGTTACCTAATGAAAATAACCTTAAAGAGTGATACATCAAAAGTCAAATCCATTAAGACAATTCAAGCACCTATACCTAGACGCAAATGAGGATAATTAATTATATTAAAAATAATTCTTAATTTCCTTAAACCCATACAAATAATCTATCTATGCATTAGTTGTTTACACAGAATAAAATAATAAAGTAAATTTGCATCAAGCAGAAATGTACTCAAATTTTGACAAGGTCAAGTCCAACATACAATGCTACATTACAAGACCTTGTAATGAAGTAAAACAAATAATAAAAAACAAACCAACGATGTAAATTAATTACACCTGACAGTATGTGTGTATTTATAACAGCGTACATGTAAGCCGATTCTTTTATTTGTATGTGTGATACATTGTTAGCCAATTGAATGTGAAGCAAATCCTCGTGAGTTATGAAACGATTTTCTTCGTTGTCCTATTTTGATTATTGTGGAGTAATAGAATGTGGATTTGAGTGATAGTGTTAAATGTGGATAACTCATTTCCTCTTCAAAATCGTTTGGGCGAATGTCTCTCAATCAGAGGGCAGCAAGTGACCAAGAACTTTGCCGTCGCATTTTGTTTTATTTATTGCTTCCTCTTGATATTGTGTGTTCTCTTAACGACCATGGACGATTTAAGTATGATTAAACAAGCGCAGATTGTTCTTCCCCTCATGGAGAACCCTCGCGTGAGCTATGATATCAATTAATTCCACATGTAACCCGTGAAGACGGAGAGCCATAAAGGATCACACTTCTAATCAGACATGTACAAAAAGTGATTCGAAAATACACATTGAAAAAGACTAAACGTCCCAAGTCAACTCTTCATGAGATAAATGAAAAGATGTATGATATGTTTGTCAATATAAAAGGCGCTACGAAATGGAAACAGCTTAAAACTAAGACTCTAAGAAATAGAAAATGGGTCATAACAAACAATTGTCGTTACCCAAGGTGTGATGATCCTATCTAAGCCTTTGCACTCGGTCCATGAATTTCACTGGATACGGCGGCAATCAAAATAAAGTTGTTCAGATTTGAACAATAATCAATATACAAAGTATCCTTTTTAGGTGCATAGCCTACACCATTTTCGGCCGATGTACAATGCTTCACCTTACTGGTTAGTTGGCTTTGCATACTAAGAGAGACAACTCATGAAATCTAATATATGTCGCTAGAACAATGCTCCGACACATATGTTCGAACCGCCAAGGTGAAAAAAGCGTTATGATATCGAAACATTAGCTAGCGATGATGTAGACAATGAAAAGATACCTTCTAATTTTCAAAAGGAAGGATATTATTCTTTAGAACATCCGAAACGGTGATACATCGCACTCATACAAACGAGGATGAGAAACTAACAATTTAAGATGTCACTTGATGCAAAATACAATATTTATCAAATGCATTTCATTTTATGGAATTAAACATACCATTGGTAGACTAATACTAGGTACGCCAACAGTGGTAGTACAGTCACATCCGATGTAATAATGCACTGCATGTGCATCTCCACAGAATGTGTTAATCTTCAAGATATATATATATATATATATATATATATATATATATATATATATATATATATATATATATATATATATATATATATATATATATATATATATATATATATACAGAAATTGGCGTTCCTTTTTGATTGGCTGAAAACGAGCCTTGGTTGAAAATGTCACATGCGAGATCTGATGTAATAAGGAATTCACTGAATTAAGTTTCTATCTTATTCTAGGCCATATAGAATGGCAGATTCACCAACTGTGTCTTCCATTCTTAAGACAAGTTAAGATGTGGATCAACGTTGAATCAGCTATTATCATTTCCACTATGTTGTTTTATACAGATTACGGAATATATGTAATACGTTAGGTCAACATAAGCCATCACATGGATCACGATACTGCTACATGGAAACGAGGAGTGCATGATGCAAGACATGCGTATCCATTGATAGTGTCAATGAATGGAATTTTAGTGAGGAGGACCTTACAACGAACACAAGTTACGTGGTGTCACCAGTCTTAACCGTCTTAATAAGCCACCAACGCTCCCTTTTGTATGCCACCTAGACCTCTCAGAAACATAAAATGTACCTAATAACTATACATACATACATACATACATACATACATACATACATACATACATACATACATACATACATACATACATACATACATACATACATACATACATACATACATACATACATACGTACATACATATACAGCGGATGCTTGTAGTAGAACTCTTTATTGAGTGGAAACCAGTTTGCTTTCTCGGAATATGGTGACCAATGATGCCTAAAAATTGTAGACCTCATTGACCTCATATCAAAAGGCTCAATAAACGTTATAGAATCATCCAAGAACAGGAAATGTATATTTTCAAATTTGGTTTACATCATCATCGGCAAAACATAGTGACAGTGAAAAGAATGCGGAAATCTGATTTTTAAACATCAATACAAATATCCACAACCGTGGAAAGAATCGCGTCCGCAAAACACAAATAAAGAATTAGTATGGAAACCAATAAACTTGTTGAGTGACACTCTTTACAACAATCGTTATCCTGAATTAAAGTAAAGTCATAAATTAAATTATAATAAATCAGTTACAATCTAATAAGATCAATCCATCAGAAGGTTTACTTATATAGAGCAATTTTACAAGGGTCTTTTTACAAAACTTATCCAAGTTACGTTTACATCCACAACTAATATGATACGTACACAGACCATTGAAATGGTCGCAAACACCAAATATTCGACGAAATAAACATAATAATTGTTCAGTACAATCATCCATTTACAGGTGAACATTTAGAGATTTATCAAAAACAATCTTTAGTGTCTATTTTTGCCTTGTTTACCTATGGTGGGTGATGAAATGATTGGTATGTAATTCCCATTTAATATAACAATATCTACATATCAAGTAGCAGCAGAGAGGGTGAACAGACCACGTTTTCAAGCAAAAATAAGGCTTCCAGATAACGTTTTCGAGCAAAATATGGCCTATAGATAACGTTTTCGAACAAAATATCAGGTTTCCAACAAATCTCATTTAACCAAAAAAAAGTCTCCATTTTTGCAAAAACGGAGATTTTACGATTTTTTAATCAATTTTGCTCGCAACGATGTGGTCATCCACCCTCTCTGCTGCTAAAGTTTTCAGTTCTGGGTTAACAAAAAATAATAAATGATTTTAACCGAATATTTGATCCAGTCCTTAGGACGAAAATCATTTATGATTTCACAAACAGACTAATCGCTAACACCTCTTCTTGTAAATCAATCAGATTATTTGACTGGTCGGTGAGTTTGAAATTAATTCTGGTTAATGAATTATTATGGCATCGCATGTAGACAGGATTAATTGGGTTTTCAATTATTAAAAATCCTGGAGGGGCTATTGGTGTAAATGAGTATAGAATATATCCTTGCTGAGCTTGATTTGATCGTTCGAGATTAATTTGATAGCTTCCTTCGATAACATCGCATACTAAATTGAGCGCAATCACTGAGGATATATTCACGTTGATCGGAGCGATATGCCTGCCGCCTCCGTCTGGGTCATTATTATGTTTGAGGATAGTTGTTTGTTGCTCTGTTAATTTCTTCCATGCGTCATGGATTTTTTGGAAACCTTCATCGATGGCATCATTGAGAGATTTTTGTAGTTCTGAGATATTATATCCTGGTAGTTTAAACTCACAAATATCTTCTACGCGTATATTACCTTTCATCGCAAACTCGGTTCTCGTTTTAGGATTGTCGTCACCTAATATCTCTTGAATAATTAGCAAATGAAATATTTTCATGTCGAGGATGATTTTGTTACATATTTCTACGACGCTGATAAATTCATCTCGGGTGAGAGTACCGGATTTAAGAGATATTAACAACAGCGAAAAATCGTTATTGAACGCTGTAAAATTTTCAGTAATTTTGTCCTGTCGGGGTACGAATTTGACAGCGTTATTTTCTACTATTCCATTGAAAAGATCCCACTTATTGTACTCTTTATAACTCTTTATTGGATTATTGGGTTTTATCACGTCGGTGATATAATCAGATTTTTTAGGTTCGGGTGATACAACAACGGTTTCCTGAGGTGGGTTTTCAGGCCATCCTAGTACGGTTCTTATCGAGCTGTTATAGATATCTACGACGTATCCTTCTGTGTTTATCTCAATTGCGGATGATAGTGTTGGTTCATGAACTGTTATAGCGATTTTTGACTCTACTCCAGTAATCGATTTTATTCTACGCGCGAATTCATTATTGATTTGTTCGATTTGGTATGATCCGGTTGGTATGGAAACAACATTCCAGTCTGGGGTTCCGTCGGGTTTATTCTTATTTGCAAACACTAAAGAATTATTGGGTTGTTGACCACCAAATGATTTTGATCTGATATTAGGCCAACTGTGGTATACTCGTAATTTTGCTAGCGCTATCTCCTTCACGGGGACTGGGCTAGGGAAATTCACACTAAACTCGGGTTCCGTTGATGTTATTGATATCATACTTGTTTGTACTGGGTTCGTGTTCTCCACTACTCGTTGAAGTAATTCCATCGGTGCTGTCATCGCTGCTATACTGTTGTTGTCGCTCTAATTTTGACACCGCGGAATCATAAATACTGACCATCACTGAGAACTCACAATTTGGTATGGTTGAGGTTATTGAGATCATTTTGGTTTTTGGGTTCGTGTTTTCTAAATCCATCGGTGTTGTCATTGTTATTATATTCATGTTGTCGCTCTAATTTCGATATCGCGGAATCAAAAATACTGACCATCGCTGAGAATTCACTATCTGATATAATTGTATTATCGAGTGACGACGATATCATCAGGGATAACTGCGAATATGCGGTTGATGCAATATGAAATTTAAGTAAGTAATTCTGCAGTTTACTCTGGCTGCATGATGATATCTTTTTTGCTATCCCGGTTGATATACCCCCGATTGTAGCCACCGCAGAAATGCAAATTGGAACTACGACCGGGGCAATCATTGTAACCGATGCAAGTATTATTCCGGCGCCAGCGAGAACGCTTGACACCGAGTACATAGTAATATCAATTGCGGTGATTCTTCGTCGGTATTTTTTTATTTTTATTTGATACTCCTCAGTGAGGGTTTTGAGTCTATTCTGAAATTCTCTGACCTGATCATAGCGACATTGAGTTGATGAAATCATTGTTATTTTAAAAACGCTAGCGTTTTCAATTGTGAAATCCGAACGATTTTTCTTTCAATTTAGTTATTTACTTAAATCCGCTACGAATTCCACATACCATGATACCGAATTTCCAGCCAAATTTTTATCAGTAGCTGTTATAGTGAACTTTTCAGTTGTATCCTTGTCGATGATCGTTGAAATCGTATTATTGACCCCGGATGAACTCGACGATGATATATTAAATTGAGCCGTTGTCACCAGTGTTAATCGATAAATACCTTTAACGGTTGCAGTGATATCTAATTTGTTGTTTGAAGGTGTCCACGCAAATGATCCGTGTTGGATTGTGTATACTACGTTGTTGATTGCTGCTGCAATCAATGCTGGTATTGCAGCTAACAACGGAAATATACCGCCTGTTTTAATCATATTTTTGATAGCAGCCGCAGAGAGAGTAATCTGAACACCTTTTTTGGCTGCAAGTGCATCATTGAAATGTTTCACCTGACGAGTTGTCAGCGATAGTTTATTTGCACCACCAGTCATTTGGTTGGGTTTCAACGTGATTGTGGTTCCACATTTTTTAGCTGATTCCGATTGCAATTTTTTTAATTGACCGGGAGTTAACGCAACACTAATAACACTATATGACATTATACATAATTGATTGATTCTAATTCAATGAAAAATCGAGAAAATCAATCAAAGATTTTCTACTGGTGCATCTACCACTCTCATTCTTCCTCCAACACCTTCGAGTAGCATTGATTTATCACTGAGAATGACAGCAACCGCTCTATAATCAGCAATAGCACCACGAGTCACATTAGCTCTAAAATGTATATCAACAACAGATTCTCTCATCAAATCGAGATGTTCCAGTGAGAAGTAATAGATCGGATATAGATTTTTAAAGTCGTATTGTGATATTTGCAGACCAGTATCCACATTTTGATCGCGTGCCATAAATGACAAGAGACGATGATAAACTCGTGCAATATGATTTTCTGTGTAATTCAGTTGTATATCCTCGGATGGTTCCTGTTGGCCGTTTATTCTCAGTGAGACGTCTTTCACACCTAATTGATCAAATATCATATGACTGAAACGTTGATCGCCAACTCGTGCGTTATCTTGTAACGCAATAAATATATGGCGTGGCGCAGCAACACCTTGTTTTGATGCTAGGTTCCAAGTGAATAACCCGTTGATATTTGATTGTTTAACATCTGTACTCACGGTTAGCCAACTTAGTAATGATTTTCCTCCTTGGTCCATAAATGATAGTAATCGTTCTTCTGCGGTAATTGCTGGAGTCAACACTGGCATCCACAATGATATTTTTGTTAAATTGACTTTACCGGCATCAGCATTTGGATTTGCATTGTCTGCTGGAATCCTCCAGATTGCGTCACTATCATCACTCTTTCGTACAAGCGATACTGTATGCTTCGCTCCATAAATAACTTTTCGGACGTTTCTACAGAATCCAAATATATGATGCTGTGGAATCGCGCATGAAAATGATTTACGCGCTCCTTGCAACATTGAGTTTCGTGTTGCAGCTCCTAGATTGAAATTAGCATCGTTGTTTATAATCATATTCTCGACATCAGCATCACTATTATCACGTTTTTTTGGTCGTCTTACAACAAATGGATTTCCTCCAGCGGTATTCTTACCATCTTTTGCAAACATCATAGAGGGTCCTGCTGATCTTGTATAATCATCGGAATATCTCGCTAACCCTATTATTGTTGTAGCCACATCAACATCGCGATCTATCGACTCGATTTCTTTTCCATCAATGAGATATCTAGCACTCTCAAATAACGCCATGATACCATTATTGACAAAACCGACTTCAGTACCATCTGGATACGGTGCTGGTACAGCAGGAGTATCAGCAGCTGTTACAAGTTCTCCTTCTACTTCAATTAACGCTTCTCAGGGCAAAAAGTATTTACTGGTATCATGGACTTGAAGTTCAATTCTCGCTCGACTATTTGAGTCTATGGCATGATAGGCGTAATATTGATAATCGCGTACAGAATCATCCTTGCGAACTGGGGCATCTATATCAAACGCTGGATCAGGTGACTGTTTGAACATTTTATTCTATTTATCAGAGTCTAAATCGCGATTTTCCATTTTCATCGTCGTAGTTTTTTAAAGCCACTTCCTGCTATCATATTTGCAATATTGCTTTGGTCGGGGGTTAAAGCCATCGACGCTAATTTTTCGTCTACTGCGTTATTTATAATTCTACTAACACTTGCAGGCATTTCCGCTGTAGATGGCAATGGTACCGGTTTCTTTTTTCGTCTCACTAATGATGTTATTTTATTCTTCGCAGTTGAAAACGCTTTTCCAGCAAAATCTCCAACAGCACTAATACCCTTATCACGAATAACATCAATTGCTTTCATTCCTAGTTGTTTAGCCAACGGCATCACTTTTGAGGCCATTCTCGCAAATAACCCTGCAATGGTATTGCCTAAACCATCTCCGTAGTATGCTCTATAAACCGGAAACCATGAATTAACTACGTAGACGGGGGTTGGTTTATCATGATTGTAGTGTATGATCATTATTTGAAATCAGAAACAATTTTTCAATTGACTTTTCAATTCAGTCACTATGATACCCACTTTCCACTAACTCGCCAATGAAATCTCGATATGTGCTGATATCCATGACACCACCCTGAAATAATCGTCTACAGATATCAGCTGCTTCATTAATTATTTCCGGTGAGTTATTTCCGGCTTGGAACCCTCCTACAAGAACCTCTAATCGTGATATATCACTGAGAACACTACCAGGACATGAAACGCTAGCGTTTCCAACTAGACCACTCCCCAGGAAATTTCTTCTCATCGTATGGCTGTCTTATTTGGAGTTGAAATTTTCTCTTGAAGTCTCTGTATTCCTTCATCCTTCTATCTAAACTCCCAGTATTTATTTCATACACTATATCAGCCCATTCATTATGTGACATTCTATAATCCGAATAATTGTCCGTGAAAAACCTCTCTTGTGAATCATAGCTGTTAGCAGCGAATTCACCTAAATTGTCTATATCCTCGTTGAGAATTTGTTGTTTAGCGCTCTCTGTAAATATAATTGATTTAGGTAGTCCACTAACTAGTTCTTCCTGAAATCCTTTAAATTTTCGTTTCGAAGCGGTTGATATATCCTGAGGAAGTGATTGCAAGGATTTTTTTGTTTGTTTAGTTCTTTTTGCTATTTTTTCTAACACAGGAATAAGACCCTCTTCTTTTCTTTTACCGTCAGGATCATCTCCCAGTATAGCACGCTCTATCTCCTTCGTTGCTGTGGTTACTGGTTTAAACAATTCTTCAGATCCCGCAGCAAAATCAGTCTGAAGACTCTGTCGTTGTTGTAGTTTATTCCGTACAGAGTCACGAATTGGTACAAATCTCTTAATTGCATCCAGTCGTTCACGAGTCAATCGGGTTGTTAATGCTTCATTAACCATTATTTAAAATCAGAAACAATTTTTCAATTGCAAAACAATTTTCCCGAACCTGACCTAACAGACGAAAACTTTTGACATGTCGGATTTTGAGGGCAAAAACCCGAGGTTTTTTACACAGGATTTTCGAGATTTTTTATCAAAAAGGGCTAAATCAAGCAAATCCTAAATGAATTTCCATCAAAAAATGCTAAAAATAAATGAAAATCTGATACGAATTATGGCTAAAAAGTGTAATCTGATAAAAAAATCTCGAAAATCCTGTGTAAAAGCCTCGGGTTTTCGCCCTCAAAAACCATGAAATGTCAGACATGTAGGATGATTTTTAACACGATCATAGAAGCGTTATTTCATCCTATCAATGATGAAGGAAGTGTGGAAACTGCTATAAAAATAATTAATATCACACTTTCCCCACTTTTCCATTGATCAATCCGAACCAGCCATCAATTTTTTATTCACTGTTTTCAACAGTTTTAATCAAAAAATGCTAAAAAAAAATTAAAATCTCTATGAGGGACGGTCACAATCAAATAATGATAAATGGTTGGTCAATCAAAATTGTTCATTTTCTTGAATTAACGCCCGTAGGTTTCTAACTTTAGAATTAACCTCCTTTTTCAATTCGTATTCGTACCTCAATTCTTTTCGTATTCGTTCTACGATGGTATACAACGGAGCGAACACACTTACGTCACTGGAAAATGCGAGAGAGTCCCGAATAGAATTCTGAAAGCTCTTGATGAGCGCATACTTCTTTGGTAGCATATATTTATTGTTGTTAACTCCGTATTCAATATCCTGAAAATCAGACATGATTTGATCAGGATTTAACCCATCTGATAGTTCAATATCCCAACTTTTCAATTTTGAAATCTCGGATAAAATGCTATTCATGTTTTCAGAATTCATTATTCTATAATAATGATATATTTCTAAATGAAAAATATGACGCATTAGACGTAACTAAATTGAACTTTTTGTCCCGTCCTTTTTGAAATAGCCGTTTTGGTTATTCCCTCTGCAACTTTTCGTACTGAGGATGGACAAATATCGAAATACTTGCCGGCTTCATTCATTGATTGAAATATTTTTTCTTCGTTAGTTATCGTATTCAAAGATTTTACTGGTCTCGCTTTTTTTGAGCATTTTCCAGTCTCCCCCCGTTTGGAATTCTCACTCTGTGTGATAGCTTGCAGATTTGATAAAGAATTGTTTTTCGGATTAGAATCGATATGATCAATAACAAAATCATCCTCGATCAATCCATAAAAACACTCAAATGCGAAACGATGATTGAGATAAGTTTTCTTTTCTTTTCCCCCACCAACAGTAAACACCAAATACCCCATACCATTGTCAGCACCAACTGATTTCTTCAGCCTACAGTTTCTTACAACACCATCACTGGATGCTTCATAATTTGTAATCAAGGGATGGTGTCTGAATTCTTGGTTCATTTGTATACATAGTACTATTGTTTGTCTAATTCATTGTTTGGTTTAATGATAAATCTTTCGATGTAGTCTTGAGGAGTTCTTATGATTTTATCCTTGATACTGAATTTGTCAGCGGCAAGAATACTGACTTTGTCAGCGTCAAGAATACTGACTTTGTCAGCGTCAGGGTCAAAATTTCTGATTGATTGTCCATTTTTTATTCTTTTATCATAATAACGCTTCAATTCCCTGTATCGCTTACCACCGCAATTTAGACACAACTGAGATTTTCCCCTGACCCCAACTCCACATAGAATACAAGGTAACGGACCAAGGCTTCCACGACGAAAGCTTTGCATATGATACCCACAGAACTCATTTCTGCATGATTTGTTACACGGGGTTATTGATCCAATCATAAGCCACTTGCAGTGATTCATTATATAAAAATCTTTCATTTAAATGCTTGTTTTAATTATAGCATGAGGGAATTAGGGAGAACGCCTTCGAAAAATGCTGATAAGGAGTTTAAGAGATTATTAAAAATCAATCCTAGATTTAATCTCGATAGACCCAAAAAACGTCCAATAGACGGAAACATGAAAGAGTTTAAGAGATTATTAAAAATCAATCCTAGATTTAATCTCGATAAACCAAAAAAACGTAACAAACGTCCAATAGACGGAAACATGAAAGAGTTTAAGAGATTATTAAAAATCAATCCTAGATTTAATCTCGATAAACCAAAAAAACGTAACAAACGTCCAAGAGACGGAAACATGAAAGAGTTTAAGAGATTATTAAAAATCAATCCTAGATTTAATCTCGATAAACCAAAAAAAACGTCCAAGAGATTACCCTGGAAAGATGCTCAATTCAATCTCGATATAGTTTCTAATACACCAAAGAATACAATTCTTGATAAAGCCATGATTAGTAAAATCAGAGACTGTTTTAATGAATTCAAGCGTGATGGAGCATCTTATTGTTGGTCAACATTTCGAATTGATGGTGTTGTTGATGCTACCATGAATGATGAAAAAGCAGCAGTGATAATTTCACGTGTTGGGGGAAAAAGATATTTTTTCCGAATCAAATTCATTATCGAAGTCGATGGCAAATGGATTATTAGGGATAAATTTGAACCAATCCTCAAGAATAAAAAAGCTGTCATTGTGAGTAGAGATTCCAAACCAGGAATTCTAACCGGAATCGATAAGCCATACTACGAAAGATCTTATCCCGTAACAGCAATGGTTTATGGGATATATCCGTTAAATGATAAACCCGATATCGCAAAACTAGCTCCTATGAAATATTCTAGTTCACTGAATTGTGTAGCAGAACGAATAATAGAACACTTCACAAATGCGTCCCGGGGGAATAAACTAACTGATCTAAGACGAAAAAAAATAACCGAGTGGGAATTAACGGTAAAACAGCACGGTGCAAAGATTTCTGATATAGCTAAATTAGAAGCATCATTAAAATTCCCAATATCAGTAACAACAATAACCGGAGAAGTATTATACGAACCGAAATATCAATCGCGAGGAGCCCCAATACAGATTATTGATCATAACAAACACGCGTGGACACCTGCGGTAACAATATTTCCACGAGAACGAACCGTGAAATATATCCCCAAGGAGTTCGTCGGGGATGTTTTCTATGAAGAGAGATTATTTGATGCTATTCATGCGTTGTGTAAGGATGATCCTGTGTCAGTGTGGCTACTTAGAAGTGATGAAGAATTCGATCAATTTGTAAAACCAAATGGTGAATTATATCGCATTGAAGAATTAGATAACAGAATGAGAAAAATCGCTAGTGATTTTTCACCGGAGAATTCCCATGAAAAACTACTCACGGATAGTTTTACTATTCCATCAGTGGTAGCTCACTTCGCAAGAGAAAAAAACTCATGGCGTCCAACACGAAGTGATTTTCTCGAGGATGTTAAATTGAGTTGCGGCGAATTTGGTCATAGAGGACTGTGGAACACGAAATATCATCGTGATGGTATGATTTCAATTGATATATCCGCGTGTTATCCCGGAAGTTTTCTCGGATATGGGGAATGCGCTGAATACTTCAAACGATTTGGACACCCCACGCATGAAATGACTCGTGTTGCGATTAATGGACCATTGCCTGATTTTGATTTAACCGGATTCGCTCGTGTGATATCATTCGAATTAGCTACAGGGTTACATCCGTGTAGTTATGTTTGGCTCGGTAGACACCTATCTGAAAAGGCCTGGATGCCAATAGTGCTATTGAGATATATGATTGATTGTGGTATGCTAATATCGTTGATTGTTTCCGAGGCTATTATATGCTATCGAGCTCAGAAAGAAGTTTGGCTACCACAACCCGATCTAGATAGAATAATCAACGAACTACGAAAACAGTTTCCAGATTTCAGTGAAGAAGAAATCATAAATTGTTCTAAGAAGTTATTTGAAATTAAAAAAGAACAAGCAAAAGATCTCGGAAGAAGAATAATCGGTAAATTTACCCAGGGTGGACGATACGACAACGCAAAATACTCTTCGCGGTTGATCATAGATGTCGCTGAATACGATTTTATTGTAGCGGATTTAATGAAACAGGGAAAACTTGTATCCCGTAAGGATGCTTTTCTATCCAATGGTGAGAAATTAGGTACGGTTGTTACCTACTGTGATGGATATAATTCCCAGTACACACATTTGAGAAGTTCAATGTTAGCCTATGCTTCTATTAATCTATTTTCGATGATAAATAGATTTCCTAATACCGCGGTTAGAGTGGCCACTGATTCGATGTATATACACAATAAGTACAAATCAGCTGTAGCGGCATTCACAGATCCCGAAGAAAATTGGGGGCGTTGGCGATTTAAAAAGGAGATGCTACATGAGTATTGTGAATCCGCAGACGTTGCCATGGATGATAAATATCTTTGTTGTAACCGTATTGAAATTCAATCAGAACTTTCTAATGCACCACCGGTATCTGATCCAGTATGTAGATATAAGACAGTTTATTTAAACGGTTGTGGATGGGTCAGGAAAGACAACTCGTGCAATTGAATTATTTCGTCGTGGAAACGCTAGCGTTTCTAACATGATTGTGCTAACACCGACTCACAGACTCGCCAGAGAGATGATACAACGAGGGGTAAATGCTTGCACTTACCATAGTTTCTTTCGATGGAAGGGTGACAAATGGACTCCTGAGAGTATGTGTGATAAATTCATTCCTGAAATCTTAATTTGGGATGAAATATGCACAGTGTCATTAGATGTATTAAAAACATTTCTTGAGTGGTTGTTAAACAAAAACACAAAAGTCGTCATGTGCGGTGATCACGGCCAACCACCACCATTTGTCGGTGCATCTCCACATGAATGGCTAAGGGGTTTTGTAGACTATTATGAAGATATTACCACTGATTATAGATCACTTGATGAACGATTACGAGAATTCAAGAAACTAATTAGATTACAACCGGATAGAATCCAATGCGAAATAGCGCGTGAAGTGATTTCAGAAACTCCAATGAATGATTTCTGGGAAACATGGAGACCAAATGATTTGATAATTGCAAGTAGAAAAATAGTCAGGGATACACTTCAGATGAAGTTATTTGAATTGCATAAAGAAAAATTTGCAACGCTTCCAGTACCCCTTTGTTATAGGCCATCGGATACACGAAAACAGAATATTGAAGTTGATATTCCAGGACAGAGTGAAAAACAAATTCTCGAATTAAATGATATTGTGCTGGTTGATATCAATGTCGTTGAAGATGCATTGCGTGCTAATAAATCCCCGTGGACGCTAGGATACGCAGCAACAATACACTCTTCACAGGGATTGACTATATCGAATACAATTGTTTGGATGGTGGATAATCACATCGAATGGTCGAATTTAGTCTATCTCGCAGTATCCAGAGTACGAAACATAAATCAACTTCGAAGAGTTGTCCTCGATGATGAAATCATTGGTGATGATAATGACACAACAATAAGTGATATTGATGTTAGCATCATTAATAAAAAAATCTCCGGTTACAAACAACAGGACAAAAAAAAACAACGAGAATTTGATATTGATGCTAAATTAATAATTACGCTGAAGAAACAACAGAATAATCACTGCGCGAGTTGCAATTGTATAATGCGTTGGCAGTATTCGGATAAGGATCCTCGCCAATTCACCGTAGACAGAAAAAATAACAATCTCGGTCATGTCAGAAATAATGTGATGTTGACTTGTCTTGAGTGCAATAGACGCAACGGTGCTAGTTAAGACCATGCGGTGGCAATTGAGTATCCTCGGGAATCACTTGTAGTTGTTGTCGAGTAAAACCCCGCTGAGGGGCAGTTGAATCCAGTTTATAGACTGGAGGTCTACCATTTGATCGTGTTATACTAGATATCTTATGCGTAGTGACGCTCCAAATAGGATCAGTAGCCCTTTTTCTACCCCCTTCAAGCTCTCCTGGTTCGTATAAGTACCTCACAATGACATTACTACCAAGAATTGGTTCTTTGAAATCTTTTTGTGGTTGTACGGGTATTGACTTCTTTTTAATCGCGTTGATAGGTTTCATGTTGATTGTTCTAGTAATCTCGTTATTCAGTGCAGTAATCACAGATGGTAATCTTTTAACCCATTCACGGGATCGCTTTTCTTGAATGAATTCTTTTGCGTATTGATATCCAAATAACCGCTCAGCAATCGTCCGATTAAATCGTTCTACAATGGCCTGATCGCGATGTAGCGCAGTATGCCCTCGTCGTATGGTGACATTGTGATGTTTCATTGTTGATAACACTACACCCTGAAATTCCTTGCCAGGATCAACTTGTAACAGATTTGGCCAACGCAGAGGACCTCGTCGATAAATCCTTTCAAATGCAGAAGCGACTTCAGTGGCTGATTTTGTTTTTAACGGTTCTGCTTCTTTGCATCGACTTGCAATATCAACTACGGTTAAAGCGTATTTGTAACCACGATCATGTGGCAGAAATAATATATCAGCCTGATGAACTTCATTAGGAACTGTCACATCAAAATGCGAGAATTGAATTTGTTTAGGCGGTGGTAGATAAATTTGCCATAGTGCCTGTTTGGATAACCAATTAGCCGCAGTGGTTTTTTTCACTTTTGCAGCGCTAGCGAGTTTATGGACTGCTGATTTACCCCTCCAGTATCCTCTTGGGGAATAATAAATTGATTCCATATTATTAATTACCAGCACCTAACATCAATTTACTTTTCATAGCCGATTTTTTCAAAAATGAAGACAATTTTTCTTTGAAGGATTTATCAGGAATAGCATTTAACGCATGAATTAATTTCACATCTGCTAGATGCCTGTGTTGCAGGTTGCTGCTTTTATAAGCAACATCATGAAGGTGACAGGCCTTATCAATGGCGTTTATTGGTTCTTCACCGGGTCGGGACTGATTTTGATCATTGAGTCTGATATCAAGTCTGGTTCCCGGTCCACAGTAGCTATATCCTGGAAGGTGCTTTTCTCCGGGGTACTTTGCCCATGGGGTTCCAGGGAGCTTTGCCAATTTGGCTGCGATATCACCTCCTCGTTTTTTTTTAAAAACATCTCCGGGTTTCATAGACACAAATCTAAATTTCTTTGTACCACATTGCACGCATTTACCAGAAAGCGCTGATCGGTTATTTTTAGTTGTCATCGTCGTCAAGTCATCTGTGCCAGTACGCGTTTTACACTTCACACAATATAGATCCATAATTTATGTATAGAAATATGGATATAATTGATTTTTCAGCGACTAAAACAAGAGAACCAATTAAGCATCATGCAGCGCTACCAAACTCTATCCGGATGATTATAATCGGGCCATCTGGATCCGGTAAAACGCAATTGTTACTCAATTTAATAATGAGATGGATGAAGTGGGATAAGTTGTATTTAATTGCCCCTAGCGTAGATGATCAACGATGTTATGAAGTGTTAAGGGATTTTAACGAGAATGCATCAGAAATTAAGGGTGAGAATTGATGATATTGATGGAGATATTAACAATTTAGTCGTATACGACGATATAATGTTGGATAAACAAAAAAATCCTGCTAGAATATTTTCCCGTGGGCGTCACAAAAACACTGACGTGATATATGTCACTCAACGCTACACTCAGGTTCCAAAAGTCATCAGAGATAACTGCAATATTCTTTCTGTATTCAACGGAGTTGATACTCATACTCTTAGAAATATTTGGCAGACATGGTGCTCTGGTGGTCATGCTCAGTCGACTCCGCACGGATTCGCAACAATAAATCTACATGATCCTCGGACACGATATCGTATCGGACTTGATCAAAATTTCGGTTAAAATCGTAAAAGAATTATTAACCCAGAACTGAAAACTTTAGCAGCAGAGAGGGTGGATGACCACATCGTTGCGAGCAAAATTGATTAAAAAATCGTAAAATCTCCGTTTTTGCAAAAATGGAGACTTTTTTTTGGTTAAATGAGATTTGTTGGAAACCTGATATTTTGTTCGAAAACGTTATCTATAGGCCATATTTTGCTCGAAAACGTTATCTGGAAGCCTTATTTTTGCTTGAATACGTGGTCTGTTCACCCTCTCTGCTGCTCAAGTGGTTTCATAAAAATACGACAGACATATATCTTCACAGCCCTGGGTTAGATCTTCTTCAGGGAATACTTTTTATCATAATGCTATAATTTTAAACAAGATTCCTTACATCATTTGACAGTATCGTCCCATTTTAGTTTTTGGTGCTGATAACGTAACATGTGTATCGCAATTACTTTGCATGAAATTAGGAGATAAAAGTATCAATCTTCACGGTCCTTGAAATGAAGTTTCCCTTTTCACCTAACTTACTATGAGAAAAGGATACCATCAGAAGTGTAACTATCCTAATATCAAACACAGGGATACCCTCGGTAGTGTAGCTAAAGTAATATCAAACACAAAGATACCCTGAGAAGTGTAGCTGTCCAAATATCAAACACAGGGATACTCTCGGTAGTGTAGCTTTCCTAATATCAAACACAGGGATACCCTCGGTAGTGTAGCTTTCCTAATATCAAACACAGGGATACCCTCGGTAGTGTAGCTTTCCTAATATCAAACACAGGGATACCCTCGGTAGTGTAGCTTTCCTAATATTCAACATAGGAATACATAGTACGAAAAACAGTGACTTTTTGAAACACGTTGGATTTTCATGATTTTGTGAAGAAGAAAAAAATAAGCCTAATTATTAAAATTCACCATGCAGTGAATCTGTCTATTTAATATGGTTTGGCTATTTTTAAAAATATAAACTGAAGCGTCTACTTACATGGCAATAGGGGTCTATTATCTGAAATAAAAGCCATTAATCAGTAAAATAATTTATGTTGCATAGATAATAATAATAATAATAATAATAATAATAATAATAATAATAATAATATAAAATAAGAAGAAGAAGAAGAAGAAGAAGAAGAAAAAGAAGAAGAAGAAGAAAAAGAAGAAGAAGAATACAGATTATTCTTCTTTTCTCTCTCATTGTAGCTTCCTTGTCATTTTCATCAAAAAGAGCTCTCTCTTTTTATCTATTTGTAATGTTTTTTAATGATGGATATAAGTGTGCCATTTTATTTTAATCCATTATTTTCATAACTGTACCGTCTTCTTGTACGCATACATTGGACAAATAAATTTGTTTTGTCAAATAAGTGGCGAACTTTAATGATAATAATATATATATATATATAAATAAATATATATAAATATATATATATATATATATATATATATATATAGAGAGAGAGAGAGAGAGAGAGAGAGAGAGAGAGAGAGAGAGAGAGAGAGAGAGAGAAGAGAGAGAGAGAGATTTTAGAGAGAGAGAGAAAAAAATACACACATACTTAAACAAATGAACATAGGAACGCATTTAAAATTGCGATACATACAGAAACATTAAAGTATTATGTTGAATGATAAAATGTTATCCAGGCTTAGCTGAATGCATTTAAAACTTTAGTTAGCTGTAGTTGTGACTGAGGTCCGTTAACACAATTCTTGATGTGATGTCAAGAAGGACAATAAACCTTGTTTATTCCATTTTATACTTCAGACATAGTCAACAGTAAGGCCGTTCTCCTGTCGTTTTATCACAGATCTATTTTAAGACAAATTTACTTCACTTTACTGAATATGCTTGGAATACAATTACCATACCATGTGACCTGTCACCATGCAACACTTGGCTAAAAAAAATACTCCCGGTCTGCTTTCACAATTATGGAATATCCAAAACTACACACCCATGTCCACTTTCAAGAGTTGCGCCCAGATACCTCGTTTAGACCCTGACCCTACCAGCCAACATAAGCATATGCAAGGAAATGTCGCTACCAATGTGAAATGTAAGATATGTTTTAAAAACAATAAATGCGGAACAGTAGCACAATGAACAGTAAGTACCTAAGACAGTTAAAGTAACGTTCCTGCGGAACATCTTGTCCTTAGAGCTGACCTGGCACTCATATACACCCGAGTCGTGTACTTGAACGTTTTTAATTATCAGGTTCCACTTTTTATTCGCTTCTTCGTGGTGTATATGAAATCTATCAATCTTCACGAAATTCCCTTTCCCAACTGATATAGGTATACCATATGGCTGTTTTCTCCATATTACCTGTAATGAGAGAAAAAGGTAAATTGCAAATGGCTTTGGGTTAGCTAATAAGTACATGTGTGTGTGTGTGTGTGAGAGAGAGAGAGAGAGAGAGAGAGAGAGAGAGTGCTCGTCAAACACTTTGTGAATTTTCTTTCTATAAAACTGTCTAATGCGCAATATAAGACTATATATCTACACATGTTAAATCTATTGTTTTCCAAGATTTATATGCAACAAACTGATGCAGCACATTCTAATATAAAATCTAACATCATTATGCATTGCAAAGGAGCTTTTATCGTCATTCTGATGAATAATCTGTATGCAAATGTCTGACATTTCCATGGGAGGGGGGTGGAGGACACAGTTTGTTTAATAACCTAACGGGAAACGAATCTTTGCACGCAATGCACAATTCATTCAACGTATTTAAAACTAAGTGAATATACCTCTGCAATTATTTTGTTGTTGAAAATAATAGATGATGTTTCTGTCTGCAAAGTTTATCTGTAACAAAAGAGTGAACTGCTATTTTAGCGGTGTTAATGTCAGTGGTGCCCCGACGAAATACAAATGTGAAGCAATTAATGAAATATATACATCCCAAAGTTACAATGCTAGTTAATTGTTGTTTTTGTGTGTTCATGCCTGTTTTTCTTAGAAACAAGTTTTTTTTTAGTTTCGGTACTATCTGTCTTTAACTACAGCACGTGCCAGAACAAATTTTTTGTCCTTCTTTAATCCTGCTAAACGGAAGTAGTGTGAAAATTCCCTCTTAGTATCTAGCCTAATGCCAGAAGGAGAACACCATTTATAATATGTCGCTTAACCTTATGTCACAAAGAGCACATTACTTACAGAAAATATCATTCGATTTAATTAAAGAAAAATGACTTTATTTAAGCTACAAACATCGACCAATACAATGCCAGGAAGAGCACACGTTTTGAAAGACATACCATGAAATCTAGTGCCAGAAGGAGCACATTATTTAAGCATGAAACCATTCAATATAATGCATAAGGAACCCTTGCAACTGAAAGAATAAACCATTCAATCCAATCCCAGAATTATCACACAATTTAAGCGACAAACCATCCAAATACTAATGTCAGTAATAATACACTATTTAAGGGATAAACCATCCAATCTAATGCCAGTAATAATACACTATTTAAGGGATAAACCATCCAATCTAATGCCGGTAATAATACACTATTTAAGGGATAAACCATCCAATCTAATGCCAGTAATAATACACTATTTAAGGGATAAACCATCCAATCTAATGCCAGTAATAATACACTATTTAAGGGATAAACCATTCAATCTAATGCCAGTAATAATACACTATTTAAGGGATAAACAATTCAATCTAATGCCAGTAATAATACACTATTTAAGGGATAAACCATCCAATCTAATGCCAGTAATAATACACTATTTAAGGGATAAACCATTCTAATCTAATGCCAGTAATAATACACTATTTAAGGGATAAACCATCCAATCTAATGCCAGTAATAATACACTATTTAAGGGATAAACCATCCAATCTAATGCCAGTAATAATACACTATTTAAGGGATAAAAAATTCAATCTAATGCCAGTAATAATACACTATTTAAGGGATAAACCATTCAATCTAATGCCAGTAATAATACACTATTTAAGGGATAAACCATCCATTCTAATACCAGTAATAATACACTATTTAAGGGATAAACAATTCAATCTAATGCCAGAAAACTACTTAAGCGACAAACATACCATTCAAATGCCAACACGAACACATTATTTGAAGGACAAACCAGTCAGTCCAATACCAGAATGATCATATTATTTAAGCGACAAACAGCCAATTGAACTCCAAAGAGAGCAAACTACTATTTGAAGGACAAACCATTTAATATAATGCAGAAAGAGCTCAACATTTAAAGGGTAACCCAAAAAGATCACTATATTTAAGCGACAAACAAATTATATCTAATGCTTGATAGAACACTATATTCAAATGATAAACCTACCAATTCAGTGTAGAAAGACCATACTATTGCAGCGACAAACCTTTACGATACAATCTAAAGCCAGAAGGAGCAAACGTTATAAACGATAAACCAAACAATCTGATGCGAGAAGGAGCAAACTATTTAAACCTCAAACCATACAAACTAATAAGAAAAACATCATATATTTCAAAGGGCGAATCATTCCATCTAATTTTATACAGCGTTCAATCTACTATCATAAATAGAACAATATTTAACTATAAACCATTAAATACGGTACCAGAGAGATCATACTATTTAAACGTCAAACAATTCGAACCAATTCCAGAAGGAACACACTATTTAAACGTCAAATCTTGCAATCTAAGGAAAGAAAGTGTACACTGTTTAACCTGAATACCATTTATTCTAATGCAAAGAGGAGCATGCGATTAAAGCGGAAAATCATCTAATCTAATACCAGAATCGAATAAGAGCACACGATAAAATCGATCAATAAATCATATTAGTTTCAAGTATAAGAGAGGAAAGAATTGCTTCCCTCGTTGTTGAAATGCTGCTTGTAATCTGATTTTAAAAGAGAGACAACCTATCCCTCGTTAATCGAGATATGACACAGAGGCAGACACAATACAATTTTACAAACAACAACTGCCTCGTTAATCAAGGCCATGCGCATAAGCAGGCACATACTGTTGTAAAAACAACCGATTAACAAACATCTGCCTGAGACTGACGCTTGCCGGACATTGACGGCCAGAGTGAGATTCAACATGAAACCAAACGATTTGATTGCGTAACCTATTTTCGATTTCTTAATATGCAATACATCTACTGTCGAATATGTCGGCGACCTTCGTAAGCGTACGAACAATCACACGAGATACATGCTTAATAAGGTTAATTCAAATTTCACCAAATACCACAACTAAATGGAACAGGTCTCGTACGGCTGAGTGATCTAACATACTCCGTTACTAATCTCTCGCATCTCATCTCTGTCGGCGTGGCTTCAAGTCTCAAGCATGGTTATTGTTGGTAAGTGAGAAAGATGCCATAAGTTTCCTCTGGGTCGATGATATTTGCGATGAGAAACGGGGTTACATCCCGTTCCAAGTCCTTTGATTGTTATTTATTATAATTATTGATGCTTTATCCTTGCTAAAATATTTATTTAAATTATAAAAATTGTAACGAATGTTCATTAGATAAGGTACCTGAAAGAAATTAATAGTTCTTTGCAAAGTGTAATTGTACCTATGATCGGAAATATATATATATATATATATATATATATATATATATATATATATATATATATATATATATATATATATATAGATATATATAGATATATATATATATATATATATATATATATATATATATATATATATATATATATATATATATATATATATATATATATATATATATTGTGTGTGTGTGTGTGTGTTTGTGTGTGTGTGTGTAATGACACAAAACATTCGTAAAATTTATGATTAGTATAATTATATCTCTTCAATACGCGATAAAACGACTAAGAACATCAAAGCAAACAAATCAAACAAACGACGACAGAAAATTAGAACTAATGACATGTTTGTACGAATAAATGAAAAGGGAATCTAGAAATAATATAAGTAATACAGAAATAAAAGGGGTTAAACGGCTCGCATTTCCTATGAAAAAGTCTGAAAATATGTATATTACGTGTACATTTTGTATTGGAATCGGAATGTGTAATTAATGGTAGGGCGACTAGAGGAAAAGTGATTTATCAGAGCAGAAAACTATGTTGATCTGACTTAATTCCAGGCTAAAGTAAAAGGAAGAACGCTCCGCAGAGCGGAAAAGAATGCAATGTAAGATCAGAAGAAAGAAAATACCAATTTGGTTAGGGTGTTTTATGACACAGCAACACAGGTAGATTATATGACACCAAATCAATCGGAGAAATTGACCATGACCAAGGACACACTTCAGAAAACAGCATGCACTGATCCGATGATAGGAATCAAACTGGCATCCTACTAGTTTTGCGTACGGCACGGTAACGAGTTATATTTGCCTGTTTAATTTGCACCTTTTGAAATAATGGAGACAGTTTTGGTTAAGTCTGAGCCGTAAAGACTTGAGTGGGTTGGCATTTGTGGGTACAACTACGTCTATCCAAGTTAATAATAATAATAATAATAATAATAATAATAATAATAATAATAATAATAATAATAATAATAATAAAGATGATGATGATGATATCAAATAAATAATTAAATAAATAATAAAAAAGTAAATAACCGCAAGCGAAAAGTCTAATAATAATTAAATCGTGTTTAATTGCTACAAACATTTACCAGCTGGTTATAAACTGACGTCTGACAGAAAGATTTGAAAGAAAGCAGCGGAAAGGTTAATTTGTATCTTTGTCTTTTTTTATTTATACCATAGTCCTCGTGAATTTTCAATTGCATATAATCAGTTTAATTCTTATTGAGTGCGTCTTGTGTAGGTCCAACGTGAGGTAGATTCAATCGGTAATATATATATCTATATATATATATATATATATATATATATATATATATATATATATATATATATATATATATATATATAGATATATATATATATATATATATATATATATATATATATATATATATATATATATATATATATATATATATATATCTGGTCTCTACTGGATGGCCTCATATAAATTTGTTACAAAAACACCAAATAAACGATCTCTTCCTTGATACTGAATAGGTACGTATGGAATGTGATTATTTCGGTGGATATACTAGCTTAAATTGCATTGCTTTGTTTATAATCCCCATTTTACCACGTGTAAGTCAAAGTACAATAGAAACTTTGATTATTTTTTAATACAACCACCTATTTATGTCAAAGACGTGGTATTACTTTTTGTATGTGTTAGCCCATAGTCAAAGCACTGCGCACATCAACGTGATACCTACTGATCTGGTGCCTAGATTTTCTACAATACACTGCAGAACGGCCTTGTCTCCCTTTAGAAAAGTCACGTTCGTTGGTGTAGCATGAAACCAGGGTATTTTTGCTCCCCCTGAACCTGGAAAGAAAAAATGCCATTTATTATTATTATTATTATTATTATTATTATTATTATTATTATTATATATACTCATAATAATTATATATATATATACTCATTGGTCGTAACAAGATATGTTCGTTGCACCCATGTTTGTGCCATGTAATTGTAGACATTTCCAAATTGTTCTCGTTCCCCTGAGATTAGAGCTACCTTCTTATTGTGTTAACAACCCACAATTGAAAGTATTTTAATGTTTGATAATTCGATTCGATAAATAAGTATTTACAACTACTGTCTTATACAAACTTATGTTTACATGTTTATCTGTATGTTTGTAGGATGTTAAAGGAAAAGAAGAAAGAACTTGTATTCCCCAGGCCTTATCATAATTGGTCTACTATTGATCGAAATACCGGTTCTTCTCAAATAATGCAATGATCAATGATCTTCCTTATACGTGGCGTCAGTAATATGACATTGCTGGATATTTATGACTCTATTGGTCACAACTGAAGGGATACAGGGAAAAGAGGTAATAATAATGTCCAATTTGCCTATATATCTATAAATTACTGACCGGAAACTAATATCGGCGATATGTCTTTAGTTTGTATCACATATGTAAATTGGGAGACATAAATAATTACCTTAGACTAATGTAGAAGAAAAAACTTTTACATAAATTGTTTCACCTCTTTCTCCTTTGCACTCACTACGCGCGTGTACGTGTGTGTATATATGTGTGTGTATGTGTGTGTGTGTGTGTGTGTGTGTGTGTGAGAGAGAGAGAGAGAGAGAGAGAGAGAGAGAGAGAGAGAGAGAGAGAGAGAGAGAGAGAGAGAGAGAGAGTATGTTCGATACATGCATCTACACGTGTTGATGACGATACAAGAGACATATAACGGACTCACTCCAGAAATAAAACTATTCTTTAAGGATAAACTAAATTCAAGAGTAATAACTAATCATTATGTTAATGATGATCTAATAAGGGGTTGGGTATAATAAATCAGAGGGGAATGATGTGCTAAAGATATGACGAGGGATAATACTTTAAGGAAAAACTATTCCATATTATGATAATAAATTGGCATTTAACAAATGTTTACATCCCAGCAAATAGGTGAAAAACTCCTTTTTATTGACAGTTAATATAAATATCTACGGAATTTCTGAATGGATAAATTAATTTTAGGAGGTAATTTTAATTGTATACAGGACGAAATCTACAGAACAGCAAAATTAACACCAGGAGACATTCGATACAGAGGCGAAATGACAAAAGTAATTAAAGATCATAATTTTCACGACATTTAAAGGAAATTGAACATATTGCGAAAATAATATACGAAAGAATTTTGAAAAGGCGAAGCCAGTAGAAGCCAGTAACATGTATCGTTTAAATGGCACACAATAAAATGAACAAACATATAAAAAGTAGACATAACAAATTGTAAACTAACAACATGGTAACAATGGTTTAATAAGTATAGATACAAGTTGCTAAAAACCTATGTTTACTCTAACATAAACTATACACTGAAATCCATTGGTATTGATAATATAAAAAGTAGACATAACAAATTGTAAACTAACAACATGGTAACAATGGTTTAATAAGTATAGATACAAGTTGCTAAAAACCTATGTTTACTCCAACATAAATTATACACTGAAATCCATTGGTATTGATAATAATATTATATATACATTAGACATAATAAATTGTATATGTGGAAATAAAATGCATTGCATGATAAAAAAAAAAGCAAGACTATAAAGAGCAAAGATAAGAGGGGCTTACTTAGTTGCATATATGTAAAATGTACAAATATAAAAAATACATCTAAACTGATAAAGTTAGAACCAGAATAGACAAGATATAAGTAGGCATAATCAACTGACAACAAATTTAGAAGTACCCATAAATTTTCATTGATTTAAAAACATTTCACTAAAAGATAGAGAAAAAATAAAATCTTTAAAAATACAAAGCTTAATTTTCGAATTACTTACTACATAACGGCTTACAGGAGAAGAAGCCATCAAGCGATATACGATTAAAATAATATCAAAATGCCCGATACGTAAAATTGAGAATTGTACCATGCTAAGTACTATGCTGCAGTGTAATAAAACCAAACATGAGAGGATCAGATTAATAATAAAAATATGTAAGAAAATTATAATAAATATTATAAATGTAATATTCTATATCTAGATGGGAACTTAGATACATAATGTAGCACAAAAATAACAGATTATATTACACAGACTAAGCTAGCCTGTGGACATATTTTCCTTAAGTTTATATAGTTTGGTAAGTGATATAAGAGATGGGGTAAGTGTTTCGGTTCACAGCCCATTTAGATCTATGTACCGCCAGTGCGTGGGGTGTAACTGTGCCTTTATCGCTCACCTTACAGTACCAATATACAAAATTATAATTTCTGAATTTTTTTCAGAGTTAAACTTCTTATTACATGTACTAAGAAGTCGTCTTTTTAAAATAAATATATTTTCCTTAAATTTATACATTTTGGTCATGCAGAGGTGAGATAGGGGAGAGGTTCCGGTTAACAGCTCATTTAGGGGCGCGTACCGGCCTGTGCGCCGGCTGGAGCCTTACCTCATGCCCACCTCTACGATACCAATATGCAATACATTGTATCTTAACTAACAACATAAAACAAAACTGGGTAACTGTTTATACTAAACATCTAATCTAGTACAGATACAGCCTTCCTTCCCTATTTAAACTGTTTCCCCTTATTATCTGTTATAATCCTAATAGAGCTCTAAGGGATACGGGAACCTCCATGTGGGTGAAGTAAGAAGCACAGACGTCGTAGGGCTGTGTCAAAAGGCGTTACGTAAAGTGAAAAAGCCTGCGAAGAGCTTCAGAAAACCCCACATGCCTGACATAGACAAACATAACACAAACACGGGACTAAGCAAAGAATAAGCATAACACCAAAGAGTTACCCACACTAACCTTTAAGAATTAATCTTCTACCTAATCCATTTTGGAACCTTTATAACTTTTAATGATATATGAGAAGGCGAAAACCCGCTGAAGAGAAGCATAATTGAATAAAGAAAACGTGGCTCCCTACTCGGGTATAGCCTTTCTCGGCTTGGATAAAATTAAGACTTAACGAGAAATGACAAAACAATGATCACGCACATAAAACATTCAGATTTCTTTTTCAAATATTATACTTCAACGATTTTTAATATTCAAAATTTTCAAATAAATTCAAATAAAACAAACTTCATACAAAATTAATTTGGACAAATTGTAACGCCTAAATATTTGATATGATAGCACACCCATGGATATATTTTGACTGAGTCTGCCGTCCCTATATACAAATCTATAACATGCACATAATATATATATATATATATATATATATATATATATATATATTAAACAAAACATATAGCACACACGAGACAAAGGAGATCTCTGGTAACTATCATCGAATAAACAAGGGAAAGAACTCTTACACAGGAGATTAAACACACAAACGGATGATCAACCCTTTATAATACAATATGAACATAAATACCCCATTAAACATTTAATATAGACTAAAAGTCACAATCATTTATATTAAATCTGCAAACATCATATATACCTTTGCGTAATACATGCACATTAATACCTCCCACCACCACCACCAAAACAAAGTACCGCATAATTAAAAATTAGGAAGAAGAATGATGTAATTAGTATAGAGTAACTAAACCAGACCAAAATTTATAAATTGACTTTCGGCCGAAATCGAAAATTTTACTACCGGTACACCTTCGGCCGAAACCGAAACCCAATGATAAACCGTAGTTGCCGAACACAAGATTTAGTAAATAGGTCTGGGTCATGACGCAATGCTACACTAATTAAAAACGAATACAGAAGTAATCATTCAGAGCCTGCAGTAAGAGGACTTCGCAATAAGGTCAAATAGTCTTACTGACCAGCCGACGAGCAGAGAAATAGACGCAGCACTAGTGTTGCATTCTGAAAGTTAAAATAGATCTTCGGCTGATGACTGAAAGTCAATATCAGTTTCGGCCGAAACCGAGCGCAAACCTAAAGCAAGCCGAAACTATGTCGAAAGAGGCCATTTGCCAACTTTCGGCGCCAAAACCGAAACCGAAACCAAATTTCGGTCGGCCTCTAGTATAAACATTAAACTGTTTCAAACTTCAATTAAAGTATTTACGTTCATTATTCTGAAAAGATATGTATTTGTAAATTGAAATATAATTTCATACGTTTTCTTAGTAGTATAGCTAGTACGAATCCCAGTACGTTGTTGCCTATTCAGTATATACTGATTTCGGAGTTCAAGGTATTGCCGTTCATTACAAGGCTTTATTGTCTAAAGTCTTGAAAAAAGTTATATATGTATATATATATATATATATATATATATATATATATATATATATATATATATATATATATATATATATATATATATATATATATATATATATATATATATATATATATATATATAGATATATATGGTTTGTGTGTGTTTAAAATAAAAAATTGAATCTTTAATTTTAATGATTTTAATGTCTGGTTTGGTGCCATTTTTCCATGAAACGCTATTGTAATACTAATATAAAATCTTACTCATTTGTCCTATATGTAAACAGTATTTAATATTTTCTTTGCTATGTAAGTGTACCCTACCTGTCTACGTATTTGTGTTATTCCTTATCTGTCTATCTTTGGTAGGTTCTTTCATGTTTCTATATGGCAGCATACTATTTCAGCGTTATATGATGTAACATGGTGATTTAACTAGTATTCTAATAAACAAGGTACTAAAGATTCTGTTATTCCAATTGAGGTTGAATTAATACCCCGAAACCATGTATACTTCCTAGTACCTGCGAAAATTCATATCCCGAACGCGAACATGTATAGTAGTGTAGGCCACATTCAGATACATGTAGATCTTAGAATCAAAGCCTAAAAGCTTTGTACAGTTATTCCTAATTGATCAAATTAAAATGGTGGTCCACATGCATGCCAAAAGATAGCACAGCACCAGCTTAAGATAAGTACTTACCTAAATATCAATCACGATGTCGCCTCACTCTGAATGGGAGGGTACATGCAGATTTTCTTTGTAATGGCCTCATATTATTACAAATGTGCTGGAATGTATGTACTTTAGCCGTATATAATGACCATCGTTTTGTGTAGTTATTGTAGAGATTGTTAGTATGTGCAAGTATATCTCTTAAAATACACGAACATCTTTTCTTGCACATTGAAAAAACTGCCATTGGATATTTTGCAAACAACTGAATGAAAATGGCCTTTAACTCCATATTGCATTATATAACAGCCCATGTTAATGATCACACACCATCGCTTACTTAACAACCCTTTCAACTGAGTTTACGTTAAATTTCTTCTCTTCTTTTTTTTTTTCATTACAGGGTTTCATTGTAAGCATTGGACCTTAACTTCAAGATGACTACGTAATTCCCGCTGACGCGGTTTGATACAATATGACGCTGTGGTGACCACTCATTTGATCAGTACAGACTAAGGTAACTCTCATTACTAATGACATAGTATTTCAAGGATGGCGTGAAAATAGGGAAGCACTAAACACACATACACACACGCGCGTCTAAACATCATTATTGCGATTCATGCACTATATATATATATATATATATATATATATATATATATATATATATATATATATATATATATATATATATATATATATATATATTCTGCTCTGCTGTGTCAGTGAATATCCATATTAAATTCCTTCATACACTTACCATCTTAATAAATCATAGGTTATAGTTTTTAGTTTACAGCTGCACCCTTCCCCGCCCCAACGTTTCTGCTACAGTTAAACTACAACTTCACTCTTGTCATGGATGGGTATACCAGAGTCCTGACTATTCTATGTTATTTACAAAAGTTGGAAATTTACACCTGAAGATACTGTGAATTTCTCTCAGTTTTTCTTTAGTTTCAGGACCCTGTTTCATCCAAAATGTAAAAATACGACCTTATTCACAGAGTTAAAGCTTGTCTAATCGCTTGGGAAAAGAGGCTAGTATCAGGAAGAAAACATCTCATATGTAATATCACATGAAACAATTCACAACGAATGCGTGCGTGTGTATTGAGAATTAAAGTGCATATACACTTTTCTTTTATCGTTTGCAAATCATGTTTTGAATAGTAACGGGCCACACATTATCCGTGCAAAGGAATGTGATGAACTGCCCGACATATAAACTGGCAAAACAAAAATCCAGATTCGCGCAAGCTGTAAATTTGAAACAAAATATATTTATAGATTAGCTAATATTTAATGAACATAAATCGATTTCGCGTCTGTTTTACATTTCATTGAGAAATGAAATTTACTAATTGAAGCATTATAAACAAAACATTTCCTCTCTCTCTCTCTCTCTCTCTCTCTCTCTCTCTCTCTCTCTCTCTCTCTCTCTCTCTCTCTCTCTCTCTCTCTTTCTCTCACATGGGAGGTAAATCGATCTGCTAAAGGGACAAAGAAAACGATATTTTCTTAGCTATTTCCCGTGAACGTAATATAACTGTAAGGCCAATTGGATTCTCCATAGTCATGCCTGGAGATGTGATATACACTAATAATAATATCAAAAATGCTTGTTGTGGTGACCTTTGGAATTCCCAAACGACCTAATATAGATAAATAGTTCATCAGATAGAGAGCTGAAACACAAGGTTAATAAAACATGCAACGGGTCACGGAACTGTGTGATGTAAAATGTTGAAACATTTTATATCAACACAATGTCGTCGAGTTTCATTGACGTTTACAGCATTCGCATGGGTGGTTTAATTTTATATGTGGTTCAAAATACTGAGTTCGTTTGACCCATTCCTGGTGCTTGCGATAAAAAATCTTGTCACCTCCAGTTCTCTGGCAATAGACTTTCACCACAACCAGAACACATGCAAACATAAATTCGCGTTTGTTTTGTTTTTTACTTTTCGGAAGCTGTACAGGCTGCGAATGGTTGCTTTATCAACATTTCGCTTTTGAGGTCTGTGAAATCTAAAGTAGCATTCTTTGTATGCTATCCGTTTAATGGGGATATCATTTTATATATCGGATGTTTAAGAATTTATTGTAAATTGTACAGTGTCGGATATATGTATCAGAATGCCGTGCTATCTTAAGAATTTATTGTAAATTGTACAGTGTCGGATATATGTATATATAATTGTACAGTGTCGGATATATGTATCAGAATGCCGTGGTATCTAATAGACTATATTACGTTTAAAGTGAGTCATTTTTATCACTGAACAGACCTATTGAATTAAGTGATATCTTGAATGCATTAAAGAACAAGTAATGTTCGAGGTCTTATTTATCATTTAAATTCTTCTTACTGGATACACATTGTTGTTCAAACGTGGCTATTAAAATGAAAAATCGTTGCACATTATTTCTGATGAAATAATTTCAGTGTGTATTAAAGCTTATTCTTGTGTACTGGAGCGTAATGTACTTCATTATACTCATACTTGTCATGCAATACACAGTTCAGTAGTTATATTTAAGTTTATAGGAAGACGTATAACGTTACGTCTAACCCGGATGCTGAGGTAAATGGTGGCGTTGGTCAGGAGGGCAGTATTTGTTACTCGCAGTGAGAGACATAAGTTTCGGAAACAACGGAATTATTGAGGGATACTTCAGAGGACTCAGATGAGAGGGTAATGGTAATGGCGTGGTGGCTCCTTTACTATCCCGACGAGAGTTTTCTGGGGATAACTGATTAGGTCCATTCGGTTGTTGATATATGATGAGGTCTATAGTTGTGTGAATGTCTAATTAGGTCAATAAGGGTGTGAATATCTGATACAGTCTATAATGGTGTGAATGTCTCATTAGGTCCATAAGGGTGTGAATATCTGATTCAGTCTATAATGGTGTGAATGTCTCATTAGGTCCATAAGGGTGTGAATATCTGATTAGGTCTATAAGGGTGTGAATATCTGATTCAGTCTATAATGGTGTGAATGTCTCATTAGGTCCATAAGGGTGTGAATATCTGATTAGGTCTATAAGGGTGTGAATATCTGATTCAGTCTATAATGGTGTGAATGTCTCATTAGGTCCATAAGGGTGTGGATATCTGATTAGGTCCATAAGGGTGTGAATATCTGATTCAGTCTATAATAATGTGAATGTCTCATTAGGTCCATAAGGGTGTGAATATCTGATTAGGTCCATAAGGGTGTGAATATCTGATTCAGTCTATAATAGTGTGAATGTCTTATTAGGTCCATAAGGGTGTGAATATCTGATTAGGTATATAATGGTGTGAATATCTGATAAGGTCCATTCGGGTGTGAATATCGGATTAGGTCCATAAGGGTGTGAATACCAGATTAGGTCCTTCGGAATGTGGATATTTGATTAGATGCAGAGAGGTGTAGGATACCTGATTAGGTCCATAGATGTGTTGATACATGATTAGGTCACAAGGGTGTGGATATACGGTTTTAATCAGATTGGCGGTCAAGGTATAATAGTTGTGTTGGCGGTAGATATGTTGAACATTATCTAAGGTCGTAAAAATATTTCGAAAAATATATTAACCAGTTTATAATCTTCGAATCGATATATTACTACACGTGGCAGTTTCTTTATATTTACCTCGTTGTCATTAATGATATGCATACACCAAGTGAATATAATAATAATAATAATAATAATAATAATAATAATAATAATAATAATAATAATAATGGTATTATTATTATTAATAAATATTATGAAAATAATAATAACAATCATAAAAATAAAAAACTAATAACAATAATAATAATAATAATAATAATAATAATAATAATAATAATAATAATAATCATTTAAATAAGAAAAATTACTACTACTACTAATATCGATACTATGTATAATAAGAATAATGATAATAGTACAAATTAATAATAATAATAATAATAATAATAATAATAATAATAATAATAATAATAATGATAATAATAATAATAATAATAATAATAATATTGATGATTATCATAATTATAAATAACAACAACAATAATAATAATATATAAAATAATAGGAATAATAATATTAATGATAGTACTAATTAATAATAATACTATGATATAAATAAAAACTAATACAACAACAACAATAACAAAAATAATAGTAATTAAATAATTAAACTAATGATGATGATGATGATGATGATGATAGATAGATAGATAGATAGATAGATAGATAGATAGATAGATAGATAGATAGATAGATAGATAGATAGATAGATAGATAGATAGATAGATAGATAGATAGATATATAGATAGATTGTAATACAGGCCACTTGCCCACGTTACATATCCATACATCGTGCGGTACAGAAACAAGTTTTGGTGCGTTACAAAAGAACTTTTAATATTGTGGAAGTATTATAAATGAAAGTAATCATTATAGCAGTTGTATAATTGCATGAAATACCAATATATATCTATTAAAAAGTAGTCACGCAAACTAATTTAAGGAAATTCCTGATATCATTAGGGAGCAAGTTTTATGAATATTGATATCAAGTTTTATGAATATTGATATCAAGTTTTATGAATATTGATATCAAGTTTTATGAATATTGATATCAAGTTTTATGAATATTGATATCAAGTTTTATGAATATTGATATCAAGTTTTATGAATATTGATATCAAGTTTTATGAATATTGATATCAAGTTTTATGAATATTGATATCAAGTTTTATGAATATTGATATCAAGTTTTATGAATATTGATATCAAGTTTTATGAATATTGATATCAAGTCTTATGCAACAGAAGCGGACGATACAAAAAGTTTCTGGAATATTTTAAGGCTTTTGAAGCAAACATTTCAAAATAAGTCATCAAAAGTTTACTAGCATCATTTTGAATAAACGTACTATTTTTTTAGGTTTGATTTTTACATACAAAGTTGAGTAAATATTTTATTGGTAGTTATACATATTGCAGACAAGCAGTAATAAAATGGAATTCATTTTCGATTTCAACGTTACAAATTTGACTCAATCTTTTTTCACAACAAATATTTTCCAATCTACCTGTTACCTCTGATTGGCAAATTCCAGAAACCCGCGTACAGTAATGATGTAACAAAAGTAGTTATCTTCTAATAATTCTAGATAGTTGTGACGAGTGAATCATTTTCTCAATAACCTATAGAAACGCAGTCTTTCATTCGACTTATTGCATCCTGCAGCTTTTGCCTAAAAAATATCTTCACATCTCTGACTTAACAATCTAACATCTAACACATGTACTGTCATCATTACGCCCTGAGTACACCAAGCTAGCTTTTTAACATTGTCAGCCCTCCCCCTCCCCCATCTTAACGTTAAATTGTGAAATGTTTTTCGCTATTTGTCTTGTGGCAGTTTTAGAATTATTAGCTAATATTTCAAATAATGTTTGTGTTTTATAATCTGCTTACTAATTATACCAAGTTTTTTTAAAATACAACTGCATTTGGAATATAATTAAATGTACATTGTGACATTGTTTTTCGCTATTTGTCTTGTGGCAGTTTTAGAATTATTAGCCAATATTTCAAACAAAGTTTGTGTTTTATAATCTGCTTACTAATTATACCAATTTTTTTTTTTTTATATACAACTGCATTTGGAATAGAATTCAATGTACCATTATTATATTTAGAAAATGACCAATGTACTTTTGCGATATACACGTCATCGTAAAACCCCATAACCTCACGCCCACAGTTAAGGACGTGTCAAACAGTTAAACAGACGAACAGACCCAGTTACAAGTAATTTGCCTTAATTTGAATGACTTTGCTTATATGTGCATTGCCTTCAGCGCTTGTAAGGGTAGCGTTCTCTGGCACACACACCAGGAGTTTGTTTTGAAGAAAATATGCATCTTATAATATGTCGCAATCTTTACATCTGTATGGTCATAGTACCAATTGTATTAACTTCTGAGATAGCTGCCTCTGCGAAATACAGTCACTCTACTAATTCCTATATTCACTTCGAATTAAGGCAATATCTATGCAGACTATTGAGCATATATTGTAACGATTGGGCAGTGTTAGTTAAGGCAATTACAGTCTGCATACTACAGTAAAAAGAGATATTATGCTTCAACCGAAACTTCCTTCAGCTAAAAATTGTTTTAAATTGTCCTAATGATTCTAAAACGTTTTCACTAAATTTTTCACTGAGTAGGTTTTGGTATTGTAAACGTCTTTCCATCCTGTCAATGATTTTTTTTTCATATTCTATAAATGACGAATATTAACAACCCCTTTGGCTTAGTAAATATTTAAAACACTGTATATAATATAAACATGTTATATGCTGAAGAGTAAACGTCCCTTGTTCTGGCATGCTTTTTACTTAGTTGATGGTTCATGTCTGCGGTTTCATTTATCCTATTATTTAAAATCAATGTAAACAATTTGCTTAATACAAGCAGTAGACGTTATGCTTCGGTAATTGGAGGGTTCATTTGTATCATCTTTCCTCAAATATAGCCGTTGACCAATATTCCGGATAGCATCCAGCATGGAATAGTTTGTTACAATGAATAGTTACTATTGGTGTAATTATGTTACCCGTACATATAAATAAAGCGATGGACAAAACATATACTCCCCTAGCTTTGATATGTTTCAGTTTACTCAATTCCAGGCGAACCTCCTCTTTAGTGATTATTCTACCGAGAGTATCATGAACTAGTGAATGTTTTCATTTTTTCCTCCCACTGGCCACCATGTGCAGCCTGTCGTGTGCTGCAAAATGACATTAAACAATAACATCATACAAGTCAGATATCGATTTTCACAATCCTTTGTTTCATAAATTCTTAGCCACACAATGTCCAAATGTATAATCTGGTTTGAAAGCTGAATCAGATGTTTATTTTTCATGTGTGGTGGTTGGATATCAACTTCTCTTGGTTACTAGCACATGTCTCAATATACATATTACGTTGATATAAACGTTACTGTTGTTTTAAGTCAGTAAATCTAAGCAATGATTATGTTTCACATGTAAAAAGTATTGTCTACTATTGGACTTGGCGATGGAATAATATAAGATTAATTGGATTTTAGAAGTCCATATTGAAAGATATATAATATTAGCCTACTTCAAATTTCAGGTTATATAAAATTTACCATCGTTTTCGTTTTCATACTTCATTCAGTTGTTCACAGTTGTCCAAAATTCCAAGTTACAGCTCTGTTCTTATGTTTGTGAATGAGTTGTTCTGTGTGCCAGAATACGTTCTATGTAAACCCTTTTGACTTATAATGCATTATTTGGAATTTGCTAGTTATGTGAACAAGCAAGTAACCAGTATACTGTACCTAAATCGGATGTGCTTTTGCTACAATGTACTGTATGCAGATTTTAGTGATAACTGTTTTACTCTTACTGGTGGGTTTTAACCAGCAGGACCTCTGCATTGGTCATAATGATTGTGGCTAGGATTGGAAGGCATGTGTGTGTGTGTGTGTGAGAGAGAGAGAGAGAGAGAGAGAGAGAGAGAGAGAGAGAGAGAGAGATCTGGATTTTTAACGTAGCTTTAAAACAATTCAGTCATACGATATCTGCAGAGTGGCAGTTTATAGTGAAGTCTAGCACTGGGCATCATGCCGCAGACATGTAACATGACGTTTCGTCGTCACATCATCTTAACACCAGATCGCCCAGTCCCAATATTAACCTCTGACATCGGGGGGCCTAGCGAGGCAGCTGTAATTACCATTTTTAAAAGTATTTGGTATTACGCGAACCGACGACGTCCCGTATCCGAAACGGATGCTCTAACCACTAAGCCACCAGAGATATCAGGACTAAAAGGTACGCCCAATAATGTTTTGATTTTTTATTTAATCACCTTTGCATGTTGAATGGTCTCTAGAACAGTACCAAAATTAATGGACATTTTCCCAATTGATGTCGACTGTGAAGTATGTAGCCTTTTTTAATTTTTTTAAATAAAATATACTTTATTTATATAACTATAAGGATACTTTATAAAAAATGGCAAACCATTTCATTTGTTCTTTTACATATTCCGTTTATACTGAGTCATCAAATAATACAATATTCAAGGTGCTACCTTTAAATAACAGTTAAGAACGAAAGGAAAGTTTATGAAAAAATAAATGTTAAATGCTAGGAAAGAAATACTGTGACCTGGTATTGAAGTAGAAAATATGTTAATAGATGAGAAGCGACTAATGACACGATAAAGAACAACAATAGAAAGTGTTTTATCTCTAGGTCTAAATGTATCTCGAGGTAAGTGGCATGTTTTATAACATGGACATTTATTTTAATGCGACGGTGCTGGTATGGATCGAAAGATGCGTAAGAATGACGGAATGCATAGAAAGACGGCACTTTGACGTATTAATACAGAATCGCGATGGACAGATTGTTCTGAAGTTAAAAAATTTTATGCATGATTTTACTAGAATGTGATGAATGGGTTGACTGTTAAAACTGAATTAAAGCAGGAAAGTGACTTTCAATAACTATATATGACAAGGTATTAGTAAAACCATTCTGAAAATATGTGAAAGAGCACGATATTGTGAAACACTACAAAGGAAAGTTAGAGTTATACACGGTTAGAACTTTACAAACTGGATAGGCAATTTAAGTATTAGAAATGGCACGGAAAGGAGACGATAGTCAAAACTGTTTGTCAAATATATTAGTGAAGATGCTTTTAAAACCGAGGTACTAAGGATAGTTTACGCACCTAGTCTTGCAGCAGGGCTTAATATGCCCCTTGCTGAGCATTGATTTCATTAAGTTATCGCGAGAAAGGAAAACTATAAGTATAAATGAATCACTTGCTTTTAAAATCTGATTATAGTGTCTGGCAAATTGCAGACGAAGACTCGTATCTAGATTAAACATTGCTTAGAGCATTAGAGTTGATCAGATTATCAACTGATTCCGCAGGAGACCTGGTAATTGCAACACTTTAGTAAGACCAGTAACGTATGAAAAGTCCAAGGCTATTTGGTTAAGAACAGTTTTCGTTTTAAAAAATATAAAGGACGACAATCATTGCTCGATATAATTCTGACTTTGCCTAGAGAGAACAATATAAATTAGCAAAACTTCCCTTTGATAAACGACTCTTTTTATAATTTACATAGGCTGGTTGTGGAAACGAGGATATCCAAAATTAAATGTTAAATGTTTCAAAGACATATGTTTCCTACTTCATTGGAATAATGACTACTGACTTTAAAAGTTATTTTGCAAGATGCATAATATTTATCAGCATTTTATTATATAAACTATTAAACAGAGAGCTATTCAGTTCCTCAGTAGTGTATTTTACTACACATCATTGTGTTTCTGGCAGAGTCAAGAGGCAGAAGCCTAGATACAATTCCGCTACAAAATCCTTGACGTAAACAAAAATCGTTAGTCCAGCAATTTTTTCATTTTAAATATATTGTATTTCTCTGATAAATGTTTGCGCAAAATTGGAAAACAATATTCACAAATGTTATAAGTAAAAAAAACAGAAGATAAAATTCATCATCAGTTCATGACACTACTAACGCGCCATGGCGCCAGCTATGATCTCTCCATAGGACATATGCTATTAATGCCTTTTCGTATTACGAATAGATGCAATCATGTTATATAATTGCAAAATATAATCGGTCAGAAGCACAATGTATATTAATGCAATGATAGCTTTTTTGATTGAACGGTTCGTTGTTTGGTTTTGTCTCTCAACTTACAAAAGGCAAGGAAATTACTAAGCGGGGGTTGAAACTGTTTTAGGATATGAGCTGGGAAATCGTATATTAGCACGCATACATGGATAGTAACAATAGTATTTATTCTGATTTCCACGCATACGCTGCTGAAAAGTGTTTTTTTTTAAATCGAATATGTTTTCTTTTCTTTTTCTGTTTTACATCCACATATGGAAAGCTATAGTGAATGCCATTAACAAAGTTGTTTTCCGTAGCTGAACGACAAAATAATTCAGTAGTAGTAGGAGAGAGAGAGAGAGAGAGAGAGAGAGAGAGAGAGAGAGAGAGAGAGAGAGAGAGAGAATTTACTAGGTTATATATCAGTGATAAAACATCAATATAAACAAAATTCGACACTTTGAAAACAAATGAATAAAAATAAGCGTGATTATAAATCTACATAGTATTACTCATCGATAATTCTTTCCTCTAGCATTTTCTATTAATTTTTATAATGCAATTGTTAATAGGAAGGTCAACTATGGGTATCAAATACCTCCTTATACACCTCTTTGACAAAAATTGTCTTATATACATTAAAATCATGTGCCATGACATTTTTGCATGTTTCTTCCAATCTATCTTTTTATCACATCTTTGTTCTTTCCATACTCAGCTAAAAGTTCTGGAAAACATATTTTAAAAATCACAATTGTAAAGAAAAGATATTTCTAGCACTGAATATTCCCTAATAGATACATCACTTGAAGAAGTAAATACATGACAAAATTATATTCAGAGAACAATTATCAAAGGTAAAATATAACAAATACATTAATAAATAAGGCAGGGTATATGAAGAAAAAATTAATAATCTTAGTAGTGGTGGTTCTTACGAAACACAACTTATTTTAGATGTTTTTTAATGGATTCCTTGATCTTTATTTATCTTTTGAATAGATAAATATGAACTCTCATTGTAGGTTTTTATATTGTTCCCAGAGATAAATATAGTATTCTGTTTATGGATAAGAAATAGTCAATTCAGATTTACTCATTCCTTATTGTGTACAGGTTCAGTTCTTGGACATACTTTTTATCGCAGATAATCAAGGACGATAGAGTTAGTACCGTAAAAATGTGTGAAGCAAACGTAATGGCTTACACAAGGCACCATTTAATTGTAAAGTAGATGTGGTTTGCAAATTAAAGTTTCAATGTAAGAAAATAATGTTTTTGATGATAATGATACCGTAATCATTTAGGATGCCTTCTTTTGGTGAGTGTGTGTGTGTGTGTGTTTGTGTGAGTGTGTGATTTGGATTCTTAACGTAGCTTTAACAATGTTTCAGTCATATTGCTGCGAAGTCTACAGTGTGGCAGTTTATAGAGATATCTAGCACTTGGTCATCGTGTATCAGACATGTAGCATCATGTCCCACAAAGTCTCACATTATCATGCATGAGGCTGACCAGTCCAAACACTAACCACTAAATGCAGAGCGTCAAGCGAGGCAGCTGTTATTACCAATGTTATGAGTCTTTGGCATGACTCGACCGTGGGTTCGAACCCGCAAATTCCCACATCCGAGGCGGACGCTCGAACCACTATGTTATCGGAGCGGTCGCTATTTTGTTTGAAAATCGCAAGAGTAGCCGTAGTCATATATTATATAACTCGACACAATTAAGAAATTAATTAATTAATTAAATAAAGCATACATTACTCCTACCTATAACATACAACCAAAACAGACGGATGGAACTCTAATTATCTTGTTTTTTCTGTACAAAAGGAAATGTCAGATGCGATGTAACTGTGCATGTGACATCATTATACTAAGGGCATCGCTCAGTATTACCGTACTGTTCCTTATAATCGACTTCATGACAGTTTAAAGAATCAATGGAAACCATAGCTCATTGTAACCTACAGGATTTGACTGTTATGTAGTACCGCGATGAGAAAAACCGATAAAAGAAAGTGAAATTTAGCCTCTTATTTCCACAAAATATGGATCAAACGTTTATTCAGAATGAATTCTGTTGGAATCAGTTGGAAACACTAGACATTTAATTCTAAAACCTGCAGAAAACATGCGTATATGGAACGTCCTTAACTGGAATATCATATTTCGACATTTACAATGTCGAGTGAATAGGGTGAAATTTCGACTTCGAGGTGAACGACGTACAATAGGAGATCACGATCAGTAATTTACGCTTTTTGAGCCCAAAGCTTCTTTCAATCATAATTAAAATGAAGATTTGTATGAGATATATACTGTCCTAAATATGATTTTACTTGTCTATTATTCTAACCAAAACCGATCTACCAGAATGATACGATTTCTTTATGGTATAACATTATTACCTCAGAACGCATTATCTCATTGGTATAAAATTGTAAAAGATCTCATCAGGTAGAAAATATCTTCAATTAGTACGTTATGCAATTGATAAAATATAAATCCCTGAGAGAGAGAGAGAGAGAGAGAGAGAGAGAGAGAGAGAGAGAGAGAGAGAGAGAGAGAGAGAGAGAGAGAGAGAGAGAGAGAGAAAGAGAGAGAGAGAGCAAATTTAATAAACATCTCATTGAATATTTGCACAACAATCGTTACCTTGCTAGCAATGTATGTCCAACATTCAGCATTAGAATTTTATTTATAAATGAAGATAGATTAACGACATTCAAATTTAAAACGATGTACTGTATGTTACGTATATTTAATATGTCATTTATATTCATTTTTATTGTCCGTTTGTTAGATTCAAATTTGTCATTTTAAGTTTGAAGATTCGATCATGGGGTGTGCGTGTGTGACCTGTACTTTACAGAATAAACACCAGGTGTTGACCTCATTTATGACCTGGCTTCAGAGTTGTAAACAAGCTTTTAAAATGATTGGCTGGTTCCAAGGACATTATGGAGTTTTGTATAAACAGCTTTCTATTTTAGTTGGGTCATACGATGTTTACGTGATTTCTTGAACGTAAATTTGTTCTGAGAGATTCTAGAAGATCGTAACCCTTTTCTTGTTTACGTAAAACCAGGTATAAAAACTATGTTTTGGGAGCGAGCTATTCAGTAGAAGAATATGGGCTGTTAGAATACTAAGTTGTGTGTCGTTTTGAGTTATTTTAATTATATTGTACTGGAAATTATGTCAATCCGTTTGGATCAAGAGGAATTATTTTGTTATTTATCTGGAATAGAATTGTGCTCATAGATTTTGTTTGACAAGAACTGACTTCATCAAGTGACATCATCTTCCATATTGGATACTTCGCTGGAATTCGAACTTAGAATTATTTAGACATTTTAATACCAGGACTTTTGCAATTTCTCTAGTGGATAATAATTTGAATTATTTTTGGATTAATTTTGGAATTAATTATTAAAGCAGTAAGTTTGTTTTTCTTTTCTGAAAAATATTTGTACTCAAAAAATTGTTTATTAAGTTTTTATAAGCTTGTTACTTTCACTCTTTCTATGTTACTGTTTATTCGAGGCTAAGCACGTAGCATGCAGAAAATATAGTCCAGAAGAACAAGTAGTAACGACCCACACGTATCACCATTTGATGAGGTATTTTTAAGATTTTATATAGTTCGTGGATTATTTTATTGGTACGTATTAAACAAACATTTTTCTACGAAAGGAATTCTTTCCTTTGATTGGATCATGCCTATTGTTTAGTTGACTGTAAACACATTTGTTTTGTGACGTTAGTTTCAAATGAGTTCATTCACACATTACGTAACTATTTTGGAAGTCAGTATATTCCTGTCTGCACTCATAATACGGCTGTACAAGTGTGGAGAGGTTTTGACACCGATGCTCAAACGATGTTAAAATATAAATGCTCCAATCAAAAATGTAATTTTGTACTTATTTAAAGTGTTATAATGTCAAAGTTAATAATTAACCTTTCTGCTGAGAAAAGGTTTTAATTGTACTAAAAGATCTGGAGAGATATAGAGATATGTGTCTCCGAAAGTGGTTTATACGTTAAATATGAGATGCTATACGATACATAACACTTCTCTTGAGAGAGAGCTCTGATAAAAATCCAAACTAAAACAGAGGTCGACTATTTCAAGAGAACAAGTCTCTGAAAGCCGACGTTGATTATTCTGAGAGATTTGTGATTTAAATCTATAAAAGAAGGTAGCAGACGAAGACCTGTTACCATATTACACTTTTCAAAACCCATACAGATCGATAAGACAGCACAAAGCTGATTTCCCATAACAACTGGAGTTATCGTATTCTCTCACGATATTTGATAAGGATGGAGAAAGCAATTTACAAGACATTTTGAGTTTTGAACTGAGTTTATAACGATTTTTAATTGATGACGAAATAAACATTCAGGACACTCATCGATAAGGCATATAGGCAATGAATACTACTTCCTACATCTTGAATTATGTGCATACAACTATTTTGGATTGGTTGCTTGTTGTTTCGAATTTTTCCAACAATTTAACTTCATTTAGATAATATTATATCAGTTCTATCAACTTAGAAAAAGACGTTTTCCATTATATGCATGTTTTTTCTCAAATGTTTCAGCAAATTTGATTTCAAACATTCAATGTTCTTCTCTAGCAATGATAACACGGCTAACTTTTTCTGAACATTCATCTTTCATCCGAATTTCATTGTAGAAAATACCATCTTCGGATCTTAATACTTGTCCATAATTTAAACCTTACGGTATAAACCTACCGATAAAGCAATGACTTATGGAGCTAGACAATATCATGTAATTATATAATATTGGTCTCTCTTGGGAAATCTGTAATATTGTGTTTAAAAGACACTTTTCAGGAGATGTGGTAGCCAGTGAAGAATTATTCGTGTATTCTATGGGAAGAGGCAGTTCAGTCTAAACAGAAAATATAATATTCATAGTGATTCGTAACTTGCTTCTTGAGTAGGAACACTCACTAAACAGATGTAAATCGACCTGTGCTGGAAATGTCACCTTCAGCAAAATGTGCAGTTATTTCATTCAAATGAAATTATATTTTGATTAGAGAATAAGAGATAACCTGGATATCATGATATGAGGTATTAGATCATACGATTAGGAAAGTAATCTTGGTACATACGAAGTTATAACTAATTATCTGGGATTATCTAAACGTAGTGTTGTATTGTTTGGTATAATTCTGATATATCCTGAAAGTAAAAGTAAAATAATCTTTCCTGCCTAAATCAATTGTTAATTCAGTGTATAATCTTGTCTGTAAATTAATTTTTTGGGAAAGGAGAAAAGGAACTCCATATTAGATATATAGTCGATTGAGTAAGAAACGTTTTCTGTTGAATCTTCAATATTGTTGCATCTACTGAAGAAATCTTACCATTTATCGGACTTTTGAACATTGATATATAATTTGACAAGCTATGAATGACGAAGATGTAATACATATATCGTTTCTTGGTGATATATGAAAATCTTTCCACAGTATGACACTCAGAGCTCATTGAAACAAATTCGCTTTAGCGCATCTAAATTAACTTACTTGTTTATTATAACCACGTATCATTTTACTGGCAAAAAGCAGAGTTTTTTTTTACAGCAACTTATTGAAGTTAAAATCCACTGATTTCTACTGTTCTAGACAATTCCATGCATGAGTTAGTTGTTGTTCACTTATTTTCCATGATATACCAAGAAAATTGCACAAACATCGAAAGTCTCTTAGCTGACAATACGTCTCTGATTTATATAACTTATTCGGTAATGTATTCTGAAGACACTCGCAGTGAGCCCTTGAGCTTCGCAAAAACAATTCCCAATGGATAGTAAAATGTTACTAGTAGAAAAAGACCAAGATAATATTTTCTACACATACCCTTCTATAAAGTACATGTTGATTTTGAAAAGCATCTTTATTAAGGTAGCATTGGTGTAAACCACAATTCTAACTGTAAAAGGACCACGCACACACACACACACACACACACACACACACACACACAAACAGTTTGAATACAAGCAGCACTTAAAGCAGCTGTTTTATCTTTGTAAAGTATGATAATATTTAGGGCTGGATTGAAGAATTACAAGATTTATCACTCCTGTGTTGGAAATCCGAAACCAAGTTTGATCAACTGTATTTGACTAAGAATGTTGTACGAATACATATTTCCCAGAATACGAATTCATCCTCTAAAATCCAAGTGAACTTAAGCGAAGTTAACATGGGTTCAACAACTTGGTTAAATCAAACGAACACGAATTAACATCAAATGGTAAAGCCCAGAAAGAAGAATATTTCACTAAAACAAAGATTATATCGTATTATAATGCGCACTTTTTAAAAACAATTCCCAAATGGCAAAATCGTGATGGGAGGCGAAATTATAAATGGCAAAGACCAAACTTTGCAAACAAAATATGAAAAGAAAGTATTTGCTAATATCAAATTAAAAATGAAAAATAAAACAATAAAAACAAAACTTAGAAAGGTACATTCGAATGGAATTACCCCCCCCCCCCCAACAATCAGCAGTCTGGTTGGACCAGCACACACCATCACATACTAACATAGTCGTAATGATAAACATATTTTCACTGACCAACTCGCATCCTTTCTAAGCAATCCTAATCTTTGCTGACAATACTCGAACACCCATACAAATGCAAGCGTACGTGGGATCTAACGTATGAAGAAAGTTATGGGTACTAGCAGTTTCCATAGGAATAATAGGATTAGGTGAAGTTCACCAATAAATACAAGTACAGTACGACATGGATCTTCACAATCCAATACCCCCAATAACCACAACGGGTAAGGGCAGAAGATTTATGCGATGGTAACTCAAACATAATTGCGATCTAACATTCGCCACTACAAACAAACGGAAAAATATATTCAGCGGTTAAGTAATGTCACTAAAACATATATATGTAAATCTACGTCCTCATATATGAACAAAAAAGAAACGGTAGTTACCTGACGATACGTCCTATCCTAACGCACTTCGTTACAGTCTAACACTTTCCCTTACAAAACATAGATTTACTTGCTTTGTTTGGACGTGTGCATTTAAGTATAAAACGGATGACTTAATGGCTGTATTGACATTGTGCAGCATCTTTGAGCAAAGCACCTGTATCCAATCGTCTCTTCATAATTGAACCGTGCATGCGGTGACGTGTATTTAAACACTAGACTAAACCAAACCAGAACTTTTTTCTTGAAAGTTCAAAACGGTTAACTTAGTTAAGTTGCATACACGTATGTGGATATTTTCCATCGAAATGAATGTATTCACATTATTCTCCGAATGCTAACAGAAGTTTAGATGAAGATGATAAGAAATGAGTAACCCGATCTCGATTAATTTGTTCTTAGCATCCTGCAGATGGGGTATCTTGATTAATTCATGTCGTCCATGTTTTGAAGCTTCTCAGCACGAGCGTGGAAAACCAACTCATCGTAGACCAATGAATTGTTGATAATAGTTATTGTCATATGCAAATTATATAATTACATTTTTAAAGCACTGTATAAGTTTTTCGAGATTTATTTGTAAAAAATGTCTAACTTTCTTGATTCATACATTTTGTCAATGTCTTGTATGTATAATTAGGCAAATTGTCCCTCAGACTGAGAAAGCGAATGTTATAGGTATACTAAAATGAATTATCTTATTACCAGATCATATAATAAAACTTTTATCCTAATGTTTAAATTATTTACATATTCTTTAACATTTTGAACTTTGTATACAGCAAAATGAAACTTTGTAGGCATACCCAAATGCATTGCTAAATCACTATAACAATTTTGTAAAGTTTCATATATTTTTGAATTTTTTGGACTTACACCTTTCGATTTTAAGTTGTAGCATATTAACTGTTAACATATAAGTTACAGTTTTAAGTTTGTCATTGGGCGCATACTCTTTACGATATGATGTTGGATAACCGGAGGCAGACAAATATACTTACAGATTAAAGTGGGACATGAGGAAGGCAAAAATGACATTCTGAAAAAGAATACGAGGAGGATCCAGTTGACCGTTTTGAAGTGGGACACTAGGAGTAAACACTTTGCAGTTTTAAGTGGTACTGGGGGCACATGTGTTTCACAAACAAAATTTAAATGTTAGATGAGTCGTTCATATTTTTAATGTAAATATCCTTTATAAGAAACGGTAGCAGAGAAAGTTCACGAGATTCGTTCGAAAGCTGTTGCGGTAATCATATAAGCAATTTAACGATCTGCTAATGACTGCAAGAATGATTTCCTCTCCAATTAACTGATTGAAAATTAAAGTTTCATGACCTATTAGTTGCGGGAATGGAACGATCCAACACATTTCGAATGGCAATCCATCATTATTCCACGTGCTTCACATTTTATTTCGTTGCACTGAATCGGGGTCACCGAATAAGCGTTTAGAGCAGTGGTCTCAAATTCAAAGTTAGTATCATGAAAGTTTTAAAATCTTACTGGTGAGGAAGCTGAGGATAACAAGGTATTTGTACAGCTGGTATTAGTTGTTAATTTGTATATTATTTGTTTTTCTGACAGGCACACAAATTGGTCTTTTTTGAAAACGTACCGCCCCCCTCCCCCCATCTTACAAAAGTGGAGACAGATGACACGATAACATATGACATGATTAATCAAGAGAACGAAAGACATGTGTGTATGTGTGTGTGTGTGTGTGTGTGTGTGTGTGTGTGTGTGTGTGTGAGAGAGAGAGAGAGAGAGAGAGAGAGAGAGAGAGAGAGAAACAGATAGACAAAAAGACAGACAGACAGAGACATATATAAATGATTTGAGATGAGCTGCGTTTGCAGTGTGGAATGAATACAAAAGAGCAGTATTTGCTATTTATATCCATTCCTGATATAATTAGTGACTAAGAGGTTGCCACGTTTTACATTTAAAGCATTTTGTTTTGTGTATATACACTGTACCACTTTCACAGCTTGATGTTCAGTTGAGATAGTCTTGTATTGATTTCATACACAATAACTGATCACTCATCAGCTGTTAATATTCAATTCATCAATGCACTATTATTCCCACTAATTCTGAAAACTACATTTTGTTCATTCGTGTTTAAAAGCTATGTTTGTCAATGAAATTTTAATGCGGATTTCAGTAAAACTAGTCAATTAATTCGATATCATTCAAGTCGTGAACTAATTATCGTGGCGTTTTTGTTGCTGTATTTTCATATTCAATATTTAATCATGCATAGCCTAATTAGCTAGCGGTCATTAATTAATTTAACACATTCACTTGTTATTGTCTTTCCTAAAGTAACATATCCAAGAAGTCCCTGTTTACCAGTATTCTTTGTTAACCATTGTGCTAGTTGTTGCATTAATAGATTTAAATATGCAATAATGATCTTTGAAGAATTGTTGAAAACAATGAACGTACGTTTATATGACTTATTAAAATGTGCTGTCAGATGTCGATGCTTTTAAGATTTAATTATAAATTATATACTGAAACACAATTTATATCACATACATATAAATGCTTTGATATTTGAAACGTCTTGGCAGAGGTTGATACCAGAACACACATGCATTAATTTTTACTGCATTCTTCAAATTAAGGATGTGTAAAAGACCACAGACACACAGTCACATTATACTGAACGCGTAACTTTGTGTACTGAAATAAACTGAGCAAATATCGCTTGGCGAAATAAACGTGCAAATTAACCTACCGCGAAAACATCTGTGCTAGCTGATTGCTAGTTGTTACCAAAGCATACAAATAAAAGTATAGTCGTGTTACATGACATGAATTAACAATGTGTAGACGTGAAATGAAGGATCTGACAAAATAATTGCAGCATTTAAATTGAAAGAATCAACTGGAAAACATCCAACATTTTGACAAGTGTCTTCATTGTTCTTGAAGTAGGTATGCTTAAACCAGCGGCGGAGATAGAATGTAGTATAAATCATCTGAAATTGTTTTGAAAAAATCAGGAAACTTTGGTGCTGACTAAATTAAGCCGTCAACATGTGTAAATCGCATACAAAGTATGAACTTAATATTAAGATGAATACTTTCCGTCACATTTCAGACGAACTTGTTCAAATTTTTCCCAAATGACCTGACAAACCAAATTATCCAGAATGATTTTTCAGTATGATAAAAGAAGCTTTTCGCTGCATGACAAAACCGGTAGTGTGCCATGATGTCAAATAAATATGCTGATATACAAAAAAGTATTCATTGCAAAATCCATAATCGTAATGTTAGAAATATTGATGTAAAAGAGATAGTTGTATATTTGCTAGAGATTGTCTACCAAGAAAAAGGAACAATGCTAATGAATTCTAATTATAACTTTGTAATTAGTCTACGGGTTTGCATTGGTTGTGTTATGTTACTCTCCCGTCGTGTTTTGTTGCTTGAATAGTGTTAGCTTGTTATTTAAAATATTTGTATCATCCTATAAAAAATTAAAAGCAAACCTTTGCCCAATGGGTCTGTTTGGGTATTCCCCCAAATATTCTTGTCAGAGAAATTAGGATAGAAAACGTGCTCCCTTTATATATGTTAAACGTTGCTCGAACTTGACTTCAATACGAATGCACAACACTGGGTGAAAACCCACTGTAAAATATTGTGACAATAAGTTACATTAAATACTAAGCCCAACACGTTCTGAACTTTCTATTATTTGTACCTTTATTGTTAACAGACAATAACGATTAGGTATTGAAAAAAGACTATAATCTTATCCTTTGAACCCGAAAGTAACATACACTGGCCTCATCCGAAAGCGAAAGTAAATATTGATGAATACATATTGGCTCCTACGGCTGTGGAATGAAATGGAAGTCGATATTTGTCTTGAAATATATACACGAAACGTTTTTCCTATCGGCTATTTAAATCATCATTTATTTAAAATATTATCGAAGATGTAATTTAGGTTTTGTAAGAAACGCATTAGTAAGAACATAAAATTATGCAAGGTACATTACTTTCTGAAGACCTCTGAAAATGAAGCAGAGTTGTTAATTAAATTCGTAAAGGTACAATACTGAATTGTTCACTGATTCTGTGATGCAACCTCCTAAATAAAGGATATCGTTCTGAACTTTAGAAATGGAAAAGATCATTGTAAGCATTATTATATATACCTGCATCTCAAATGATTTGATAAACTACTGTTTTCTTTTTGCAATCGGTGACCTTAACCTTGTACCTGCTGACTTTTAAATCGACAGGTGCCCTTAATGTATCAAAATGTAGTTTACTCCTAGTTCGTCTCATAGGTCGCGCATTATTGTGCGGAAACTATTTTACATCGTGCAATTACTTTTACCGGTGACCTTCTCACCCAAAACCAAAGTGTCTTCCTTGTTTGTAAATGCAGCAATCCATACACTTTAGTCTAGACATGAAATACACAACATTAGTAGTTGTTACAATTGTTTATACGTCTTTACGTTATTCTATCTTTGACCACAGACTTCATTAATCCACAATGGACATACTCATTCGTGTTTTAAATCCAAGATGTCGGCAACGTTCGGTCCACCTAGTTATTAATACACTCTCAATATCGCAGCAAGCTAAAAGTGAGTTTGTACCTAATCATTCACAGTTTGAGCTCTGAAGCAGTATATTTAGTTCTTGTTCCAATTGCAATTTAACTTGGTGACGTTAAACAGACGAAATTGAAGTCATTGCGTGGAAACGAGCTAGGAACAAAGGATATACAGACGGACTGACCATATCGTACCATATACTTTTTGTCGAGCATGTAATAATTCAAAATCGGTGAATGCTTTGAGACTGCTGCCAGTAAAAACAAAAACAAGAATCATTCATTACAATAAAGGAAATTACCATTGATTTATACAATGAGTTTATCATAAAGATGAACGGGGGATGACTGAAAGGCTCTATACTGGTTCAATAGTTACCAAACCACTACTTTGCTTGCTGGATAGCGGACACTATACTAACAATAATAATTATTATCAAAAGAGCAAAGACTTGTACGATTGATTTGTTCCATTTATGAACAAAGAGTGATGAATGACATACAATTGTAACAATGTAGAAGTATTTTCAAAAAAACATAATAAGCAATCATAACTACCGCAGGAATGGCTTATTCAAAGTAAATACAATTGGTAAAAAAAAAACTAACTGAAACAAAGTGTACACTCTAAGTCATTTTTAGAAACCCAAACTCATTAATTTATGTTAAAACGGTCAACGGGCTTTGCAAGTATTTCTGTTCGTGACTGGTATCTAGCAGCATGATTATCTTCCTAAATGGTCGTGCCTGATGTTTTCTGATCATACGTTCCGAAAATATTTGCAACTTTATTGAAAGCAAATATCAAAATCGATCACATTGCTTTATACGTCAATACATCTAGTTTAACGAACAGAAATATAACCTTGCCGTAAATTCTTATCAATTTTTACAATGTTCTTCAACGTCAGAATTCAGACGATATTAAGAATGTATTAATCATAGTAATTTATTGTAATTTTTTCCTCTACTTTGTAAGATGTTAGTTTCACCTTCGAGAAACAAAGCCAACATAAACTGAGTGATGTTTACCAACACTAAGATAAACATAAAACGTATGTTTAGATTGTAGTTGTAATGGGCGTTCGGTAATTTACTAATCCTCACAAGCAGGAACACAATACCAGTGGGTATTAGAAACATTTAATCCACCACTTCACTGTAATATAAATTCTCCAAGTGGAATAAAATCTGAAGAAAGAAAAAACACGTTGAAGATGTAAATGCAATAACAGCATTAACGAACAACCCCACTCCCACAAAAGCAACAAATAAAAACACAAAATAATACATAAAAGAAAAGAATAAAGATCAAACTATTGAAGAAAAAAAAAACACATAACAACACAAATTAAAACTTCAAAAAATTAAAACATACAACATATCAAGGTATAATAAATGACAAAATTGAGAAAGGTCACATCTTACTCGTTACGAAGAAATTTATGAAAAACCGATCATCTCTCACAACCCGTGCTGAAAAGAACAATGCGCTTCCCTCTCTCTCCTCACAAAAGCGGATGTGACGTCATTGGAGACAATGTGTACACACTGACATTGTTGATAATGCATAATGGAGAACTCGCCCAATTTAGAACTCGCCGTGGAAGAAGGATCATATATACTAATTCTGAGATGTCGCCACATTGTTGTTAAGACTTTATTTATTGTTGTCTTTCTTCAACTTAATAACTTATTAAGTCTATAAAATTTGCACCTTTTCAACTTTTCCATTGCATGCATGTATGTATGTATGTATGTATGTATGTATGTATGTATGTATGTATGTATGTATGTATGTATGGATGGATGGATGGATGGATGGATGGATGGATGGATGGATGGATGGATGTATGTATGTATGTATGTATGTATGTATGTATGTATGTATGTATGTATGTATGTGTGTATGCATATAACATGCGTGCATATATATATATATATATATATATATATATATATATATATATATATATATATATATATATATATATATATATATATATATATATATATATATGGTGATTTGATCCTTAGAACTGGATCATCATGTAAGGTTATTGTTTTCCCTGAAATGTTTCATATTCATTTCTTTGATTTTGAATTTTGTACGAATCACCGTGTACTATCTTTGTGCAGGAAAAAAAATTGTACTTCACCCGACTCGAGTTGGAGTACTGGAGCTGTCCAGATGTGTTATAGGAGTATAGAAGAAGAATATAGTATTATATTTGTCTCTGCGGTTTTCTTTCTTTAAAGAGTAATTGCCAGGGCATACTGAGAGACGATTAACCTGTATAATTAATATAATTAATATAATCTTGTTTCTATATGACACTTGGCTGCACAAACTGAATGCGACTTTGATACGTTTATCGTCTCTACTGACCTCACATCCTGTTTGTAAGAAATGAAGCTTACAAATTCGCGCCAGTTTTTCCATTTCATATTGGAATACAGGACAGTATTTTTGTATGAAATGTAAGTTCAAATATAATATATGCTAATACAAAAATAGTCGAAGTAGATTATATACACAAACTATTAAATATCCGTATATTTACAATACAATTATGCAGGTCCGGGTTAACCCTATCATATGATGTTTCCAATTTTATTTCAACCTGAACATTTTCAAATTATCTTTTTAAGCACAAAACTAATGTCCTAAATCTAATTAACAGTAATGAGATGCATGTATTTTATGTATATTCCTAATGCGTGCTATTTTCATGATTAAAGATTGCAAGATGAATTTCTAAAACTACTTTATAAATATCTACTTTTTCAATTGCAAAAAAACACACAATAGATTGAACACTTATTTTGGAATTCCGCTAGAACTCAGACTTCTGGAAGATTTTGGACGTTTGATATAACCTTTAGGAATATTTAGGGTGTCATACTCCATATTGTAAGTAATTTATGTTTTTCACTTTGTATACAAGGGAAACTAATTTGTTGAAAGTTTATAAAACGTGTTGTTTTTTTTAATTCTTTTCTTTGATTCATTTCAAGACCTACCAGTGCAATGAGATACGATATAATAAAGTTATTCTCATTCACAATTGGGGACAGATTTGATACTACTATATAAATCGGATCTCTTTGAAGGATATAAAATAAGAAAATTCGTTGCTTTAAAAGAATAAATATTACAAAATTCACTCCACGTTTTGTGTTTCAATTATGAACATAATGACGATGTTCATTAAAAGATGTAGATACACGATTTTCCAAATGTCCAGCTTTCTACATTAGCATTTCAGTCAGACAGCAAATGACCCAGCATGATCGATGCTTCTTGTTTAGTTACTGATTTTGTTTAGATATTAAATTTCTTTTCCAAAACAATCAAATTCTATCTAGTCGTATTTATTGTACTTTTGTTTTCAACGTACGATCATCTCAGAGATCTCTGAAATATTTTAAGCTTGTGGTGAGACCCACAGATATATCAGAAGTAGAATTCCCAAGTGAGTGAAACTGATCGTCATGGTAGCCAAATATTTTTAAGCAATGTGGCAAGGATTTACCAATGGTAAGGAAGTCGTCAGATGGATAAAGGAAGGTTTCAATGCCAACATCATTCACTGCAATCCACCTCTGTATGATATCCGACGACTTAGTAAGCCACTTTGGAGACGATGAAGAATTAAACATCAAGCGTATTCAGAAATAGTACTTGTTGAATTTAATACAAGGATAAAGCCTCATGCGCAAGTGAACGATAAAGATTGTAAGATGAATTAAGCGCATCGTATATGTCAAATTTATATAACCAATTTTCTGAACTTGCCTCATAATTGTCTTACGCTTAATGGAATCATAAGCCAATACATAATAAAAGAAAAATAATGCTTATTGATATAACAATTACCTTTTAACTCTTTTGTGTATTATGAGCAACTGAAAGGCCGTGAGTCAGTCTCGTTTATAAACTATTCCTATCTGACTAAATCAGTGAATAATGTAAGACTAAAAATCTAAAACTACAATCAAAACTACCTTTCCGTTCTCTTTTTCAATAAGCTCTGCCACCGAGCTAAGCTTTGATCTTGCAGACAGCTAGTATTTGCATTGAAAGGGTCTAAGAGATCTTTCTCATTAGCAACAAGACAGCCATCCTATAAACCGATGATTAAATCTGTAACTAAAACTCTATCAGGATGACCCTGGAGCAACATTAATTAGAGCATTGGTAGTCATTGGTATGGAACAAATAATATTATTCATTTAAGAACCAATAACAAACAATAGTCAATTCTGCTTTTTGGACATGCTTTGTGGTTTTAAATGGGTTGTCTGCCCTTAGTGATCTAATTACAAGTGACCAGAGGATGGTTGGTCGTACGTACTTAAATATACGCCATAAATTCCAGTTCTGCCTGTGACAATTGGTCTCATTGATATTGTTACGTTCGTTTCCCACTAACGGATATGACAAAAAGCATCTAATGTATTTTTCCCTAAACAGAGAAACCTACGCTGAGGAAGTTTTGGCAATAGGGGAAAGTGTTTTATTCTGCATCCCCGATTGCTTATGCCTTTGTTTGAAGGAAAATAATATTTTGAAAGGATCAGCAAAATGACAATATTATGTTCTTGCCATTGCGTATGTCTTTGCCCATGTTGTTATGTACTACAGTGTCCATCGGTAAGTGTTTGTCTACGGACACCTTATATGGGGATTTCTCCGAGAGATGAGTTTTTCCAATGGCATCCAATAGCATATCATTGGCCAATTGAAAGCTGAAATCACTTTTCCGCTGAACTACATCATCGGCGGACTAACAATGACGTGGTGCGAATTTCTAAATAATGTTTCAAAGCGGCGACAGACGCCTGTAATTGGACTAGATATATTGCCTGATAGTTGAAATGTATACCGGATTTAGATCATAAGCTGCATCACCTGTCGTCAGGTTACTTGACAATGGCACTCGAGCCCGCATCAATTGTCAGTCTGTTTAACATTATCTTTGCACATTTAAAGAAGATAATCTTAATACTCGAAGTAGAGACCATAGTGTTCCTCTCTGCAACATTTTGAAAACAACTGGATATCGTCCATTATTTCAGGAAATTCAGCTCATGTTAACTGTACAGCAGTGCGTAAGTCTTAGATGTACCTAGTACGTAACGGTTCTTTTCGATTCAAGAAAAGCCATGGACGATGCTAGACACTCATAATTGCAAAATCAGAGACATGCACATGAAGCGTGTCTAGCATGGAAGAGGAGATTATGATAAGTTAAAGGCTCCATCAACATTGAAAATCACATGTCTAGAGGCATACGATGTTGGCGTTATGTCTGAAAATATTTATGAGGCAATACTTGATCACGGGCGTCTACCAAGAATCTTTTTTGTTCCGTATGCCAACATCATCTAAAGTAGCTAGAAGCATATTACTGCGTATAGACTGGTAATAACATCATGTCTGGACAGTTTCCAGCAGGGATTATAGACTGGACCGTCTAGGGGCCAGAAAGCAGCATATTATATAACTAATAAAAAAGAAAACGTCTTTTTTATGCGTATATCTCTTCTGGGCATTCTTTCTTAAATGTAGCAATTACAAAATGCTTAATAATTGATATATATGTTTCATCGTTATTTCGCGTCATTCGCTCTCCTTGTTCTAGATCGTTTTTTTAGAAAATAAGTTGATAACGAAGAATGGCTTATCCATAAACATTGTGGATACATTAGGGCATATATATATATATATATATATATATATATATATATATATATATATATATATATATATATATATATAGTATTATTAGTATTAGTGAACATAACTTTAGCACAGTTTTTGTGGCCTTAGTTATTGATAAACGAATTTCGCATAAGATCCCTAAATGTATACAGCATTTCATGTGTAAACTAAGGTTTTATATTCCTTGTGCAAAAATATTAAGTAAACATTTACTAGTTGGTGTCTAACTGTTTTTTTGATTTGACTATTTGTTTTGCTCCATATTCCTTTGTTTTCAAAAATTAGATATTTATTTATTGAGTATAAGGAAATCGTTTTCATCATAAAACGACTCTGTGTATTTTACCCATTACCATGGATGGCAGGAAATAAGCATCATTACACACACACACACACACACACACACACATACACGCTCGCGCTCGCACACACACACACACACGCTCGCGCTCGCACACACACACACACACACACATAGAGAGAGAGGCGGTAAGTTGTTAAATGGAAAGGTACTGTTCAAAACATATATAGGAATAACAATGTGTGGTGGTCTGTCGTTACTGAAAATGTAATATTATAAACGTTCAAATGAATAACATTATCGGACTGTCTGGGTCAAGGGAAGATATACTGTTGCAATATCCAGATAACCAACCAACAAGACGGGGACTAGTATTGAACATTGTGATATATTTTTTAATGAACCTAGTCCCTAGTTTCTACTGAATTTGAAAGTGTGCCCAAGAGCCATTACAGCTCTAAGGATGACATAATTGTATGTGGAGACAAAATGATCTTTGAGGAGAATTTTATTTTATGGAATTTGGTTAGAATAAGCTTAAACACTCGTTTGTCACGTGGTCCGGTGTGAATGTACGTGATATAACTATATAAACTTCCTTTTGAGATACAACCAGAAATCGTAAATAACATCATACCAGCAGCAACAATAATACCCATAACAGCTGGGGATATAAATAATTCACAAATAGAAATACAATCAATATTTAGTTAACACCGGAAAAAGTGAATGACAAATTATCAATATTTATGACCCGGGAGCCGATAACAAACTAAATCATGATTTAGTATTTAAGGAGTTGACTAAACTTATATAATACGAGCTTACGCCCCACCCCCACCCCCATAATGAGCTATGGGGGTGGGGGGAAATGACGGATAGTAGAGGTAGGTGGGTTGAGGCATGGGCCAACAAATCCACCCTGACCATCCTAAATGACGGTGCCCAAACCAGACTCAGTCCGGTAGATGGCACCCTTTCCGTCATTGACCTCACCCTATGCACACCCAGACTGGCACAGGTGACGGAGTGGGGAGTGGATCAATCCGACCCCATGGGGAGCGACTACTTCCCAATAATCGTCACCCTACAAATGGCCGTACAGCTCGAATCAACCAATAGAATCTCCAGGTGGAACTATAACAAAGCAGATTGGGGACTATTTAGACACATTCCATTCATTCAGGCGAAGACTGCAGACCGAGTAGGACGGCTTCTCTGGAGCTGGCGACCTGATGACGTCACGACGGGTGCGAAAGCACATTTTCCCGGGCTTAACAGCTAAGGACGGTTCAACACGGCATCAACTCACTTCACTATGAAGAGAAACATTACGATGTGGAGAGGTGGACTACACAGCGGAAATATTTCGGAGAAGTTATAAGTCCCTTTAACAAGTGGCAGACGACGAAGACTTATGGAAACTGGGCAGCCCACCATACCCACGTGGTGAAGAAAAATGGCGGACACTGAAAGTGGACAGCTCCTACATCGAAGTACTGGAACCACATTGCAACCAGCCATGGAAAACTAAGCAATGTGGCGGACCTGGGGCGCGCTGACTGGTGATATCAAAGTATTGAGTAACCCGCAGGCTGCCGTAGGATGATATCATCAAGTCAGCGAAATACTACCCTGGATAGCCAGCATTTTGATGCCATTACAGCTGTTTTCTGATGTGTCGCCAGCATCGGACTACTCGGATAAAGCAGTACAACGAAAAGATATTTGCCATTTATCTTTTCATTCGCCTGAATAATAGGGGACTCATTTGGTTACGAGTACCCCTCTTTGAACAACTTTCCGTGGCCCTAAAAAGCTAATTTGACCTTATTGGTACCGCCTCCAGCAAATTTAAGACCAAAAATACCTAACATTGACTACACTATTATATGTCGCTCAGACATTTTTAATTTTCTAAATTTGTTAGGGACTTACTATATGTACGCTTATGTACTAGTTTTATTTGAATGATAGGACTGTAAATAATAATTCTTCAACTTAAATATTTGGATAATTGCACAGGTGGCTAACACATTATTGGATGTTAATTTGTCCATTAGTATAACTGGACTGAATTTGACCTTTAGTATTACCTTGTTTTTTCAGGTGTGGGCTGCGTCCTTCGCTGTGCTGTCTTGCTGTCTGCGTGCTCTGGTGTGTGCTGCTGTGTCAACGCCCTCCTGGACCTGGACCTTTTCCACCTTTGCCGTTTCCGCTCACCAAAATTACTAGCGAAATGAGGAAACATTTCCCCTCGCTACCTTACAGCTCGATTGGATGATAGGGGTGGGTGTGTGTGGGTACTATTCCTACCCACCCCCAATATAGGCTTTCATTTCCCCTGATAGTTACTTTTTAGTAATTCAGGGGAACGCCTTAATTTGTAGTGCAATTAAGCACTTTTAAGGGAGGGATTAAAACCCCTCCCAACTAAATGGGTGCCGATATGGTACCTTTAAAAGATGTACAAATGCCCCTAGTGGGCGGATACATCTATAAAAATCCCATTAGTCAGTCTATTTAGACAAATAATAACAGACACCCAAATAGAACAAATAGAAACAGAAGACATAGATCAATACTATGAAAATATCATTAAGATTATTAAGAAAGCAGCTACCAGTAGTATACCCAAAACTAGCAACAAATCCAGAAAGCTAGGTGTACCATGGTGGAATGATGAAATTAAATTAACTAGACAGATAAAAATTAGAGCTTTAAATAAATTTAAAAGACCAAATAACACTACTCACTTCCTTGAGTACAACGCACAAGACAATAAACTCAAATATCAAATTAAGCAGTCAAAACAAGCAACCTGGAATAAGTACTGCAGTACCTTGCATTTTAAAACAAATACTAAACAGGTGTGGGACAAAATTAGAACCATAAGGGGGAAGCACACAATCAGTACCCCCAAAATAAATAATACTAGCAATAACAAGGATAAAGCTGACTCATTAGCTCAACATTTCAAAAATATGAGCAGCAATAACAACCACACCAAGGAATTCCAAACTCATAGAGCCAAAGTAGAAATTAATAACGAAAACCTCTGTAAAGACCTGGGACCCAAATTATCACCTTTAAATAATAATATTACTCTATATGAATGGGAACAGGCACTAAAAACAAAGAAAGAAACATCACCTGGGGAGGATCAAATAAGGTACATTTTTTTTACAAACAATTACCTCTAAATTTAGTCAACTCCATAATCCAAATGCTCAACATAATATGGGACACAGGAAGGCTACCTAAAAAGTGGAAAACTGCGACAGTAATACCCATACTCAAACCAAATAAAGATCGCAATGATATCAACTCGTACAGACCCATATCACTCACCAATAATATATGTAAAGCCATGGAAACCATAATTACCAATAGACTTAAAATTCACCTCGAAAATAACAACTTAATATCTGACAATCAATGTGGATTTAGAAACAAACACTCCACTACGGAACAACTAATAAGATTAGAAACCGCTATAAAACTAGCATTCAACTCAAAGAGAACAGCGGAGAGAAACTTAATTGCGGTATTTCTCGATCTGGAGAAAGCATTCGACTTAGTATGGACCAAAGGCCTTATAGCCAAATTAAACCAAATGTTCACCCCATACACTAAATTCAACAATTATCCAAAATTAACAATTCAAGATAAAGAAATAAAATTTGTAAAAGTAGCCAAATTTCTGGGTATGTATTTTGACCAACACCTAACATGGGCATACCACAGAGATGGCCTAGTTAAAAGATGCAACCAGGACCTAAACCTCTTAAGAAGCCTTAAAGGCACTCAGTGGGGTGCGAACCAGGAAACAACAATAACCCTCTATACGGCCTTAAGACGATCTAAAAATAGACTATGGGTGCCAAATTTAATCCATGGCGCCCATACAAAATCTAAATAAATTAGACAAAATCCAGAGAAAGGCCCTGTTAATTGGCACTGGCGCATTGCCATCAACCTCGACAGCCGAGCTGCAAATTTTAACAGGAGAACCGCCCCTGAGACTCAGAAGGCAGGAACTCATACTAAAATATGCAGCACGGCTCTCGACCCTAGCAAAAACGCACCCCACCTACCAGGCCATTAATAAATGTAACATCCCATTTAGGACAAAACTTAGAAAAAGCGCACCCATGGGAAAACTAGTTCATGAACTTAAATCTCAACTTCCAGCAGATATATTCCAAGCAGAAAATAGCATAGTGTACGACCATGAACCTTGGAGTAACGTACAAGCGAAAGATAACATCTCCCTCTCAAGTAAAGAAAACAAAGAAAACCAAGAAACCTATCTAAAAACGGTAGCTTTAGAAATAATTAACTCTTAATATAAAAATTACACCAAACTTTACACGGATGGCTCAAAAGTAACAAATCCATACAAGACATCTGCAGCACTGATTATCCCAGAGCTAAATGTGCAAATGGGCAGATGTTTACCAGACTTAACTGCTCCATTTACACAGCCGAGTTATGGACCATCCTAGAATCATTAAAATGGATTGAAGTTAACAAACCCAATAAGACAGTGATTATCAGCGACTCGCTTAGCGTCCTAACCTCAATCCAAAACAATACTAGCAAGTCCAGAGAAAATGTTCTAAACCAAATTAATATAAAATTAAAAACCTTAAATTCAAACAAATTAACAGTAGAATTCATGTGGATCCCCTCCCACATCGATATCAAAGGAAATGAAATGGCAGATCAACTCGCCAAAAACAAACTCGATGAACCTAATTACACGCCACTCAAATATAGTCAAACTGAGATATATAGTTTAATCAATACATTAATCGATCAAAATCGGCAAACTGATTAGGATCTAAATAAAGAAGGGATAATGTTATACAACACCGCTAAGGAAGAAAGTAGAAATAGAAAACCGCCCAAGGGCTCAAGTTACGAACAAGCTATAATAAATAGAATAACTTTAGGAAAAACCAAACTGGCAAACAGTTTTGGAAATTACTTAGGACTCTTCCCTCACAACATAAATTGCTACAATTGTAACACCCCAGAACATCTACATCATATCTTCAACAATTGTAGAAAAACCAAGCAGGAAAGGACCAATTAAGATCAAAACAACAAAATATAGCAGCCCCACACACATATCCAGAAATGATACAAAATAACAACACTAAAATACAAGGCACTTGTAGAAACATCATAGACTATCTTAAAATAACAGGGATAATAGGAAAAATATAACATATTTCCCCCACCCCCCGAAATGTGCAAGCCAAAATAGAAAACCCTTTAGGGAATGGGAGCAACTAGCAACGGTCAGTGGGACTGGTGAGGTCTCCAACCCACCTACACTGCGCTGGGTCTATCAGCCACATGACCGCGACCTAAGCGACCAAACCAAACAGTAAGGGGCCAGAAACCCAACAACCTTAACCTTAACGTGGGTAAATATTGAATAATTAAAATAACACCAAATAAGAACAATACAGGAGCATTAGGAGTAAACATCAGGAAAAATGAGTTTCATAGGACTAACACCTACGTCTACCGCTATCTCTAAACTTTTCTCTATATACAGCCTCGTTGACATCATTAAAAGTCACTATATAGGATATAGATAGAGATAAGTACCCCCAAATAAAGTACAAATAGTTTACTGAGACCAGTACACATTAAAGATTTCTCAAACACCTGTAATAGGGCCCCAACATAGAAAATATAAGGCAGTCTACAAGACCAAAGGCTATCAGGCCCCGCGACACAAGGTCGCAACTCTAACTATAGATAAATCAGTTCGCAATACCCCAACTAGATAATATAAGGTAGTCCAAACGTCCAAGACTATCAGGCCCCGCGACACAAGGCTGCATCTAAAACTAAGATATAGGACCTAAGGGCCCCAAATAATGAATATAAGGTGACCAAAAAACCCAAGGTCATCAGACACAGCAGCACAATGCTGCACCAAAACAAATACAATTAGGCCATAATTAACCACTCTGTTTAAGAAATATAAGGTGGTATCGAACCTCGATCCATCTGGGCAGCGGAGAGATCAAAACCGCAAAATAGGCTGTCATACGAGGTTGTATACACTTTAGATTCATAGCAGCACAGAGTCTATCAAAATTATTAAGGAAAAATTATGATCAAGATACCATGAAAACAAACGCAGCACTGCCGAGCCACCTTCCCGCCTTTCCCACGACCGGACACCACCAACAATTTCACGTGCACAGCGGTATCGAATGAACTAGATTGAGCGTGTGCTGGGTCCATTCCCACTCACCTCGGCCTACCATTCACACCGATAGTTGCTAAATAGCGACTCCGATGTGACGGCCTAATCAAATAGTGTTCTCTGAACACATAAACGCCTGAGGGAGGCGGCACCATTCCCACCCTCAGGAAAAGTCAAATAACCAACCTTTGCTGGATAAAATAGTGCTAAAAGACCCTTCGTGGCCGAAGCACTTAAACTAATCACCCCCCCCACCCCCCTGCAACCAGAAAGGTAGGCTACACATATAGTGCAACAACTATTGGGTTTATGTTTGTATTTGCATAATGTTTAATCTTCAGCACATGCTCGCTATCTCTTATATATGACCAAATGTGGTATATAAATACGAATTATATAAGATTGTGTGTGTAGGTGAGTTAGATTTTTAAAAGTATGTGAGTAGTTTTGCAATTGGATCTCACCTTGGGTATATGAGATTAAACGGATTGGTATGGTTTTAGATTTTTTCCTAGGGATTATAGAGTTATTAGACCGGATGTGCACTGAAATATCAGGATTTGGGTTCTATTTAAACCATTTACTTATATTCTGCCCTTACACCTCTCTCCGATGATGATATGCGTACGGACGTGATCCTAAACCGTTGATTCTTATTAAACATATGGTCCGATGCTACATTTGCATTGCTTCTAGAGAAGTACTTCTACCTACAGTTTATCCACCACTCTTTCCACAACAACACACGATAGTACCAAAGACAAACAGTTTCGCATCACTCCAGGGGGCTCGTATGCCACTTTGCAAGGCTATCATTTGAATTAAAAATAGCCAATATACCAACGGTATAACGAAAATCGATTATTTGAATTATAAACCATATTATGGCTTTGGAAGGCTATCGTATAAAAATATAGTAAAATGATATTAAGAGAGCAATAATATTCGGTTTATGCTGAACTATTAAGGTATATTGTGCCATAACATATTGCCTGGTGATCAGTGGGTGATAGGAGGAGCGGGAGATGTATTCATTTATGAGCAGTCTTGTGGGTGACATGTTGTATACAAATTAATAATGCAAAACAACATATTTAGTATCATAAAAACGACCGTAAAATAATACATACGACACAACAACTTATATCATGCCAAGGCAAAAGCATGTACGAAATTTGAAAATACAATTTTAACATTATGAACATCATAACATACTCTATATGGCCTTAACAGAATACAATTCATTTCAATATAATATATCTTGCTTTAAGAGTATTTCAAGCTTCTTTAGTTTTGTTAAAGTGTTTTTGTACACACTTGTTGTATATAGATGTAAAAGAAAACTTTATCTTCCTATAAACGATGGCTAAGTGACATGACAATAAACATCAAATTATTGATAACATGATTTTTAAAGCATTATGCATGTTAAAAACATGAAGATCCGTGACAACGATGCTAAAGCGTTGGAAGGAATACCGTGTAAACAAATCACGGATTTAGTGTTGAACTAACGCACACACGCATATATATATATATATATATATATATATATATATATATATATATATATATATATATATATATATATATATATATATATATATATACATACATACATACATACATACATACATACATACATATAAAACAAGGATGTTTCTTTACTGTTTTCATCTAAGTCGTGTATCATAACGATACTGGACTCTTTTCTGAAAATTTCGTTCAAGTGATTTTAAGTGATTTGAATAAATGTAATGTATTCTAGGAAATATTGATCTCTATTTGCAGGTCCCATGTGAATAAGTGAGGCAAATAACGCGCTTTTCTAACGATAAGCTCGGACGTTGTGACATCCAACCTAATTAGTGTGATATTCACCATACAACAAGCCACGACATCTCCGACTTGTCAGCAATGCGGTGACAATTGTATTTGTCAGCTTATTATACGGTGAAATAAGTCGACCAAAATAATTTAGAGTGATATCTTCAAAATTATTTCTTCCTTATTTTGAAACCAATTATACAAATATAGGATAGTTCAATTACGTTATCTGTGGAAGGTTTGCTTTTAGCGCACCTTCATTGTGTTGTATTCGTCTCTCTCTCTCTCTCTCTCTCTCTCTCTCTCTCTCTCTCTCTCTCTTCTCCCTGGCGTGACCTTAAGTGCTGACACATCATGGATACATATTGTTGATATTATACATTTCTGGTATGAAATGAACAAGCAGATGTTTTAAAAATAGGTGACAAGTGAAACAATATGTAACATATGTTTATATACAAGAATCTACTGAAGTTATTCCTTTACAGAGTTACATGTGGTTAGTTTTTACATTAAAACCGGTATAAATCAAACCAAGCACAATACGCCGCACGGTGTATTAGCCATAATCCTTGGGTAATTGTGAAATATAAATAACTTTGCTTATTAATTGATTAAGAAAGGATTGACAAGTCTGAAGTATACCGATTAATACTTTGAAATATAGATCTCCTCGGGATAAAAGTTGATCTTTAAAGTAACTGATTAAGGTTCCTATTATGCCTACCTTTGAAAACCCTGTTTCGCTTTTTAAGGATTGTTTATTAGTATCAGATTTGTGTTTAGTGTTATGGCGAGCCTTGGTTAGAAACGATATATTCCGAATGAAGGTTATTACGCTCATTAATATGAAAACTATAACTTGATAGGTAAATCGTAAAGTCAACATAATATAACCTCATATATATGTCTGCGCAATCATTAGTATAAATATTTTTCAACCGCAAACAGTAAGGCACATTTTGTTTACAAGTCAGATACAGTTCTTTAAACTTTACAATTAAACTATTACTATTTGATTAGACTTTAGGTTACCATGTATTATTAAAATTTATTTGCAAAAATCAATCATTTTGATGTTTGTAAAATGGGAGTGATGAACCTGGAACGGACTGAATATTTGTCAGCTACACAATTTTGAGTTGTTAAAGATAAAATTCATGTCGTAAATGTATGTTCCCCAAACACCAAAAATATTAAGAAATACATTAAAGTAACTTATAATATTTTCTTTTTAAAAACCCAAGAATGTTTCAAAAGAGGTCCTCGCCATAAAGTAACAGATTAATACTCTCGTCCTTACGCACACTACACGTCCACATGTACCCGACACAAGTAGTTTTAGGATAGAGAATGCACTGCGATACCCATGATGATCACTCATACCTTTTGTACTTTGTACGTTTACATAATAATAATAATAATAATAATAATAATAATAATAATAATAATAATAATAATACTAATAATAATAATAATAATGAGGATTTTGTATAGCGCTTAATCATTAGAAGCTATAAGCGCGTTACAACATGTATAATGATATGACTACACAAAATAAATAACAAAATGAAAATGGAATTAGAAAACATATAAATATGCTGAATTTATTTAAGGTATAAAACATGCGTAGGTTTTTAACTTTGTTCTTGCGGTCGGAAAAGGTACGTTTTAAGAACACTCTTGAAAGGGATTCCTGTGTCTTTGTGTCTCATTTCAATGGGTAATTCGTTCCACTTTGATACAAAAGAACGTTGTCCATGTCACTTCGTTTTCCTAGTGGGAATAATGAGTATACTATTGTTAAAAAGGAACAGTATCTTCCTGGTGTATACACGTGGGTGAGGCCAAAGAAGTACGAGTCCGTTAGTCAAACGTAGCATAAAGAACCAATTGTGTCTTTGATTCTGGATAGAATGGATAGCTATGGATTATCTGAGCAGTTGTGTTTTGTTTCAAATGTCATCGTTGTATTTTTACATTTTAGTAATCTCAGTCTGTCGTCTTGCTACATGACATTCTATTCTGTATAAGGAACAGTAGGTATATTCAACACAGATAGAACACTATTTCCCGTGTAGCTGAGTGTCCGCTTGCCTTTACAGACCACTGTCCGAGAAGGCTTGGCCTACGAGGGTCTATGAGAAAGTTTAGCAGTAACATTCTCTGACTCGGTGATTCCACTCAAAGTCATCCTATCATGGGCTGAGAATTGACGTTAAACGCACACAACAAAAAGCATCCGATGGGTTATCACACTAGCATAGTAAGAAAGCAGAGCTTATTACTTCGATGTGCTTAGGTTTCATTCACAAAATGAACGACATCTCAAATGCTCAAGGAAAAGTTAAAATATTAATTTCCTTCAAACGTGTTTATCCTAAGATATAAGCATTACTATGCTTATTATGTACTCAGTACAATTATTATAGACTTGACATTTATAAATACTAGGATCTCGTCAATGTAGAGTATAAGCTCAGGCATTCGTTGTCACATGACGTCCTTTTCAAGCTAGAGTTTCTTAGTCTGACAAAATATACTTAGGTACTTAAAGATGTATCCATGCCAGGGCCGGCGCTTCCGAAAGGCGAACTAGGCAATCGCCTAAGGCGCTGGGCTAAGGGTTTTTTTTCATGATGGGCGGGTGGGGGAGGGTGTGAGTGGAAGGGGTTTCGCCAGATATCTGATCTCGCCTAGCGCTCCAAAATGCCTTGCACCAGCGCTGATCAATGCAAGATAAAATGTACTTGTGTATAATGAACGTATAAGAAAAGATGATGATAAACAACTGTTGTTTTAAGAGATTCTTAGCTTTGTAATGAATAGCTATATTATGTGTAACATTTAATTTTTATCTATTGTTGGGTTTTTGATGATTATATATTATATAAATTCGTAATTTATTCGTGACCTTGAACAAAACTAAGTTCACCTTGTGTCTGACTTGGGCAATATATTTCGTAAACAACATAACACGTAACTAATACTTATATTTCTGAATGGATTAAATATTATGATTATTATCAAAATCTAGTTTAATTAGTAATTGACCTAAATTATTGATTTGTTAAATTTTAAAACAAATACATTTCTATCGACAAATAATATATAGTAAAGATATTCTCTCTGTAGGGTTTATTATCAATATCATTATAATCGAAGTAAGTGCATTTATTTGCGGCTGGATTTATGCTATTGGATTCCCCTGTTAATGACCTGCTGTATGTGACATTATCTAGGGAATTTAATATGGGTTTAGCAACAGACTGACATTCTATTTTTCAAACATTAAAACTTTCTAGATGGCTCAATTTCATTTGATAATTACGTTTCTTTTAGAAAATATTAATTGTGATTTGAGGTTTGGAAGAGAACTATATAATCTTGTCACTTGAAAAAATAATCACTCCTGCTTAAGATCAACAGAATCAATATGCATTATTGCTGTACATTGCTGCATTTGTATTTCATCAAATTGTAGAATGCAGTGATCATTTTCTTTGGAAATATAGAGTGCATTGAAAATAATATGTTTTGAAAGAGACATTCACTGGTATTGATAGTGAATTTAAACCTGGAATCATATTACCGCGTTTCAACAAAAGAGAGTTGGTACAACAATGCCATATAGATCTCCAATGGCACCTCAACCGATTCAGCGTTGGAACTAATTTAGATTTCTGCTACGTTTTATTTAGAGGTTTAGATTATTAGGAAAGGTGCATGTAATTCTAGGAACATTTTGGAATTTAATTCGGAATAATGTAAGTGCTATTTTCTTTTTCACTTTGCAGCATCGCAAAAATAAATTTGTTGAAATTTACAAGGCTTGCTGCTTTTTGTTCATGTATGCTACGTATTTTAATCTGAGGCTATGATATTGATATTCTCGATTTGTATCAATTTGGTAATAAACATTGTCTTGCTGACAACATAGAATATTCTAGAAATAAAGGTTTGACCATATTTTCTGATTCAGGTGTTGCGTCTGAGTTTTGATTATAATGTTCTTTTCTTGAAAAATTACTCATTCATGCAGTAACATTTTATCAGATGACGTCTTATTGTGGTTTTTAGTGTTATTGCTCGGTGGAATTATTAATCCAAATTATTATTCACTGAAAATATAAAATGAGCATCTGTAATATTCTTTGACTGGCATTATTATGATGTCAGTCAAGAACCTTTTTGGATTATATTATTGTGATTTATCAAAATATTATTAGAAAATCACTAACTACATGACACTGGCACATGATCATATTCGAGGCCACATGCGCATCAACACATTCAGTATTGGAATTGAAATGCCAATAGCACCCAGTTTGAACTTTATACCTTTGGACTTGTGACAAAAGATGGAGATCGATTTGGGATTTAATTCTTACTACTGTAATCTCTTTGTAAATTTTCACGTTGTATTTTACGGAAATAATTTATGTTTTGCGTTTTAGTAAAACCTATTTGGTTTCGCTCTTACATAGTTTCAAGCCATCGAGTCGTAACATTGGACTTGCTTATGTATGACTGGTTTCTGAAGACAAAGTGATGTGTTAAAAAATATTTCATTATAACGATTCGATTAAGGTTACCTCACATTTTCCAAACTGTTGAGTATTATTGAATGTTACTCTAACTGCATGTACACAAGAGTGACAATACCACCGTTTATCATAAATGTTACCAGTATTCCAATCCAAAAAAAGTTTGGGAGGAAGAAAATGATTTGCCAGAAACATATCTGAAATAAACATGTCTTTGAAATAAACAAAATATTTTGAATTTAACGGATATTAATTAATTAGTTTAGAATGAAATGGTTCCACATCCTAATCCAGTCAACGATTTTGCTCGTACTTCCTAGTGTTTTCGGTGTTGCTCCAAGCGTAGTAATATGATACATTTGACAATATACATTCATGACTGATCTAAAAGGAACTAAATTCTCACTTGGCGCGCATATTGATTTGAGAAAAATGAAGTGCCTCAAACTTGCTTTAAATTTTGGATTCTAGACGTAAAGCGTGCATTAGATACAATCACGAATCGGGTAAATTATAACGATCGGCTGAGGTACTGAAATGTGTTGAAGGGGCAAACTTGGGCTTGTGATAGTTCGATTTGGTGTGGTGTTAGCTTCTACTGTTTATAATTGCAACGGTGAAGTCACCACATCTTTAATTCCAGTTTTTGACTGAAATCGGCAGACAAACGGATGTCGCAGATACGCTACGAAAAATGGCAGAGTTTTGAGGGAGACTCAGCTTATTATGTGATGATCATCACAATAATCTAGTTATAATGGGACTCAAATTATTTTGAGACCAATATATCTCAAAAGATTTAATATTATACAGATTATTCATGTCTACAACTTTTTCGTCTGATGTCGGCATTCGCGGTGTCCTACATCACAAATAATATAAGAGAAAGTAACCCAGACATAAACAAAACGCAAGATCGAACTGAAAACTCAGTTTTACGTTCATAGTGTATACGTCCACGATTTAAACTATCTGTGATGTTTATATTAAAATATTTTGACAAATGAATGCAATAGAAATGTGTTGTCATGATAATTTTGTAAACTCGTATATACTATTTCGAACAAGGATATGTCTGTAACATAATGATTGCTGATGCTTTTTTGATGAGTAATGAAATATTCAAGATGGTATATTGATCTAACAAGATGGAGAAAATCCAATGATGTCTAGAACTAACACCATGTCACATTTACAATAGTGTTTTAAATACAAAAACATCAATGTTTATTCGTACAAATTAACGATTTGCTATGCATATACATTTCAACAGACAGTATATGTTGAAAAGAGTCCTTTGGGCATTGATTACTTCAGATTATTACAATATCTTTTACCTGTAATACTTTGGGCATTGATTACTTCAGATTATTACAATATCTTTTACCTGTAATACTTTGGGCATTGATTACTTCAGATTATTACAATATCTTTTACCTGTAATACTTCGGACATTGATTACTTCAGATGATCACAATATCTTTCACCTGTAACATTTTGTTCTGGCCATATTGAATATATATCGAATAATCCAAAGTATATTTTTATCTTCGGACTATACAACGTTTTTAAACACGCTTTGTCCATAGAAAAGTTATAATCTATAATAAAATGTTTAAATCCATTGAAGCAAATATGTATATTATATTATATTTTATAAAACATTTCTTATTTAAGTCATTTAGGTTAAAAGACATCTTTAAAACTGTAATTCTGCGGCTTATATGTACTATAAGAAGAGTAAATCTACTTTTTGCATTAATAAATGAAGGTTATTGCCAAGTTTACTTGAACAGCCATTCCGTATCAAATACTATACGAAGTATTTGAATGGCGCTCATATCAGCAAACATTCATTGAAAACCACTTCTGCTAAACAGAGAATTTCGTCTGAATGAGTGTAAATAAATTCAAGGACACCAATTATTGGCTTTAGTTTATTTAAGTTAATTGGAATTGTCATTTACATAGTTTAAACCGCTACGACGTACCACCATGCTGACATAAAATACATTGATGCGAATGATACACAAGGCATTTATGGGAGACACATTGCTAAAACGTAAATATACAAAATGTACAAGTATGCATACAACTTCCTTGAATTAAGATGCCCTGAAATATATATTTACCTCACAAATGCAATTTTCGTATACAAATTTAATTAGTTTGAAGTTTATTCCAAATTCAATTGAAGCCCACATTATATACATGTTGTGTTATTTGCGTTTAAACTATATCTTATTTGTACTTATTTATGCTTTATTATCTGAGTTAGGTAAGGATATGTGGACATACGCAATAATTCGTTTTTTCGTTATGTGCTGAGGTTGTCAATAATTCAAAACAGTTAAATGCCAATGTCGAAACGTCACCCTAACACAAAACTAATTTTGATAACAGTTCGGTGATATTCTATACCTCCACTTAATGACAGTGACGATGGTAGTGTTACATTTTATGTTAGAAATTTAATGTAATTCCTCCTCTAGAGATCATAAAAACCGCATGCAACATTAATGCGTACAGATTCCATCCGCCATTATCCTGTCACAGGCAATTTCAGTTTAGATCAAACTCAAATCAGACGCTGGATCTTTATATTAATACAACTGTTCTCGAAGTTCACCTCCTAAATTATTCATCAAATATTTAACACATTTTACAGGCTTTCGGTGCAATTTGCCAGAAGATTGAAGCATCCAAAGAGAAAAGAACATTTAGGCTAAAATTGCATCAAGCTTATGTCGATTGCGTCTAAATTTAAGAGTGATATCAAAAATCGGGATTTTAAGAACAGATGTGCAGATCAGTTAGTTGGGAAATCGTTCGGAACATTTATTGTATAGATGAATACGGTTGAAGCAAGCCAAAACTTTGATTTGCTATATTATTTAAGACTGCAAACATGAAAAAACATCTAAAACGTCTTTTGTTCGCGATGGGTCTTTCAGTTTCCATAACAGAAGGTAGTACATTTGTTTAGTAAACGTCTCACAAAAATATTAAAAGTGATTTCCCCTGCCATCTACATTTGTAAAATGCGACTTTTTCACGGATGAAAACATGTAACTAATCATAAAACATCGCGATGATTCGGTGATGATCGCGAAATACATGAAAATATAGGAATAACTGTCTAGCAGGTATTTGATATGCTAGCATGCTTTTGGATCGGCACGCTTATTCGTTTTCCAGTTAGGTTATTCCAAGTATGATAACAGAAAACTAATGTGTACTAGTGATAACAATAATAATAGTGCAGACTTTGTATAGCGCATAATCTTTACAAGCACCAAGAGCTTTACAACATGTACAATGATATGACCACAAAACAAGCAAACGCCATATAATTAAACAACATACACATATGTTGAAAATATATTAGGTAGGAAACATTATTAGGTCTTTAAGGTTCTTTATGCAGTATAAATAGGTGAGTTGTATGAGCACTATTGACGTGTGTGATTGTGGTTTTGTCTAATTTCAAGGAGCAATTAGATTTACGTTAATAAGACACGGTATGCAAAATGAAAACGTTGTCCATATGATTTTGTTTTCATAGCGGGAATAATGAATTTACGATTGTCAGAAGAGGAGCGTAAGTATCTTGCTGGTGTACACACATGGATGAGGTGATATATGTATGTATGCCTTGCATATGTTCATGATATGTTGGTGTCGATAGTAACACCAAGGTTTCGTAGTTACTGTGTGAATGGCATCAGCTATATCATCATTTCTCTGCCGCTTCTTACCTCTCATTCATGATTTAACATAGGAAATACACTTCTCTACACCTTGGATGGTAACATCAACATCAGTAAGGTGGCTAGATTTGTATATTTGGGTGCCATCAGCGTACGATTGGTGATACACTGGACGCTGATATATAACACTATATGGCGGCTAAATGAATAATAATGAAGAGAACATGTCCAAGGACAGACCCTTGTGAAACACCACAACATAGAACAACTGGGATGGTGTCTATTCCATTTGCGGAGAAAAATTTGTTTCTATTGACTAAGTAGGATCTAACCCACAGTACGGCTTTATTGTAACTGCCAAATACATGACGGGGATGGTGAAGTAATATAGCATGGTATATTGTGCCAAATGCTGCAGACATATTAAGGAGGGTGCGTAATGTAATATATCCGCCATCCAGAGCACATAAAATGTCATTAACTACTTACAAAATAATAGTTTTACTACTGTGGTAAGGACGATTTGCAGACTTTTTATATCAATGGGAGATTAGAAACTGGGCGGTAGTTTTTAAATCGATATGCTCGAATGTTGACTTCTTCAGCAGGGGCGTTACAATGGCAGGTTTGATAAATGATGGGAATTCCCGGGATAAAAGAAAGGTATTAATAACATCAGTTGGTAGATGCAATATTGGATATAAGCAGTCAAGCATTAACGTTGTCGGAATTGCATCAAGTTCACATGACTTTGGAGTACTCTTCGTCACGATTACTGAATCCATCGAAACAGGTTAAAATGCTGCTAACGGTTGCCGCTGCAATTCTGTATCGCAACCCTATGGTGACAAAGAATCAATAAATATTATGTTGTCAAGCGGATCTCTATGGTTTGTACTTTGTGCCGGAAGAAATTGTCAAACAAGTCCGGAAGGTCGATTGTGGGGAATATAACTGGAAGTGGTGTACATTTGTGATGAATAATGAGTCTGGTGGAAAGCCAAAGACTCAGCTTTACGGCGGTCTCGTAGTAGTACAAAGCTGGCCCATAACACTGCACGAAACCCCTTTAAAGGAGACTAGAAACCAGCAGAAATATACAATAATATTAAATACACTGCAGAGAAAAACATGATTCTGAAGCGTCGTGTGCGACCGTACTGCCAATATTGAGATATTGGTATATCTTCTAGGCGCTGAGTTTCCGTGACCTCGTATGCATATTTTCCGCGCCTATTCGGTTACTTTCGGAAAGTGACGTCATACTAGCGACTCCAGCATCCAGACCTACAGTTGCAAGGTTCATTTCATATAGAGTACCATGCCGTTTTACGTTGCTTACGGGTGTAATAACATACATAGAAAAGGCTGTGGAGTTCATTTTTTTTCTTTTCCGAAAGATAAAGGCATAAAAAAGTATGGATACATTATTGCAAGCGAGTTGATTTCAAAGCAACACCATATAGCACTCTGTGCTCATTACATTTCTCAAAGGAATGTTACCAGAGGGATCCTAAAAAAACAGAACCTCTAGGATACACGAATGCTAAGCCTAGACTATAAGTTGAAACTGTTCCAGACATACCATTGTATATTTTAAATCCTGGTAAAGAGTGTCAAATGTACGGGTTACGAAAATAGGCAGAAGGCCGAGTAAGTGCTAAAAAAAAATATGACAGCCCGACACCTGATCGTGCTGATGAAATGAGTAAATGTTTTTTTCTTCTTCAAGATTACAATCTAAATAAAGTCACCACTGCGTAAATGAGATCGGACTTTAATCAAATGGAAAAAATGCTAAAAAATATAATGATAGTAAGATTATCAACTCTTGACACTGTCGTGTTTCGAAAAAAAAAATTAAGTAATTTTAAAAAAATATTAAAAAAATTATTTAAAAAAACACAACCTTTTAGTCTATGCCTATTACACGTAAAATGTATAAACGGAAATCTGTAGTGATTGGAACTGATATAAAAATGTCCTTTGGGCAGTTTAAATAGCAGCGATTAAAAGAAAAGAGATCCGATATAAAAATCAAAGTTTCACATTAACTGGCTGACAATAGAAATTGGGAGAGGCGACTATTGACCCGCCCATTTGTTCCAATGTGCAATTACTCTCTGTGATACGCCTTATTATCCCCCAGGACAAGACCTTTTTTCATATTCTGGTCTGCATAATAGTTAGAGGTTAGAATTAAGTACACAAACATAATGACAGTTTAACACATTAACAATTATTCCTTATCATTGCACTTATCTTGTGAAATGGACTGGCCCTCTGACATAATTCAAAGAAACCATGTGCCAGAGAGTGTATGTAAGCACCAGAAATTCATTGGCAAATAAGCGATGCCGAATTTTGTTGTAACTTCGAGGCCAAAGACTTCATTTTAAGAGTTCAACTCTGCAGTCAACCGTTACCGTACATGTATGTGGCCATTGTTTTCCCACATTTTATATCCCACCCTATTTCCTTTAGTTTAAGTGTTAAGATATGTAACACTGTTTACTGAATTAAATATTTATTTTGAATTAGTTTTTTAGGGACACGTAAACTGTGTCGTATTTTTTTTATTTCTTCTTTTAATTTAATCATGGTAATGAAACTTTACATATATGGTAGAGGAATGTCAGGTGTTAATTGGCCGAGTTTTTTTGGGGCGGAAATGGAGATTTTGTTTGCAGAGAAAATTACGCAGCCTTCATTGTGATAATTCATGAATTTTAAACTAATTGGTGACAATTTTTTTACAAGAAGTACTTCTGTAGTATTTAAACAGTCTGAAATTTACGTGAATAATGTTTAATCTTAAACTATTTACTGAAGACAAAAACTGTCCTGTGATATTATTTCTTCACTACAATATTCACAAGTGATAAAATAGAATATGACATCTGTGGACTGCACACTTGATAAAACAATTATATATGGATTTTCTTCTTCTGAGAAATGAAAATTGAGAGATATATTGAAATAATCGGGAGTTAACTGCGAAAAATCAAGAGAGATATTACAACATAGGGAGGAAATACCTCCAAAATTGGAATTTATTTTCTTTCTTTCTTCTCCCGGCTTGAAAGTTAACATATATGAACTGTTCGTGTTTGTGGAATTTCAGTCAGGGCTAGTAAGTTTATTTAAATCATCAGCCCGGGGCCTGTGCTTAAAACATTTCTTTCAGCACTGACCAGTACAGTACGTAATTTATTTTAACGAAGCATGTATATACTTACAGTTTTGTCATACGTTAACTGTAGCATGCATGTAAAATACACTGTAACTGAATCATATAAAGGAAGCTTCTTTATGATGAAATTAATTACGTATGATTTCCTAATCGCAGATTATTTGTGGGGTGTTGTTTTTTGTGTGTTTGAAAAATTACTTCCGATGAAAACTGTTATCAATGGTCTTTCTCGCTTGCCATGTTTCTGTTTTATACGATGACTGGCTAGTGTGACGTCACGAGATCACGTGATCTGTCGTCTCATTAAAACTCGGAAATACTCGGCAATTTACGGAATCATTGTATCTTCTTCGCAATATAATCAATATCCGCACACGATATTATTTTTTTTAAACATTATTTTCGAATTAGAATTTGTAAAGAATTACATTTATAAAATAAAAATTTTCATTTCTATTCTCCTTTAAATGCGCTTGCGGCAAGGTAGGATATTTGGATTAATCCCAGTATTATCGCCAAGGCGATACTATTATTGCATAGGTGGTGATCCTTTAATAGCTTTAACCTTGCAGAAAATAGATGAAAATTATTCTTCGAGGTAATCTTGGATTTGTTTTGTGGACCATGAGTGAGATGCTTCATTTAGAGTATCATCATCTAGCAAGGAGCCCCGATGTCTAATCCAGTGGTACCAAACTCAAACCACAATAAAGGGCCGCATGAAGCCATTTAGATGTTTCATGAAATCTTGTAACGCCAATTAGTTTTGCGGCCCAACACGTACGTATCGATGGGCCGCGTCTTTGAGACCACTGTAATAAGCGGTTGAAGCGTTACACTCGTGAACAGAAGGTTGCGTGTTCCACAGCCACTATCACATCAGTGCGAACTGCTGTGTCCCTGAGCAACGCCTTTGGTCTACTTGCAGCAGCAAAATATAACCCTCCTAGTCCTGTAGTGTCAAAAATAATACCATACAAATTAGACATTAAAAAGGTTTCGCATCGGAAAGCCGACTAAATATCTCCCCCGACCCACATCGATCCAGACAGTGAGGTTAATATCGCTTTTATTACAAGTTAAATCGAAAGGTGCATCTGGAGCATGACATTATATTGCGAAGCAGGAAATAATTTGTCTCTGGCTGAAGATTATCAAAACGAGGAAACATAACAAATTATAATGACTGATCAGATGTATTTTTTTATGACGAGTAGCTCTAATCTATTCGAGACCACGGGTAAAACAACTTGCCAAAATCCATTAACCGCACCTTTGCATGTTTTATTTTCACCATCCTCATTATCATCTGATTTTCGTACCGCAAGCCGGTATGCCATAGAAAATATACTAGTATTCCCTTTCGTACTGGGAACTATTTAACTGCGCCACCCTAGGCCTGTCAATACACACTTTTACCAGCGTATCACTCTTATATAAATACGCCTATTTTCCACTGTGGACACATAAACGGTGTCTACCAAGTCCTTACTTATTGATTCCATTGTGTAATTTACTGGTTTCCTACCGTAAATACTGCCACCTCAACCACAACACTATTATACACCACTAGATTTTAATATGGACTATGTTACTAAAGGGACAGTCATTTGGCTTGGACCTAAATTCGCTACTAGCGAACCATGGCATGATTCAAACTCACTAACACTCGGCTCCGTGATGTTTGCTCCTAATAATTGGCTAATTATTTCGGGCTAGGAATATTTCCATGGCGCCGAATCCGAATAATCATACCAATAAATCTAAGAATTGCTTAAAAACGGGGCGCTATTAAATGCGCATACTCCAAATGTATTACAGTATGAAGGCAAAATGAACATTAGTATGATTGTTAACTTCTTAAAGTTAGCATTCGTATATAAATATAATGCTTGTAAAAGTAGGGAAGCAACATATATATATATATATATATATATATATATATATATATATATATATATATATATATATATATATATATATATATATATATATATATATATATATATATATATATATCTGCTACTCAAAATTCAGTTACGTTTTGACATATAAATGTTTTTGAGTATTCAACAGATGGTACATGCTTGTTGACGTTTTCATCGGACAGTACAAATTTGGGAAATTTTTTTTGTGTTCATTTGCTAGATTTTTAATGTTATATTATCTTGTATCTACTAACTTAAAATAAATAGTCATCAAAATATAGCCGGGTACACGGGCGTTTAAATGTATGCAAATTATATTTATGCATGAACTCCATAATGATCCACAAATACAATAATTTGAACATTTTTGCACCAGAATGTTTTGTGCCATTTTCATGTTTAATTTGTCAAATATACTTTTGAATTCGGTGTACGTTTTACATGCTTACAAGACGTAACGTGTTAACATTACAACCTGAAATTCAATGCCATTGCACCTAATTTACTAAAATTGCAAATTTTCGGAATACAAATTCATAAAGATAATCGTTATGGTATATATATATATATATATATATATATATATATATATATATATATATGTATCTTTATAAATGGTTCATACAATATCTACCACAGGTGCAATGACTGAAGATGTATGTGAAACGACAATCACGAATGAATGCATATATTACTTCTTTTAACTTTAAACTGATTAGTTCTAATTAATAAATAAAGGTCTATCTTTAAATATTTGATTGCCCCAGCTAATGGGGAGGGGTGAGGTACCATGAATTATATGTGTCAGTCCACAAATAAAAATGAATTCATTGTAGCAGTGAATCTCACTCATGACAAAAATCTGATTGTATTATGTGACCTGTGGATCGTAGAAAAATGCGACTTGATAGCATTTGGCTCGTTTAGGGTAGGTACCGCTTTTAAATATATAAATTTTCTTGTTTCACTCGCCATCATGCTCGTAATCCATTTGAACCAAATATTCCTTATATATTTCAAAAGTATACAACACAGGGCTATATGCTCCATGCAGCTTTGACGATATTCGCTTGATGTTGGAGGTTTTAAGACTTTTCTGACAAAATCTTACACATATTAATGTATCGCAATCAAATCATCCAGAAATTAAAACCAAACTGGACGATTATTTTTTAGGTAGAATATTCTATTTGAAAGAATTGAAATAATATCGAGAATGATCGATAGTTTTATATGAATACAACTTCATTAAATAAAATTCTACAAGATTTTAATCATGTAATTTGATTATTACATCACAGAAGTAGAACGGATGAAAAGTACTTAAAATCAAAATTTAATGGGTGACAGACAGCTATAGCCTTATTTCTTCTTTTGTATGGAACCGACGATAACAGGTTTTGATAAAATTATGGCACAACGATATTTCTTCCATACGAAATTAATACTTGGTTATATTATGTCAAACTCTTGGCGTGGTTATCTGTTAATGATTAATAACAGTTAATAATAATAGTAATATTTGGTGGTATTATTATTATTAATATTAATATCATTATCATTATTATTATTATTATTATTATTATTATTATTATTATTATTATTATTATTATTATTATTATTTATATTATAAATAATAATATTAGTATTACTATTATTATTATTATTTATATTAAAATAATAATAATAATAATAATAATAATAGCAATATTATTACTATTATTATTATTATTATTATTATTATTATAATAGTAATATTATTATTATTATTATTATTATTATTATTATTATTATTATTATTATTATTATTATTATTATTATTATAAAATTCAACATTACGAAAAATGTCATTCATAACCAAAGAGACAGTCATCGTTATAGCTGCAAATGAGTAAAACGTTCATAGAAATTCCTTTAGCGTAACATCACGAAAACTAATACACTACAGTGTTATCCTGTCAAATTGTTTATACTTGTCTCACAATCATTAAGGATGATGTTAAGAAAAACTCAGTTCTAATTGTACCGGTGTACAATTTATCAACTTGCAAATTTAAGAAAAATATGTAACCCATTTTTGTATTGACATTGACTGGGGAAAAAGGTTACCTGATATATAAACTATCCGCATGCGTGTTACTTCTAACTGGAATATCAATCTCAATGTTCCTAGATGCATGCTGCTGTGGTCTTACTTCGGAACCCTAAAAGTTGAAGAAATTGACAGCCAAACCAGGGTTTGCATTGTTGTTGCTCATTGCTGTACAGTATGTTATTTGGTCGCATGTCAGATGCATATAAAAACTACTTGACGATGTCCAGCTACGGTTGTTATGCTAAGCTGTGTTAGATTACAGGCACCAGTAAATACCATGGGAGAAAGAGGAAACCCAATAAGTAAATGATGTTATCGTCGTTGTCATCCCTCGTGTGTATGGTCGTGTTTTGTATGTGTGTATTGAATATATTCGGCGGACATGTATATAGATATGAATTCTAGATAATCAACACAAAAACAATATAAACATAATTTCCAGCAGGATGAAGAATATGTATCAAGCACATATCTCCTTAGACTCTCCTCAATGAGAATCTAAAGAAAGTGTACTTATATACTCAACGAAATTATATTATCTTCATTAAATCTTCAACTAAGCATAAACATCCATATTTTATTTCATTTGATCATAACTGCATTTATCCACCGCTTAACCTGTAACGGTCCTACACAAGTAAACATCGACACATATATAGTTTGTTCGACAAACAAATCAACATCATACAATATTGTTTTTTGAAAGAATGTTATACTGAATCCACATACAATGTCTACTTTATTTTCGATTCAGTATAGTTATAGTCGTTATCGACCTCCTTATTTTATTATTTTGGTTTCCTTTTCATGTTTGTATGCTTGAAGACGGTTGATGCAATGATTTCCAACTTACGCATGAGAGACGAATCGTATGCGTAGCTAGTATATATACATACAGGGAATCTGGATCAGAGTTGCCTGCTTATTATGAAGAAGATTAAAAAGAATTTACAAGCACACTTTCTTTGACAATATTGTTTTCTGATGATTAGAGTATTAACAGAAACAAAAGAAGAAGAAGGCTCGAGACCTTTACATTGATTTTGTAGAAAGTAACTATGCTGATGAAGAGAAATGGCCATAATACCTGGAAAGAGAAGGAATAGGAATACGAGACGGAAAGACTGAGTATGCGATATTATGTAAATATAAAGGCATGTATAATTATTATGCATTTCATAAATTATGTATTACAATATCTTAGGCACATACAATAGTAAAAATGTCTTTAGAATGAGAAGATTTATATAGGTAAATATTAATTATATAAAACTGCCTATGGGGTAAAACATAAAGTCTGCAACTAGTTAAAGCAAATTTAGTACAAAGAATCACAAAAGAACACTAATAGTTGATCGATCAGATTTGAAGCTTCTATGACATTGAACGAAGTTAAATGGGGCAAACTTGCGGATACAGTAAATAAAACTGCCTATGGGGTAAAACATGAAGTCTGCAACTAGTTAAAGCAAATTTAGTACAAAGAATCACAAAAGAACACTAATAGTTGATCGATCAGATTTGAAGCTTCTATGACATTGAACGAAGTTAAATGGGGCAAACTTGCGGATACAGTAAATGCATTGTCTTGGTGTTTAAGAGTATTGTATTCCGAAAATAGACAGCTGTAAACTGTCAGTTGCAGAACCAATCAACAAATAACGCGCTGTCATATCAAGTTTAACAGTTATTGCAAGAACATTGGAAACAGAAGGGATTGGCGTGTGTCAGGAACTGGGACAGAGAGTTATTTTAAACAATGACAAATGAGAACGAAGGGTAACTTGAGTTTTTGTTAGAGGCAACATTAAACAACAGAAATACAAACTAAAATGTCTTGAGTTTAAAAATCTTTACTTATTTACAGATCAAATAGAAGTATTCTTTCCAAAATTGTGAACAACGCATCTCATGAGGAATACCTGTGATGATAAAATTATATCCTGATTGTTGGTATTTAGTCATTGTTTGCCCATAAACTTTGAATGCGTTTTTCCATTGTGCCTTATGACTGTCTCTCTCTCTCTCTCTCTCTCTCTCTCTCTCTCTCTCTCTCTCTCTCTCTCTCTCTCTCTCTCTCTCTCATACAAAAACACACACACCGCATATACATACTTAATTTTACTTATTCGTTGCTTTTTTCATTATATGTAGTATAAGTAAATCACTAATTTAAAGACATAAAATGAAACAAAGGACCACCTACACAATGAACACGCCAGTTTTACGAGATTGAATTCATATATTTTAAGCAACCAACGAAACACAACGCATGAAACTTAAAGAATACAGTGTTAATTTATGTCAGAATATGATTAAAATACATTAAATACGAAATGAATTTATAGAACATGGAATTGAGACAAAAAGGCAATACACTTTATTTGTCATAGATGGATAAGACTTGTAAGGAGTAATATTTAAAAGTCTATAACCACATTAAACATTATAGTGTTTGCCTTGACAACATTGATATGCATTGTAGTCAGTCCAAACAGCTTTCTATTAATGGGGAATGTAGACATTTTTGGTAGGATCAAGCTGTCATACATAATTTTCTTACACGAATTGTTGTTGAGAATGTTTTGTCCTGCATATAGATTGAGATTCAAGCCATTTAAATAAATAGCTGTTTAACGCGCACGCATATCCCTTTCAACATCCTGAAAAAAAACCCTGATGCATAATATGACAAAAATCAAACCTATTGCCATGTGGTTATTCATTCGAAATAAGTATTATTTGATTTTTTTTGTTATCCCACTTTTGTCTTTTCATGCGCATGCTACCAAACAGCGAATTTGTTTAGTTATGTATTGATCGTGTACAGCTACGTCGTGACATATGATTCAATCTTACTGACGTGATTGATACTGACAAGCTAGTAGGCCGATCTGAACAAAATGTGAGGTCTGCTATAGAAATACAGGAGTCAGAGGAAACAAAAAAAATTGACAATAAGATATCATAGTCCATGGTGTTCGGATGAAGTCCAGAACCAACAATGTGCTTTACGTAAAATAGAGAGAATTTAGAACAGATTAAACAAAATCGACAATGGAAAAGCCTTTGTGCAGAAAGAGCAAACTACAAATTAATCAACTAAAACAACACGAAAAGTAATGTTCAGTACAAATAATCAGAGCGTGCAGCCAGAACACAGAACAACATACAAACACTATAAACAATTTTGAAACAAGAAAACCACGAAGCCCTATTGTCAAAGTAAAAACGATATAGTTGACATTTGTGGATATCGCTTTGCTTGCAAACTTCAAAATATTAGATACGCACTGCTAGAAACACAAAACTATGTACCAAATGGTAGGAATATTCAAACATTACATATTGTTGAAGTACTTACACAAGATGATGTGGAAAGAATCAGTATTTGATCGCCAACCAAGAACCAAAACAATTAGACTGCATATCAATTTACCTGCTCAAAGAGATACTGCCCAATTCTTTCTTAGCCAGATTGGTCTAAGTTTGTACTAAATAATGTCATAATAAAATTTATCTTTGTACATGTGTTCTGCAAACAAAGGTATACAATCTAATTAAAAATATTCTTTTCGACTATGCATTCACAGGCATATGATATACTAGAAAAATAAATAGAGCTTTTGATCAATTCAGTTCAGTCTAAGAAGTAGATCCGGTCTTACGAGAGAATGTTTCAAAATACTTTACACATTAATGCTGAAACACATTAAGTTTTATTGTATCTAGATTCAATATTTGACCTCGCAAATCTAAAGAGCTGTTGGACTAATATTTTCGTATATTTAGTTGCAGAAGTTACGTGGTTTAAATTACATTCAATTTTATGCAATGCAGAAAAGGAAGAGTGATTTTCTACCTATCTCATATGAGTTGTGCTATGCAGCTCGTGTCATTGCTCCTCAGGATACCAATGTGGACGGTAGCTATGAAAATTGGAAAACAGTCTGGACAGTGTTTCCTCTTTGAATTACAGTCTTTATTATGTCTGTTTTGCATGCAGGGGACAACACAACGCTCATTTTACTTGATTTAAACGTCCAGTTTTCCGAGTTTAAGTAAGCAAATATATTACAAATTACATGTTAATGAACGTGGGGAGTCGTTATATGGATGGGTTCATCAAACCAGGCAGTAATGTGCCTTACATGCAGTGTTTCCAAAAGAAATTGATGTCATGATTATTCCTCATTTGCAATCTTCTAACAACTTTATTGTATCTTTGATATATACCAGGCAGAGAAATTAGGGATGCAGTCCTCTTTGGCGGATGCATTCTATGAATGGTATATGCTCACATTTGTAAACCATTCCAAATAAGACAAGCTTTACGAAAAGACAGTCATGCCATAAAGTGTCAACCGCCTTCCTAATGATCAAAATGCGGCACAGACTTCTGATTAACTTCTTGGTAGCGACGACAGCATCCTTTAAGTTACACGATGTTGTTTATAAATCAGACCCTTGTTTGGAAGTGCTCTAGTTGTGTATTGGTAAACGTTTGTATTTGTATTTGCGCCATGTATTTAAAGTACATTTATACAAATGTTTCTATCATTATTGAAACAATAGTTAGTATAGGTACAGCCCTGTATCTGTCAGGTTCAATTTTCCATTTGTATCTCCATTTTTGGATGGTGCATAACAGTTTTTTAGTATCGCATTGAATACATTTGCAGTAATTTCTCATCGTTTTCCTACCTTGAAATCTTATATGCTCTTTCGGAGTGCTATTGTTTGTATATAGTTTAAGTTCTTTTATGGATGATGCTCTCTCAGGAAATGTAAACTTTGTATCTAAAACGGGATGTATAACATATCTCTCTTTATTCCTCGTCGGTGTATTTGCGTATGTGTGTTTAATTAGAACAGGAAAGATTAAGTACACTGGGTGCATTAATGGACCTTGTATTCAATAATTGATTAAGATAAACCCTTTGAAGGTTAATCCTTTGATGCTTTGTATGAATATTAATCCTTTGATCATTCAGGTGAAGATTAATCTCTTTACGTGTCTTTTGTATGTTTCTCTGCAATATTTAATGGATCCAGTGCTCACAGAATGAATTCCAGTCACCCTAGAAGCAAGTTTTCCTATGTTTTATGACAGTTTTTTCTTTCATTATTTAAAATAATCTCTGACATGCGTTAATTTGCTGGATTCAGTGCATTTCAAATGACTTTCATTCAGTGTAAGAATATGGCTGTCAGTATCTATGCATATATACACGCAACAATAAACTCAGCGGTGCAAAGGATTGATGAGGAATGAAAATATTAGAATATCTGAAAATTTAGAGAAAAAAAAGTATATTACCAAAACCAGTAACAAATGATACGTTTATGTGAATAAAAACAATATTTTAACGCTATCGTTGTGAACAATTTATTCAAAAGCACAATATATTTTAAGTTTATGAATTAATGATTGCTTTGAAATAACATATAAATACAATTTTGCTAGACGATTCCAATTGGTAACTGAATTTAACAACATTTTAAGAAGAAAAAAAACTACTAAAGTTACCTTTCGTATTGTGAGGTCATTGGTTCAACTTTTCATTTTCATTATCTCAAATGAGCAATTTTTACATACTTAGGTCTTCTTTAAAGCAATCGTAAAATTTTATCTTGGATGGCAAGATCATATATAATAGCCATTCCTGCATATATAGGTCTTTAATAGCTATTGATGCATGTTCTTTTGTTTTGGTTAAATAATACATTCATAGGTATCCTAACTGTTATCAGAGGGTGCTTTATGCTATTCATCCATGTTAAGTATTAGCTGGCCTCCTGAAAGTGATTGAGAAAGGGGGTATATATAGTTTATCCCATTTATCATGGATACAGGACATCCAAAATTCTCTCAATCGTGATCTGATAACTATATCAATAGATTTCCTTGCTAGTTCTGAATAAAGCGAATAAGCAGAAGTATCTTTCCTATAATTTATGATGTTTCTTAACTAATCTATATGACAATTTTGAATAATTAAGGTATTTTCAAATCCTTAAATCTTCACACCCAAATATTAAAATGTTTAATATAGTATTGACGAGAAGATGCGATTTCAGGTCCCTGAATTTTGAGTTTAATTGAAAGTGATGTGTAATCATAACTGCGATCGTCCTTTGATCAGTTCTTGTGTTCCTAAATGTCAATCGATATCGGGTGGTCTGGGTCACCGTATACATTCTCTGGCGGTTTATAGGAATGTTCTGCAGGTCCTTTGCAGTGTGACCTGCTGCATAACAGCATCAATTTCCACACTTCTGATTTGAGATCGGGCATCTTTAATTAAAACGATTGCATTTGCATTAACTTGTATTTTATCATCATCATCATCATATCATGTTTTTGAATTTCTGAACGTATTACAACGGCTTTTAATTCGCAATACGCCTGGCTAAGAAAACTACGAGACTAAATTTTAAGTGAATCAAAATTGTAAGAAAGAACTTCAAAGCGTACAAAAACGTTTCTTCCTGTAACTAACTTGGTTTTTATAAAAGTTTTTTTTTCTTCTTAAACATAAAGTTCTCTAACAGCATGTGCACCACCGGTATGAAAGAAACATTCTTAACAACTTTGACAATAATATGTGACTTGCTTGTTTGTCATTATTCCCTACCAAAGTATGAGCCTAATTAGCTTTGTACTTAATATAATCAAATCATTCACATTATTCAAAAGATAACTATTGATCTGATACGTCAGGACGTTCAACATAAGATGGAAAATGTAAGGTTTAGCTTCGACCAACCATTGAAATTTTAAGAAATTTTCGAAACCATTTTCCGTAGAAATGTGGTTCCTGTTTTGCGATGTTATAATTTAAATAATTTAATTTCGTATTATGTTGTAATTGTTCTGTATAGTTTTTATTAGGTAGATTATTTTGCGACACAGTCACAATTACATATAAATGGGCTTCGGACTAGTTACAGCTAGTCTGCTGCGTACAGCGACGCATATGTATGAGTATTTGTACTGATGTTTACTTGTTCAGGCTAAGGAAAGATTTATGTGTGCTCGTTTTGTAGCACTAAAAAAAAACTCACATGAAAGATAGATTTCAGTAATGTACCGAATCCCATAATAAAACCCTTTCAAAATATGAGAGCTTGTTCTCGACGAAGACACTGGTACACTAAGGTATATACAACACTTCACAATGGATTTATACCATCATCAATCACTCTTAAAGGAAGATCCACTGTGGTTCATGAACATGTAGTTGATATGCAAGATGAAGGCATAAAACGATAAATACACCTATTATATCCAATGATTGTTGCCGACCCCTTGAAACTGAACATTTGTCATGTAACGGAAACGACAAAGAGGCGACAGGCATCGACCAAGAAGAAACGAAGAGAACGTATCAAACAAAGAAATCATACTTTATTAGCCATTAAATTCAACTTTACAATTTAAACGATCTGAAATGTATGAATTTGTTTTGAGAAGTAATAACATATCATTTACGTCATTTCATAGCAGTCCCTAACCTGCGAAAGGACTTTCACTTGGTGCAGTATGGTGGTGGATTCGCATTCATGCCAATGAGATATGAATTAAATAGGATTAAAACGTCTTCACCAAGGACATAAATAAAATTACAAAATGAATCTGATGAGAAATGCATCAACAAAATCTCTCGACATCCGTGAATACTCGACATGTATTGATAAGTTGATTTCAGCTCCACAAAAAGGTGCGTTCATGTCCTTCTCGGTATATTATAAAATAATGCCCAGGTTTTATTTTACTTTTTACGTCAAGAACAGCTACGATAAGTTAATAGATAACTCAGAGTGCAATTAGGCTGGATATTATCTGATATATACCAGTATTAGTCATTTGGGTGAGAATCATGAAACGTGTATGAGGTTTGAAATTAAATAATTTGTAAATATGAACCAAGATATGACAGTGACCACACATACAATTACTGTACGATGTAATTTATTAAAAGACACCGCTATCTGCATGTTCAATAATGAAAACATTGTTTATATTCATATGTAGCCGAATATATTAAAGCCTTACATTTATGACATTTATATTTTCATTAGGACATGTTATGCAATTCGACCAGGACCACACTGGAAGCACCATGATGCACATAAATCCGTGGCATACCGGAATAAGCACAATTACTTATAAAATGATCATACAATGGTTATTATTAGTTTTGAAGGAAACAGCACGAATCAAATAACAATTTTGTAAATAATGTACCTATAGTTTCATGTCATTATATGTGACCCAATCGCCGTACTGATACAACTGTAGTCGGACGATCACGATGTCGAAGAGGTACGAATTACTTATCAGTATGTCGCGGACTTGCAAAACAAATTGGAGGACGGATGCTTCATCGCAGAGCAGAAGCTCAAGCTAGCAAACCCACGTTCGGCACAGAATTACTCAAGTGCTCAAACCACGCCAGTATGAGGTAGAGGACACGGTGTTGTTGCTGTTGCCCCAAGAACAAAACCAGTTTCTTGGAGGGGTCCGTACGTCGCAACCGGAAAGATCGGAGGTCACACCTATTGGACACACCTGCTAACAATGATCGGTTTTGTGTCGACTGCTGGAAGGTGAATCAGGTGACCAAATTTCAGGTTGAAGTGTTAACTAACCCGGAACATAGTTTCGTTTCTGTCTTGAACGCGTAATCTTTCTCGAAGTTGGATTTGTTCAAAATGTTATTGGCAAATTTCTACAATGTAGGAGGATGGGGAAAAGCTCGTTTTTGTCACTACCGAATAGACCAACAAATGGTTCGTCATGCCGTTCGGAGTACACACACCCAGCGTTTTCACTGGAACAATGCGAAAGCTGTTGAAGCCCTTGCAAAATATGGGTTTCCACAACACATGACTCCGCTAGCGGACGTTATTGAGCGGCTATGTCAGGCGGAATTGATGACCCGCCCTTCCAAATATCGCCTTCGGTCAGGTCATTGAAACTATTTGGGACGTACCCTTAGAGACGACACGCCGTTCCCAAAACGGTCAAAGGTGGATTAGCTGAGAAATACCGCACGGCTACCGCAAAACCTAATGTGAGACCATTTCTGGGTGTGCCCGGGTATTACCAGCAGTATGTGGGTCAATTTCAGTGCATTTGTGGGATCGTTATCTGACCGAACCAAGTAACATGCCCCGTGTAAGTACGCTTTCAAAGCTGAAGGATATGTTTGCATTCAAGGCGGTTGTCCGTCTACCGGATCTGTCCAAAGACTTTGTGCTTGGTACTGACACGTGTGATATAGTACTGAGGGCAGTACTACTACAATAAGACGAGAGGACGCTGTTTCCTGTCGTGTTCATTCGTCGGAAATTGTCTTCTGCCGAGAAGAACTAATACGTATAGGAGAGAGAATGCCTCGGGATCGGGTTCTGTAATTCCACGGACGGAAGTTTATATTGGAAACTTACTACTAACCTCTCACCTACCTCGCTCAGTCCAAATTGTCGAATGGACGCTTATGCCATGATCGCTGTAAAGACAGCAGTACCAAAGAAATATCAGATACGTGAAGGGAACCAAGAAGGTACCCGCTGATTGTATGACTAGAAGTGCTGGATGACATAGACTTCTCAGTAGATAACCGTAGGTTGTGTGTATATTCGTGTCTGTAGCAAGCTTTTGTTGTTTCATTAAGTGTAGTAACGTTTCATTTGAAGCAATTTTTGGAGAATAAAATCCCGATTACAATGGTATGACTGTTTTTATTATATGCTTATCAATTTTTAGATAAAATAATTACATCCCGAAACGCAATTAAGAAAAAAGAAAATTCGTATCATTTAAATCTTTCTAATGAAAATAGTATCGTAGGACATAAACCGAAATTCATCAGTTATGAAGACCCGATATAAGCCTACATATTGTTTTTTTGTTAAAGAAACGTGTGTAACTAGACGCATGTTCACTACCATCACTGTTACATACTATGAGATCTTCGACATACGGGTCAGCATACTCATATAAGTATAGTTGTTTTCTCTTGCCTTACCAGCTGAATAACTAGGAAAGTGTATAAGGCTGATCTGATAACGTTTGAAATGTTTATTGCAGGACATGGTGAGAGGCTCCTCTGGAGACCCAGCATGTGAATTACATCATCGCGTTGTCAAATACATAGATTAGCATTGAACAAATTCTTGAAACAGCATGATAAAGCTTAGTCCAAGAGAATGCTTGTCATTTTGATTTACAGATCAAGTTAGTTTATATCATAGTTTGTTTACAAATAACCACGGAACATTTAATAAAATTCCAGCCTCGCTTTAGAGTATCGAAATAGGGGATTATAAAACAACGTTTTGTTTCGTACCTTTGGGATTTGGCGATTATAATATTTTGACTCATTATTGGATAGAAAATTGAAACATAATAACAAATGTCAAGCAGCATAATCGGTTTGCGTATTTTGTGTAATTACGTCACAAAGCTTACCTTATATGGCAACAGCTGTGGACTGCTGTAGCTGAAACGTACGAGTCATGCGAAAATATATTGATCACCAGCCTATACTGTACTTACTAATTTAACAGTTACAATACAATGGTACCAGCAGAAAACAGATGACAGAAAACAGGTGACAGAAAAAAGATGACAGAAAACAGATGACTAAATAGTGGGCAATATCGTCTTTAGGGTAATGACATTATTAAATGAATATAAAGATAAGTACTGAACAATACTTATATTAAAGTTAAATTTCAACAAAGAAAATGGACACTTACAAGGTACAATATTTAAATCCAGTTCACGTTGAACCAGTCATCAGGGCATTTATATTCTCTCAAACATCACCCACCCGTGGTATATAAGTGGCCAAATCAACAGCTGATTCAGTTATGTATTTTCTTTACCATAAAATTAAGAAATATTAGTTGATATTGAACTAAATTATGCATTACGAAGAAAAATCCAGAGAATGCATTTCGTATTGTGGGGATATACAAATTTGTAAGATCTAATTTCACAAATAATCAGTAGTTATTGTAACGTATCTATATCAATTATTAGAAACACTAGTTGTAACAACGATTAAAAGATATTATCAATGCCACATACAACGTTTTGGTGACGATATGGACAAAAGAAATACAATGTGTAAGAGATGTACTGAGAGTGTAAATGAAGTAAGATTAAGTAAGATATTACAATAGAAACATGACACGATTAAAGTTACGACTTAGTAAAAACTATACATGTGTTTATGCAAGAAAACTTTAATAAACTGCGCATAACTGTATTTGCCCACGCAAAGCAGCTCATAAAGTCAGTGATGCACACTTCATCGTGAATAAATATAACACATATTCACATAATTAACGGCAACATAAACAGACCTTGTCAGCGACTGTGTATAGCAATCAACTGAACAAGGATATTTCAAAAATATTTAACGAGATGTAAAAGGTACTGAACGAAATGTCAGTGTACGCAACGTTTTCAAATTAAATCAGAACCTTAGATGTGACAATGATGTATCAACGGGAAACTGCATATACTAGTGAAACATGAAGTTTCTGTTTAATCGGCTACACTTTATATAGTAGAAAACAATACCCGGTTCTATATTTTATACCGTACTGACTTTGATCAAGATTCAACATTGACGATATTATAACTGTTAAATCTACTTACAATATTTGCACGATTCTCAATTATTGTATGAGATCGAGGATACAGTCTTTATAGTTAAATATGCATAGACGGTACATGTTCAAGACTGATATCTGGTGCAATTTAAAATAATTAATCCAGTTAAATATCTACGTAGTATTCATTATATTCATATTTCCTGTCATGGGATAATATTCCCTGTATTTATACTTTTCGTCTTCCTTTTATGGTATATTCACAATCTTAAAAGTCAAGTCAAAAGACCAATTTACTTAATTAAAACTGTTCTCAGGTTTTGCTGATACATTGTATACATAATTTATACATGGAAAGTAACCCATGTGTGTTAAGCGATACATGTAACAAACGTTTGAAAAGTAAAATAAATAACTTTCCTCGAGTGCATGAGCTTTATAATTTTTGATTCATGGAGTTGGGTTATAAATGATGAATGGACGTTAGGATAAAGTTTGACAGACAGTGCCCAATATGCTAAATTCAAATGTACTGAAGTTAAAATATCTGATGTGAGCCTTATAAATGTTACGATATGAGGAAAGCGGATCAACATCAGTTATTGATTACTTATATGATGTTGAAGCAGTTATGAATTAGGTAAGACAATAACATTCATATGATAAAAGTATAATCGTATAGATAAGGTAAACAAAAACTTAAGAGACAATCTGGAATTAAAGAAGATGTTATTGTTCAGAAAATGGATAATCGGCTTTAATCTTTTCATTGGGGAAGTCAGTCTTACCTGCAGTAAAGTCACTCATGAATACTGTCAAGCAGGCTGTCCAAATAATCAGGTACGATGAATAGTCCAGAAATATCGCCGAAGATCTTACATTACATAATATCATGGTCAATCGTTACAACATGATTTTCATTGGTACAAATATTCCAAACTTGTAGAAATATGATATCGCACATTTACATCGATACATAAAACTGTCTGAGTATATAATGATACAAAGGATATTTCAAAGATTACCCATCACAGGGTGCACGCTGTAATCCATTTGTACATATACATGATAGGATCATATATAAACAAAAGCGATTCTTCACTCCAGTTTGTCCGTCTCCACAGAAACTGAAACAATTTTAGTCTCATACCACAACACGGTTCAGCGTGTTTTTCACGTATTTAAAAAGCTCTTTAATAGCCCAGATGATCGCTGCAAAGGTACAGTAGCTGCGAGGATGCAAGGTGTTTTGTAAACAATAGAGATATATATATATATATACACTGCGATTCAAGATCTTCCAGGTAGGAAATAGGTAAACACCCGCCTGATTCCTTCAACTTTTGCATATTAATAACAATTGATTGTCGAGACAGAGCTTGCTTTTTGGTGATACTGATTCATATTCGATTTGAACAACACGTAGTTTTGCCGGTGAGGATGTTATGGCGTGCACTGTTTTTAAGCGGCCACCAAGAATCAGCTGAAGTTGACATAATTGACTCATTATTGATTATCATTCGGCTCACATTTGAGTTGCCCATACGATGCGTGGTTCGGGATACACCGTGATTATCGGAAATGCAATATAGGCTGTCTTGGCACGTGCTGATGCTCTATATTAGAGACTTTATCCCACAATCGAATATATTTTGTAAGCTTTTAGCACATGCTTATTTCGTTTGATGAGCATTGGTATTTTAATGTACATGTACATATATTAGGTTACTCTATTTTTTAAATGATGGCTGATAACAAATTATAGTCCAATCAGCAGAACGGAAAAATCAAGACAGATTCACTGTCCGACCGATACGTTGGCATTTAAAAAATGAAAACATGAACCTTGGTTAATAATTCCATTAAACCATTATTTTCAGTATAACGATTACGTGCTCTGCATTCAATTGCTATCCCGAAACTGACCAAACGTTCAGTAAGTATTTATTTGATAATTCGAAGTGACATAATCCGTATCACATATTTCCATAAAATCAAAAGAAATATCGGAAACTGTATTTACTCCTTTTGGAATCTTCGGTGCAAGTAATTATTGAGAAATAAATGTTTATTGCGCAAGAAGTCGCCAATACAGAGATTCATTAATGCCCTTGAAATGGTATTTGTCTCCATTTGGATGAATATGTCGCTTCGTATAACATATATATGCAAGACGGGATCTTAATTTAATCTTCACTGAATTATATCCGATGATATCTCTCATTACGTATTCAGAGAAAAGTACACGATAAGCATGTGTTCTATTTAGGAATACATTTAATTAATCCCTCTTTGTAAATCATTCATCAACGTTGCATGCTTCTTCCTACAGATTGACCTAATCTTCAAGAAGTGCTTCAAGATGGTACACAGATTACATAAAAGTACTGTACATAGGAAAATAAACTTCAGTCTGATAAATATCCATGAAATTAAGACTTTATTGGCAACGACAGCAATGCTAAAATTTGTTCAAAATGTTAATGAACATACGTCTAATGCTCAAAGTGAAAAAATATAATGACTGTCGTACAACTGAATTAATCGTATAAATTATGCCTAAAATCCATGTTTCTTTTATCCTATTGAAGTTGTATACAACGGTCGATATGCATGGATTCCGGTAAGTCAATCCAAAAATCAGATGCAGGACAACACATATTGTTTGTGACTTTATTCAGGGTCTTATGATTGCTTACAAATTCTCTAATAATTATTTCACTGAAGACTGATTTGACCGAAATACAAACTGTTTATTAATAATTACTGCTACAAAACCCTACTCACTTACTGTAGCATACATGTTTCATTGTTTTTGTTCACCATGCTGCGAAGCCATTCATTTCATTGTGAGTTGAAAAATCCAGCAACTGCCATCTTCTTATTTATTCTTAAATATTTACCAATGATGAAAATCCATTGTAAGAGGCATTTAAACAAGTTAATACCGACTCACGAGATCATTTAGACAAGGTTTATACCGACTCCTGAGATCATTTAGACAGGTTAATTAATACCGACTCACGAGATCATTTAGACAGGTTAAGAGCGACTCAAGAGGTCAATTAGACAGGTTAATACCGACTCGAGAGATCATTTAGACAGGTTAATACCGACTCACCAGATCATTTAGACAGGTTAACACATTAACTCCTAGCGACGAGTTTACGGTGCATGAGGTATTAGCCTACTTCCAAGGTATGTAGCGTGCAGGTCATGCATGATACACTAAAGTGGGTGGTATTATAGAAAGGTAGACAGATTTAGCTCTACAATGATACCAAATAATCTGGACATTTTAGTTGCATTGTAAAATACAGAGGGGAAATCCCAAGTTTTAGGACCCGTTTTTTCACCCAAAATTCGCCCATGGTCGAAATCCGATTTTGTTTCGAGATTTTAGACTTTATGGCCTCAGATTTACGTAAAACCGGTCTGAAGCGCACACATACAGGTGAACCTGTGCAAAAAGTATGATAAAGTCGACATTGTGAATAAAAAGTCTACTCCATACGAAAAGAGAAAAATCTTTTCAACTTCTGCTCATGCGCCAGGAAACTAACCAATGAATTATGGGTCCGTTAAGTAAAATAAAAATCTATTCACCTTCTGCTCATGCGCCAGGAAGCTAATCAATGAAAACACTTTTTTTTAGCATAACTAGTCATTTATCTAATGAATATTGCTTGGAAGTCGATGCATTAGAATGTATTCAGAAATAGTGCCCAAAATGTGTTTCCTACTCGCATTTTATGCGAAAACAGCAAAAACCTCCAGGGCTTAATGTTTTAATATCGACTCATGAGATGCAACAGAAAAGACAATCCTAAACCTGTATCAGACCATGACACCGGAAAGGGTCAACGCTTTAATGCATGCCCCCTTCCTGAAATATTGGTAAACAGTGGTTGAAATATTACTGCTAGTTGCTTTTATTAAAATTGATTATTATTTATACAAGGTTTTGTAATTACATGAATATAAATATATGCATTTATAGGATACATAAAGTCGATTACACACCGCATGAGTTGGATCGCACACAGCAGGAAATCGATTAAACATTGCTAACCAAAGCTATTCAATCAGTGTCTAATATATTCATCATTTTTGTACATCATAAAGTGTAAATGATTAATATTGTTTTAACACTGGAGTCCTCACTCTGTTTTAACACTGTTGTCCTCACTCTGTTTTAACACTGGAGTCCTCATTCTGTTTTAACACTGGAGTCCTCGCTCTGTTTTAACACTGGAGTCCTCACTCTGTTTTCATTCATGACATTCAGTCCACATTTCTGAAAAGTGTCCTTCTATCCCCAAAACCTTCTTGCAAATTATGTTTGTCGGTACATTGCTTACGTCACATATTGCAAGGTTTGAAAAAATTCTCCTGGAAATAAATTTTGGCGAACGATATACTGCGATAGTGGTGAAAGAAGTAATGTGATAAAGGCGAACGACATTCAATAGTGCATGTATTGTGAGTGGAATTTGTTATACAGGTAATAAAAACGAAAAGTGCATACGTATACAAAACTTATTGATGATTTCTTACATTTTTGGTATTGGACATTTCAGATTCGTTTGTCCTACGTACATTGTAGATTATCACGAGTCGTATATTGTAAAGCAGTTAAAAGTTTTAAAATGCATAACAGTTTAACAGAAGATAATGTCTACATCGATTATTCGTGTATATTTGATGAACGTCTCAAAACAACTTTTTTAGAGAAATTAATGCTGAAGGAGAACGGCCTCAATAGCGTCCACATTAAGAGCCATTTTGTAAATAAACTAGATCAGCAAGTTTCTGGACTTTCCGATTTGGAAAAAAAAATTGCCCACAAATATTTGTTTTGTAGTTATATATAAATAGGTTATCGGTGTGCATTGGGGAAATTCACGATAGGTTACTTTCAACGTTTTAAACAAGTACATTGTGTTCTGATTATGATGTTGGAGCCCATGGTGGTCAAGTTGTCTATAGGTCATGGCTTTACCGATCACTGCCATCTAACCTCGGTTCGTGTTGGATCGAATCGTGAGCTCAGCCTATGTCGTTTTGTGAGAAAGCTTTCATGTATTCGTCCCGGCATTTTCTCGGGGGTTTTCCTCCACCAGTGCCAATGGCAGCCATGTATAGCCTGTCATGTGCTGAGTATCATTCAGACTATAACAATTATTATGAGGTGGCTGTTAAACTATGAAATCACAGCATAGACAGTCTTATTGCATTCCATAGATTGCCATCAGAGATTACCTGCGTTTGTGAAATACAATTACAAACCATTCAATAATGATAGTTGGGAAACTAAACAATTATCTGAATGTATCAGTCGAAGCTGTTGGCCAAGAAAAGATAACATCGCGTCTCTTCAATGTTTATGTCAGTTATATAGACCTAAAGGATATAGATTGAAATAGTTAAAAAGAGTTTTTATCATCAGGCCTATTTATTAAAATAATCGGAGGCATCCTTTATATTTGTGAATATCACACAAGTGATTATTTTAACAGTGTTCTACTTCTTTGGAATTTTAAGGTTGGTTGTGTGTCAAATGTACAAGACATTTGGAGAAGGGAAAAGGGGATAATGACTTTTAGTCTTTTTTTATATTGCACCATATGCTTATTATCAAGCGAAGAAAAAAAAACTTTTTCAAACACCCGTTGGTCAACATGAAATGTCTGTTTGACATTTGAGTCTTTTCTTATGAAGAAATTGATACACTGGAGAAATAAATAGGTGCAGCTCAAGCTGCATGATTTATAACTCTTTGGTCACATTAACAATTTACTAATATGCCTCAAAATGAACAATAATGTGTAGAAAAAGTCAATTCGAAAATTATGTATAATCCAGCATACTAACGTCAACAAAGTCCTCCACTCCTTTTGTGGTGCTTGTGTTCTTTAAACTGTTTTCCTTGGTCAGATGAATATATTAGGTTATAGCAAATGCTTTTCATTATAGTTATATTTTGCAATTCAGACTCTTTAAAAGATGTTATCTCTTAACTGAAACATCATCCAACTGAAAGATTATACGACCCTAATTAAAATATTTTCTTACGAAAACTTGCAGTTGTTAACTGAACATGTTCTAATCTCGGTGATTTGCTCAGGTCTAATAACATGTATTGATTTTTGCACGAAGATTTCAGAGCTAATTCTTAAAAAAACTAACTTTACGACAGTCATAGTTTTCTCTGCAGCTATTTCTCTTTTCATACTGATGATTAAAAAATGAGTTTATACCGATAATAGTAAAGATCAATGGTTTCATTATATAGAATTGTAATATCCTAAATACGTGAATGTAACAATCCTTTATAGACCCTATTTATTTTATGTTTCAATGACCATTCAAGAAGACTTTTTTATTCTACACTGCACTCTATTTTCTGGCCGCAGAGGGAACCTTACACTCAACATACCATTTTCTCAAGGAATAGGTCTATAAAAGCATTTCTAAAGCGACTACCATCGAATTTATAACGCCAATCCTTCAAAAACAAACAATCAAGCAAACACACACAAACCTCAGAGAAACAAAACTGCGACAATATATACTCTACTCAAAATAATTAGAAGCCATTCTACCAGGAAATTACATTATTATATTCTCATTTGTTTTCTCTGCTAACTTAACATTGTCAGCATTGTTCAGTATTTTAGGATATTAAACACGGTTGAACGCCCTATTGAACTCACATGAGTAAAGAAACTACTTTCTAGTTGTAAGCAAACAACATAAACGCAGATGCCAGCACTTATGATTTATTTTAATTGTCTTGATGAAGTAACCAACTGAGCCATTTGAAAATAGAAATGTCAAAGTTGACAAAAATGTATAGGTCACTACAGATAGCATGCAAATGACAAGGCATAAACTGTATTCTTATCTGGTAAAAAGAATGGTAACTATATACTTACAGCTTCACATGCTAAATTTCCTCAAATATTACTTAGTTCTGAAAATCCGAATTATATGAACCATACCATGGGTTCGCAGGCGTGATTTTTTTTTAAAGTTGTACTTTAATTTTGAATATAATGCAACTGGTATAATATCATCCTTACTAAACTCATAATGAAATAAACATTATCTTCCATAGCGTCGATTCTATAGTTGCATTTGAAAGACTTCATATACCCCATCCATTATCATTTCAAATGACTTTAAATGACAGAGCAGAAACACACTTGCCGTCAACGCTTAAAAATCAATTATACTTCATTTACAATAGGCTCAGATAAATCCAGTCCATAAACACATAATTTAGTAGAAACGACACAAATACCAACATCTACTCGTTCCAAATAAAATGGAATAGTTGTTGCAATGTGCATTTATTCACAATATGACTCCAAAGGTCATTGTAAGTTGACCAAAATGACATTTTCGTTCACAAGTTTTGTCTATCGCGCGATTAAGTTCAGACTTACATGTGCGTAGTTCAGTACGGATTAATAATCTTATTGGACAATGATGCATCTTGCTTGCGTATTTAGTTTAGAATACGGGAATTAATTTGTTTATCGTAGTGTATTTTTGTGTAGTTACTCAAGCTTTAGCTAACTTAAGATAATAAGCATCTAATAAAATGTTACTTTCATTTGTAAGGAGAAACATGAACTCGTTTTGTCAGATGAATATACTGCACTCCCACGGTCGTGCAGCATTTCCATCAGAAAACTCTCTCATATTTTCCCATACAAATACAAAACCTATAAATACCGTATACCATATTCTAACTTGACTTGGATATTCTATAATTATTAACATAAAGATAATCATTTCGAAATGCATTAGAGTAAATAACAAAACTTATGTAGTTGTTTGTATAACAGGTACTATTTACACATCAACGTACGAACAAGTCAAACATAGCTTATATATATATATATATATATATATATATATATATATATATATATATATATATATATATATATATATGTATCTGTTCATGTGAAACGTCCACACCAATTGGTGAGGCTCACTGCCAAGGAAATCTCTGACATTGTCCTGGCTACTAGCAATATCACTTCGGAAGGTGTACTCCCATATACCTTGAGGTGTACAAGAAAATAAAATACTGTACTCACTTACACCTTGAGGGCTACAAGAAAATAAAACAGTGTACCTCTATACACATTGTGGCCTACAAGATAATAAAACACTTTACTCCAATACACCTTGAGGACTACAAGAAAATATAACTCTGTTTTCCCAAACACTTTGAGACCTACAAAAAAATAAAACATACATGAGAGAAGTCGGCTGTTCATTTGAAGCACAAGTTACGCGTTTGATCTCCAATACTAGTCTAGCTGATAGGCAATCGCCAACAGCTCAACCCATTTCCAAGCCTAACTCAAAGTAAATCTAAACCACATTACAGAGTTAGCTTATTTCTGAACTGAAAAATGTTAGGATTGTGATATTTAGGCTCAATCCTTCTACCTTAAAAATGATGCAGGTGTCAAAAAACTAAACTATCCAGTGTTACCAAAGTGCCGGTATGTGATCCAACATGACATGCCTTCTTAGAATGGAAGTCACGTGTTTCCTAACAAAGCATCTTTCCTACTTAGCATTAATACTATAGTACTGGATTCTTGTGGGCTACAATGAATATTGTGGAATACCTTATCATTCCTTAAAAAGCTTTGCATACCATTCTAGCTATTGCGTATTAAATTAAAAGGAGTATTGCGTGGAATGAGTATTACTAGTGCTCCTGATATTGTAAGAGCTATATCCAAACATTGATTCACCTAATTAATTTAATATTTATTCTTTGGAATTAATGTATTAATGTGATCATTCAGATATATATGGATGAGTATATGTACGGAATTACTGGTTAATTCATTCAAGGACAATTGGATTAATAGCTGTTTTATAATTACCGTTAAATCAGTTAAAGAATTATCAATCCGATAAGCACCAAACCATTCATGTATTTGAACAACTGTAACTGCATATATGTTTGAGAATGTATATAATGTTTCAAGGCAAACAGGAAACGTTCTTGACAGCATGTATGACAAATATAAAAGGCTACCGATTGTTAAGATAGTGCTGTCCCCATTACAATGGAGGTAACAGATAACGCAGATATTTTTCTGCAAGGAGTTTGAAGTAATTGAAACTTTAACATAATCATTAATCCGTGTGATTTATCAGCGTAAGAAAATAGTACTATGTCAATGCATTTTACTATATGTTTATCAAAGGTTATTTGGTCACACAACGACATAATATTTGACTGATTTACATTGATTAGTATTAATGCAGCAACTATTTCGTCAGAAGAATGAACGTATATTGTATTATCTTAATCATACCGTTTAGCACTAAACATACCCAAACTATTTTTTTGGTAATGTTTTGTTTGTTGTCTCTGATACTTTCATTTGTTCCACTGAAATATTTATAAATGTAATCAATTTGTTTCACATGTTCCGTCTTTTGTTAGGCATACCTATACCAATCATGTGGGTCAAGGCGTAAATATATTCAGGATGGCAAACTGCAAATATTTCGATCCAAATGCGTTTCTAAAGGATTGAAATTAATAAAGTTCTTGCAAATTCTTTTGCGTGTAATATATACAACAACAAGAAATTATCCTTTCGCACTGTCTGAATACCATTCCTTGTTATTTGTTATTTATTGCATTCTTCCTATGTTGTTTAGAAATTACTTTGTAAGCTTTAAATAGTTAGAACAATACGTTCATACCATCTTGGTACAGTGTGTGCTATTTTAATTGTTACTACATAGGAGGGCCAATGATTCTTTGTGTTTAATAACTTATTTTGAATCATAATGTTGGATCCTCTGTTATTACTGTGAAAGGAACTATATGTTGAATATATGTTTGATAAAAGAGTATGCTAGTGTCCAACGTTCCCTCTAAGCGAATGGTAGGTGTGCGCACAGTGCTCGCTGCACTGAGCAAGCATTACGGAGGCAGAAAAATTTAACGTTGGATTGAGCAAAAATTGACAATTCAGCTGCGCGGGGATGCCTGAGCAGCTGCGCGCGCGCACTACAGTGCCTCAACGACCACACTAGGTCAAGAGACTGATGATGATAATGATGATGATGATGATGATGCTTTGTTACTTGTATTTATATCGATACAGCCAAAGCGTCTACATTCTATGATTTATACCATAATTTAATAAGATTTTACAAATCTGTAAAAGCCATTTACGTGCACAACTAATAATTATTAAGTAAACAAAAATCAGAAAATGGATTAGCATTACAATGATGAATTTCTACAATCATTACCTGCTGATACTTACTCTTTATCAGAGTCACGATGTTATGTAGTTATCACAAAATTATGCACTTACCACTGACAGGAACTATACTAATCTCAACATACCATTCATAATCGTTGTCTGATAGATGCTTACAACAAACGATTCATAATCTTTTTCAGCAAGATACTCATTCAATACTTGAACATCACTTGATATCAGATAGTTTGAAGTTTTCATTGGCAATAGTTCCGTCAATATATCATGCATCTAACAACTGTCTTTGCTAATTGTTTTTCTCGTATGCTTGACGGTAATCGACACGTGAATATGGCTAAAGACCTGTATTATAATAGCACTCATTACATATTATTTTTCATCGAATCCAGTGAGGAAATGTAAAATATGTTCTGTATTTGGTAATGTAATCATTATTTACATGCGTTGTTTGCATTACTGGTTCTATACTTTTAAGAACCACAAATAATCCAAATAATCTTACATGCCTACAACTTTAAACAATAGAAAAGAAAACAAACCCACAATAACAACCCCATAAGTATAAAGATCAGGTGTCCCTTTCGTGTATCGTATAATTCATGAACAAAATGGCGGTGCTATCATGTCGTTGCTAACAAGGAAATGGGACGCGATACATATCTGCTATTAACAGCCACGATATTGGTTCAATTTAGACAAAGACACATTTAACTCCGCGATCGCATCATTTGTACAAATGCTTACATAATCAGGAAGTTTATGTTCACACATTGTTATACCTTTAATTAGGTTCTGTTTATTTAGTTGAGTGTGAACACATTGTTATAATTTTAATTAGGTTCTGTTTATTTAGTTGAGTGTGAACACATTGTTATAATTTTAATTAGGTTCTGTTTATTTAGTTGAGTGTGAACACATTGTTATAATTTTAATTAGGTTCTGTTTATTTAGTTGAGTGTGAACACATTGTTATAATTTTAATTAGGTTCTGTTTATTTAGTTGAGTGTGAACACATTGTTATAATTTTAATTAGGTTCTGTTTATTTAGTTAAGTGTGAACAGTTCTCATATAGATGTTTAAACAGAAAACAGACTTCGAGTCAGATTTCAAGGTAATAGCATGGTGTAAATGAACACACTACTAGTCTTTGAAAAATATTAATAAGTGTATAAATGTATTACGATATAACTAATACTATGATAGCCTTACGACAGTAAAGTATTATATCATCTTACATTCATGTAACTGTAATGCACCATCCAAGCAAACACTGTATACAGTTTCGCTGGCAGATGATAATGTAATATTATATGCACAATTATTTTCAAAGCTTTACATTGTTTTCAGTCATCATTTCCTATAACCTAACCTCATCGCCTTGTAGATTAATTAATAAACTTCTCGTTAATACCTCTAGAAATAACAATACCTGGGAGAGCTCTCGCTTTCTGCATCAGCTCTCTCTCTCTCTCTCTCTCTCTCTCTCTCTCTCTCTCTCTCTCTCTCTCTCTCTCTCTCTCTCTCTCTCAAAAAAAAAAACAAAAAAAAAAAAAAAAAAAAAAAACAAACAACAAACAAACAAACAAACAAAACAAACAAATATCAATATATTTGATATAGCAACCTTTCTGCTGTAGCATTATACTTCTCATATGAACAATTTCTTTCATAAAAACCCTTGGAACTAAATATATCACTCCAGTTTCTCGTTTTAAAAAAAACAGTTACAAACATAAATATAAACAAGGTATTGTCATTTTGCAATCAAGAATTGAATTGATTTTGATACGGAATTACAAATATTGATTAGCGAGTTAAAGGCTTCTCCTTCAAATTACAAAGACGGGAATAGTGTTTTCTTTGGTATAATATAAAGTACTTTCAATGACTATACTACATGTGCGCAACTGATCTTTTACAACACACACACACACACACACACACACACACACACACATCAACAACAATAACAAATAACTTGGACATTGTTATCAAATCATCTACGTGGTGCACAGTCAGTAATGATTAAATGGGAGAAAGCTAATTCGACTTCAAACCTTGTGCAGAAAGGTTGTTATATCAAGTATATTGATAATTGTTTGTTTGTTTGTTGTTGTTTTTTTTTTTTGTTTTTTTTTTCTGTTTTTTTTTTTTTTTTTTTTTTTTTTGAGAGAGAGAGAGAGAGAGAGAGAGAGAGAGAGAGAGAGAGAGAGAGAGAGAGAGAGAGAGAGAGAGAGAGAGAGAGAGAGAATCGCAGCGTTGACATTCCTAATACATTTTGTATTTGGTAAGGTCCCGTGGTGTCGATTATTCGTGCGTGACTGACTCGTTCATTTCCTTTCGAGATTAATTATTCGGGCTGGAATGATTTGTTCGTTTTATCTCGAGATTAGACAAACCTTGAATCCAAGCATAGAACTGTATTTTTGTGTTTTGAAAGAAACAATGGAATCTGTGTTTAACAACAGCCATTTGGGTTAAGGGTAATCAGATAAAACAAAAGCTCGAGTATGTAACTGTAGAAACAAGTAACGTGGTGTTCCTGAAGTAATCAATATGAATAGAGATGGTGATACAACATAGAAGTAAAACATAGCCAGTCTGATTGAACTGTGGATTTCAAGGCCAAATGTTTCTAAACCTAAGACCAACCATGCTACTTTCGGGTTTGCAGCCTCTCTCTCTCTCTCTCTCTCTCTCTCTCTCTCTCTCTCTCTCTCTCTCTCTCTCTCTCTCTCTCTCTCTCATACACACACAAACACACATACACACATGGAAATCACTATCGGCAGTAGTTACATGCTCATTTAAGTATTTTAACTTCATTAAACATGAACCGAAAGAAAAACTGCAAATGTTTGCGGCTAGTACACGTCGTTGATTTGTGAGGTATATATTTCACTGAACATACAATATTATCGGTCACATTTTAAATAAAACAAAAGGTAGGCTAAGATAGTACTAATTATGTTGTTTTGTGCGTGTATCGAATGTATTCGTCAGAATCAATACATTTTGCATTTAAAATCAATGAGATTTGTACACTAGTCTTTTAATAGACTTTACTTTCCATGAAACAAGCTATCAAACTAATTCGACTGAATTCTGTTAGGAAAATTTCGTCTTTAATATTATTAGAAAGAAGAAAAAAACCTGAATTGTTTTTTGAAGCCACGCCCCATCCTTCATTTGATTTCCCCAAACACCCACGATTTGTCTTGAAATCTTTAGACGTCGTTACCTGAAATGGATAATGTATTACTCTCCTAGTTCCTCTTAAATATGTTTAATTTTCTCCCTTCACTGTACTGTGCAATCTCGTGTGAGTTAGGTTTGGGAAAAAAAACCAGTCTATTTCTTTTCCTATGGTATCAATGGATTAGTTTGGTTCACAACATTTTGTTTCATGCCCCACAGAAGCCTATTCCTGGTCAGACTGATGTTTAAAAAAAAAGATTTAATTATTGTAATGAAAAAGCAATACTCGTGCTTGAAATCTCACCATTTTAATGTATCAAGGACATATTCCCCAAACCATTATGAAAATTCCAATTACATAACGATGGTGTGTACGGCGAGTTTAATGATGATGATGATGATGATGGTGATGTTGATAATGATGATGTAGGTGATGATAATGATGTTGATACGAGTTTAATGATGATGACGGTCAAGATGGTAATGAAGATAATAAAGATGAATGTGATGGTAATGAAGAAGATGACGATATTATTATTATTATTATTATTATTATTATTATTATTATTGACTGCTCTGGTGGTCTCGCAGTCATATCACTACGATGTTTGAAGTGTGACAGTTTATAGTGAAGTCTAGCACTATGGAATCATGCCACAGACATATAGCATGATACCCCATCCAATAACATTATCCTAAATGCAGGCCGACCAGTCCTAACACTGACATATTAATGCTGAGCGCCAAGCGGTACATTTGTTATGACTATTTTGGTAAGTCTATGGTATGATTCGACCGGGGTTCTTACCTACGACCTATCGCTTCCAAGGCGTACGCTCTAACCAGTAAGCCACCAGAGCGGTCTATGTTGGGTAAAGTCATTTGATTAAACTATCTGCAGACAAGCGCTTTTCCTAGTCTTCTAAGGCAAGAAATAGATTGATGGAGATGGGGTTTGCATAGTGATGGAGTAACCAACATGAAATAATTAAAGGTAGAAAACTTCTGAGTGAATCTAATCTCTTTCACAACTGGTTGTGTTTCGGCAGAATTTATTTCACGCAACTCACCCGGATTTCAACTCGTTCTATAGTTGACGCATTACTTCTATTTACATTGCGGATATTGATTTGGCTTCAGCTCGTAAAGTCTTAAGGGAATGTGGATTTACTTAAACATTCCGCCTCGACGACAGAGAAGCTCAAAAATGCCTTTTCGTCCAGCGTCATAGCATTAGTAAATGATATCAATCTAGCTGCCAAGAGAATATCATATCAAAGCATTTGTTTTTCTTTATCTGACGCGTGCTAAGAATCTTACCTACACAATAATGGAATTACAATAATAAGTTTGATCATTATATATATATACATACATACATACATACATACATACATACATACATACATACATACATACATACATACATACATACATACATACATACAAGTTTGCTATAATCTTTCTCTTTGTTAGAATTCAATGAGACATCACATTCGGCGAGGCCAACTTTAAAAGAAAATAATCCATCACGTACAAAACTGAAAATGACACGAATCACCTGGGATGACAAAGACTGCAAGGACTGATATTTTATGTTTTAAATACATGTATATTGAATACATGTATATTAAATACATGTATATTGAAAGAAAACTAAGAATATAACGGCCTTGTCAATAGAAACTGTATTCCCGCTGTCATAATAGTTTTATTTCTACCACAGTGTTTGTAATCTGTTAGATGAATGAACTAGTGTATATAATATTATTGGCATATGCATGTTTATTGCAAATGCCTAACAAAATGCATATTTGTGATGTTGTTCTGAATGCATTGGATATTATCGATTTATTTAGTTCTGGGTATATGATCAAGGTCTTTCAGTATAAGATTTCGATGATACTGATATCTACTGGTCTATTATTATGGAAGTATGCAATGTTTCCAAACAATTCGTAATGTTTGTGTTTTTTTCATCAGCATTTAAAATTTACAAAAGTTCCACAATAACGTTGTCGTCAAACGTTTTGGTCGTTAATTTAACTAAAATTAGCTTAGAGAGATTGTTAATTAGTCCCAATACATTTTAACATGTGAACGCATACATTTGCTTCCTTTAATTTATAATTACTCACATAATATAATTGAGTTTAATACATATGCTGCTTTGCAAAGGGGGAGAAAGATTCGAATGATTTTTGTGATATTCGTTTCCCTACATGTTTGGTATAATCGTTTGATATATTATAGTGTATGCTGATGACACTTGGTTCTCAGGTAACACATCATTTAACGTCTACTTCTTCAAAATTATTCAAATAGTAGATTCCATCAGTAGTCACACAGACAACAGACACTAAGCCATGCACCAATATATATATATATATATATATATATATATATATATATATATATATATATATATATATATATATATATATATATATATATGTGTGTGTGTGTGTGTGTGTGTGTGTGTGTGTGTGTGTGTGCTGATGTACCAATAGCCTTGAATATGATAAAGTCTTAACGTATCTCAATCGCATTTTCCAAAATCTCTTCGAATGAATTTACAATAATGCCCGATTCACACTGAGCCCAAATAGTTATTATAGCACTTTGGAATACCAAGAAATAACTTAAGCAAATGATCGCTTTCAAGATAAATCTAGACACAAAATTTAATCCTCCTACAGACAAAAATAGGAACTCGAAATGATTTTGCATATATATATCCCCACTACTCTACTAAGACTCTGAATGTATACTTTGCACAAAGGCCACACTCAATTGAGAAAACAAAAAGCTAAAATAATATTATACGTAGCGGTGACAAAAACAATATACTCGAATGCACGGAAGATTTTGAATCATGTTCTTAAAACAGCAAACCAGAAATTGTGAAAACCATTGACGATGATGGATATGAACAGACAACTATTCAAAGAAAAGTAATGTCAATAAAGGAACTTTCATTCATAATGAATATAAAGTACTGACTACGCATGTTACCAGCAAGTGAATGCAACAAACACAGACTGAAAGATAGGACTCATACAAACCTGGCAACTTAAATTCATACGTTCCGCAGACATGTGGTAATGGTAAGTCACTTCAATGGAGTTGGTAATACTAGCATACCCTGAAAAGAAGCTTTTACCTAAGTTTGAACTAACTCAAACCCTTGTCAAAGTCAGTTCGTGTCAACGTTCGATAACATGTAAGAAACGTATTACCAATGTAACCCTTCTGTAGCTATTAACACATGAATAGTGCCTTATGTATGTATGTATGTATGTATGTATGTATGTATGTATGTATGTATGTATGTATGTATGTATGTATGTATGTATGTATGTATGTATGTATGTATGTATGTATGTATGTATGTATGTATGTATGTATGTATTCTACTTGATGGTATTGGTCAACGTTTGACCCATGTTGTACTTCATCATTGTGGCCAACAATGCCACATGCCAAACTCTGTCAAAAGCCTTTTGTAAATCTATGAAAACATGATAAATATCTTGTTGATGTTGCGAGTACCTTTCACACAGAACCCGAACATTGAATATTTGTTCTGTTATGCATCTTCCACTCCAGAACCCTGCCTGTTCTTCAGCGATTATTTCTTTTGCTTGTGGAGTCTGTCTATTCAAGATGATCTTGAGCATCACCTTACTAGCAGGCTGATCAAACTGATAGTCTGTAATGTTGACGCAGCTGGAGATTGCCATTTTTTGGGGAGTGTTATAATCAGTGACTTTGTCCAAAGTGTTGACCATTGGCCTGTCTGTCAGATCTTGTTGCAGATTTTTGTTAGTAGCTCTATCATTAATTGCCCACCATTCAGCTGGAATGTTGTCTACTTCAGCTGCCTTCCCATTCTTCAGTGCTCTTTTTGCTGCCTCAAAATCTTCTTTGGGAATGGGGAAAATCGTCATCATTTGTGGAGTTTGGAACTTCAATCACTCTGGGTCTCCTGTGGACGGATGGTTGTAGAGCACTATGTATATCCTGGTATTTCTGAAGGGAAAATATCACATGTTGATCTTAGATGCCTATTTTTAAGGAAGTATTGTAGCATGTAACCTTTACCATTTGTACTTTTTGGAATTACTTTTTTGGGCAGCTTCGCATTAAAGACACCACAGATAATAATAAACAACCTTTTTGATTATATTCATCATCAAGACATTCCACAGTTTCTACAATTTCTTTATTATCATCTAAAGATGCGTTTGTTTAAGGAAACCACACACAGAACAAAAATAATTTGAACTGCAATAACTCTGTCGTTCCCGATGGTATTCATAGTACGAACCGGTAATAATTTTCGATAGAAAATTGCAGTTCCTTCTAATCCAGAGGGACGCTTTCTTTCCCATAGACATTTATCAATACTCCTATCCGGTCTCGAAAAAACTAATACACTTTCTGACAATGCTATGAAAAGATTGCAGTTGCCATGGATATAGCCAATACTTTGGTATGTATACAATCTATACGGTATAAAGTAATGAACAAAGGTAGGGAGTTCCTGTCATAATTCCCGTCGTATTCCAAATCATTTTATTTAGAGCAGTCATCATTCAAAAAGTAAACAAAAGCTTTTCCACGCGCAAATTAAAGACAATGAATCATTTATATCTCGTACCATTCTCTAGCTAATAAAAATTCCGGACATAATCCCTGCTGTAAAGTTTTGATGATCAGAATTTACGGAACAGTGACACGAACGGTATAAGTTTCTCCGTTCCTTTTTGACCAGTATGTGATCTTTACTCCTCTATTGTATGCATGTTTGCGTATTATATGATTTAGCTCTTCTGGGTCTTAGTCTGCTATAAATCGAGATAACAACAAAGATTTTGTTTTCGAACTCCTCTTCATTCCACTGAGTGTAATATTACGTATTCGCACATGGATTGGGTTCGAATTATTATTATTATACAATTAATTCATGTTATCGTTTTTCGGAACAGAACGTATAGCATCCGTAAATTGATTTTGATTAGTCTGATTTTTTTCTCAACAGTTTTCATTTCAAATGTTTTTCCTTGATCTTACAAAATCCTATGTTGAGATTTCTAGATTATAGCTATCAAGTACGCTTGTATTCTAGACTATAATTTACCATATGTATTTGCAGTTGAGAACGAAAATCTGGTCATAATTGCATAAAAGCATGACAGCTGTACAAAATTTGTAAGCTGGAGCTGAATTCCACGCATATATGCACTAACGGTCTCAATTTGTTTCACGTTTACAGCTTGTATGTATGTATGTATGTATGTATGTATGTATGTATGTATGTATGTATGTATGTATGTATGTATGTATGTATGTATGTATTCACAGTCGACCTTGAAGAAGTATACACGACCGCTGTTTTAATCGTATTCTTGTGTTTGTTGTGTATGTTTGCATCCACCGGTTAGATATAAAAATAATATCGTCTTTGGATATCGGTTACTTTATCGCACAGCAATACAGACAGTTACGGGATGTAACTGTATTGAAATGCAGGATAGTATCAATCCACGAGTGGGTTCTTCACGCAAAGGAAACGGTGACTTGCCATGGAAATCCCGATGCGAATACAATATTTGATCAACAAATGTTGATCGATGTCAGTGATACATCGATATAGAGTAATGAGATGAAATGTAAAGGTTCAGGTTTGTATATATACAGAGCGGTATTACGAAACGTCTAAACTATATTCCTTGAGCAGTACCATGTCGAATCGCAGATATAGGCTGTATAAGTCACAAATACTTCGACAATACTAGGCATTCTTCGCGTAGCCGTCATCCTAAAAGCTGTCTCGAGAAAACGATCATTACAAGACCTTAACCGGTAGACACAGTGGCAAAGAACTTGTTCTGTTCGTTAATATACTCTTACGGAGAGATTCCTTTGTTCTGCTCTTCACCAGAACGTACTTATGGACAAGTGATAGTCGCTTCCTACCACAATGCTGCTGACGAGTTGATAAATTGTTGCTTTCAATATCGGTGCAACTCCTTGCATGATCAAGTGACCAACATATTAGCATAGGTTATTATGTAAAATATAAATTCTTTTTTACTTAGTAAATTTGCAGAATAGATATTTTGAGCTCCGTGTGGTTTGTCTGCACTTTCCATTGATGGAGCAGCGATCGCAAACGCTTGATGTCATGCACGTTGTAGATAGGCGAATTGGATGAATCCTTTGGTTCCAAGTAATCACATGAACAGTGAAAGCAGGGCTGAGTCGTTCAAACTTAATGATGCAGAAACTAGTACGGACAATTTCAAGTTGCACTGTCTGACCAGAGGAAAGGCGTATACGGAGAAATGAGACAATGAATTTGCGCACATCAGACAAAAGGCCTCTGTGAGCCTTGATTGGCGTATTTTCACAATTTCACAAGACTTTTTGCCAAAGCTTTATCTATTTTATTACTGATTTTCTCAGTGTTATCACTGTCCCAGACCATGAATGCATCACTTTAGATTTGAATACATCGTTGTAAGGTGAATCGAGGTTTTCGGTTTGGTTGAGAGATTCGAGGACGCATCTTTGAGCGAAGCTTAGAAGCATTTTTACCTTGAGCATAGTATATTGGAATAATTAACGGAAAATCTTGCGAATTACAAGAGAGTATGTGCAAGGTATATTCTAGAACTTTGACACGTCATGTTTGTGCAGTAGCCTTTGTAGCAATAGTTACTGTGATCAGGAGGTGGCGTGTTTGTTTATCAGCAACCACACTCGTGAACGAGTCTAATTATATGACTGTGCTGATTTTAAGCCTAGCTGTCTCACGCTCAGATGCGTCTCCTCTCGATAAAGTGTAAGTGTACCTGTTGTACCTGAAACATAGTCCATTTTCGAAGGTGGTTCATTGGGAAACGTTGTCTCACATTCAATATTGGTACCTTGGCGGGTCCTGATATTGCAAGTACGTACCTTCATCATAAACTTTTATATTATCGCTTCACGTTCTTGCGCAGATACACAGTCAACATGCAAGTATATAATTGAAACCATAGCCTAATTAATTATGACCTATACGCTTGCTTTTGTATTTAAGAACAGTTGAACGCCGTTCTCGATCATACTCTGCCATCGATCCGCAGGGTCGGGAAAGCTGAATGCTCGAATTTCCTCTGATGTCATATTTAACACTTGGCAGATCACTATGGGAAACATAAGCATGGAAATGTTTGTCTCTAAGCGAATATTGGTTTTATTTACTTGCCTCCGCATGTGAGAGAGCTCGACATAACCCAGACGCTACAAATCGTACCATGCTTTTCATTGATTAGATGTTTGCTATTAGCATCAGGTGCTGCTAAATAAATAGACTGTCCTCACAAGGCCAACCTTATATGTGAGGTACCTGCTTAGATATAATGTTCTCCAAAATATCATTGGGACACATAGCCCATTATGTTTACGTCTCTACATCTAACGCCAACTTGTATACAAACATCCATTGTTCGTTTGCACCACAAAATGGTACAAAACATGTCACCTTCACAATTACATTTGTCTGGTAATTTAAATAATTCCCGCATTAGCCGCAAAATTATTTTTGTTACACAGTACTAGTATGGTTTTTAGCATCTTTATATAAAAGTCCACTGCAATCTCTAATAATGACATATGCTTCCATGCAGACTCAATTGGTCTGCAATTACATATACATATGAATGCAAAATATGTCCTATGAGGAAACGTTATTGCGATCTATAAGGGTTTTTGGTTCGGTGAGGCGAATGTTCTCAGTTGGTCCTGAATCCCTAAAAGCTCTACTCCTGATACTGAATTGGCAATTAGTGCTACACCTACCCCGGCAAGATGGAATTTACACTTTGATCATCTGATCTGGCAAGGATGAATCTTAAGTAGGCCACAGCGAAATTCTGTTTTATTCCCAATCGCAACCTCTTCACGCAAACCATGTACCGGTACTTAAAAAACCCCGATGATTAAATTCGACACGAATGATTACAAACAGAAAGAAACGATTCATATTAGCCATTTTGTTTCTCCACAGGGCGTGTTGACATGCATATTTCTTTAACAGCAACATGACTATGCAGGTTACTAACTACAGATGTGCTGAACGGTTCAAATAAAATGTGTTTGTCTCATGATTTAACATACAAGTCATGAAGGAAATTTTAGTACGCATTCTTTTATTAAAAACTCATATTAAATAAGATACCCCACACTTAAGAATATGAATAGACAGCCAGTTATATCTGATATGGACTAATTAGAATTAACCCTATTAAGATAAATTATTGTACTGGGTGTAAAGCTAGACGTTTGGGGATATAGTCACTTTTTTTTTCATTCTCCGTTATCTACTTTTCAAACATCATTCGTGAAGGACAAACATCTCAAACTGCTCCTTTTAATGGGATGACCGATTCTAATAATTGAATTCATTTCCGCTAATAACGCTGACGCATTATTATAGATTTAATACAACACGAAGAAAGAAAGAAAACTAAATTAAGCATTACATGTAATATAATTACAGTACGTGTATTCGACCTTAAAATATATACCGTGCAAATATTGACAGGCTAATTGCAACTCTGTATCATTGGTCCTGTGAACACTGTATAAAGAAATGGAGCTATTACTTGCTACAAGTTTGCTTTTAAAATTTTCTCTTTACATCACCGAATTGTCAACTCATAAACGTGTGCTTGTCTGTTTGTGCGTCTGTGTGTTTGTGTGTGAGACAGAGAAAGGATTTCAATCAAATTATACACCCAGTTTAATTTATTTAGAAGAACGAGATAATAATTTGTATCGTTATTTTATTACAACGCTGACAATTAATCAATGTAAATTCATCACGGATGTTCATATTATATACAGCCTACTGTTGAAATATAACCTCATGATGAAAAGTATTTTTATATGCATATTAATGCGCCATTGGCAGATAACAATTCACACACACACACACACACACACACATACATACATACATACATACATACATACATACATACATACATACATACATACATACATCGTTAAAATATTTCCAAAACTATATATATATATATATATATATATATATATATATATATATATATATATATATATATATATATATATATATATATATATATATATATATATATATATATATAATTTTGTTCTTTTGCAGATATTATGACAAGGGCTTTGCTAAATATTTAACATGTAATGCATCTATATCGGATTATCCAGCCGGGATGTTGATTGGTTCAAAAATGGGAATATTATAAATACTACAGGAAAAGGACGTCTAGAAATAAAACAAGACAATTCCTACAAGGCAAAATCAATATTCGGTGTGTTGACAATTAACAAAGATAAAATGGACGATTCAGGAACGTATGTGTGTCGAACATCAGATTTAATAACCACCATACATAAAGTTGATGTACTGAATAGAATGTACAACTCAATCTATCTATCTCTCTCTCTCTCTCTCTCTCTCTCTCTCTCTCTCTCTCTCTCTCTCTCTCTCTCTCTCTCTCTCTCTCTCTCTCTCTGTATGTCGGGGCCTCGAGTGGCCTAGTGGTCTAAAACGCTTTCCGTTACGGATCATTGGCGTCTCACCTCTGTCTGCGTTGATTCGAGTCAACGATTCGGCTAATGTAGTTATGTACAAAAGCTTGCTAGTAGATTATCGTGGGTCGGTGGTTCTTTCCGGGGGTTTTCCCCGAGTTCTCCTCCACCAATAATACTGGCCGCCATGTATAGCCTATCGTGTGCTGAAAGATGGCGTTAAACCCTAAAACAACAACAACTATTCTCTCTCTCTCTCTCTCTCTCTCTCTCTCTCTCTCTCTCTCTCTCTCACACACACACACACACACACACACACACACATGTATTTGTCATTTTAAGAAAGCGCATTTACACGGTTGAAATTGTTGTGTTCAATTAGCATAACCTTCAAAGCTAATATTTGGTAAATCAAAAAACAAATACGCATGAATGGAATATTAGAATCGAACTTTGTCAAATGAATGTTAAGAAAATGTGTGTACATTCTGTCTAGTTTGGAATTATTGCATACTTCCATCATAATACACAAGCAGAAAACACCAGTTACACAGACGATTTATTAGTATATGCTTTCATCAAATTTCCGGCGCTAAAATAATTGATGTCTTCCTACGGCATTGTATATAACATCTGCAATATGCATTTGTATTAGACACTTGCAATAAAAACGTCCACAGCAGTAATATAAAATGTATTAATCCAGGGATATTTGGACACTGTTTACGTTGCAGTTATAAAAAGGATTATATAAGAATGTTTATATTACAGTTACCAAAACGGTAAGATATGGATTAAACTACCTGTTTACAAGTACTAGATTAGAAATATACAGCTTATGAAGTGGTGGGAATACAGTTTCCATTGGCAAGGACTTTCCGTTGTCAGTTTCTTGTCAATGTATTCGAAAACTAAAATAAAATACCAGTCTGTGAACTGTTTATCTTATCCCTCAGTGGAAACTCCATAGGTCTACCTTGCTGGTCGTCGGTTAAATGGTTAAGTAAATTTACATTCCCTTAAGACTCTGTGAGCTTCGCCTAATCAATATCTTCAATGTAGAGAGAAGTAATTAATGAAGTATATAGAACGAGTTGAAATCCTGGTGAGTTGGGTGAAAAATATGTAAAGCCGAGAAAACAAAATACGTGTGAAAAATATCGTCATCATCATCATCGTCGTCGTCATCGTCATCGTCATCGTCATCATCATCATCAGTTCCTTGACATAGTGGGGTCGTTGAGGCACTGTGCTGCTGAATATCTAACCCGTTCTCTCCACTTGTCTCGATCATGTGCCAATGCCTGTGTCTCCGCAACACTTTTCCTGGTCCATTTTGTGATGTTGTCAGCCCACTTTTTTCTGTCTACCTCTCCTTATGCCACCCTAGACACTGCCTTAAAAAGATAATATTTAATAAAGATATTACTAACTTAAATTAATTCATGCTTGTCCACTTCACCCATTACTCTCCCAATCAATCCATTGCTAGGCACTAAACTTAATATATATATATATATATATATATATATATATATATATATATATATATATATATATATATATATATATATATATATATATAGATATATATAATCGCCGAAATCATCGTGTTCTGGCTCAAACTTAAGAAGTATGGAAACTAAATGACAATGCAAATCAGTCTACTATATTGATATCCTATTTTAGAAGATAAAGACATAACCAATTCGTAATAATTAATGATTGCTGAAGTATGACACCCCGAAAAACACTTTTCAAATTGTCCCATCCTCTTACTGTTTCGACTCGTACTTAAATGAAGGAAATACAATTACCTGATCTTTATAATCAAACTTTACATCTAATAGTGACATAATTATAATTAGTCGTGTAAAATGGTGTATTAAATAAGGCATTATATCTTTGTCTAATTGAATACATGTATAATTGCGAATAATACCAGCCATTAAGTGAATGAAATCAACAGAGAGCAAACAGTTGCCTGACAAAATGAAACTAACTTACTCTTTATCATCAAATAATTTCTGGATCAGACTCCACTGAACCATATGATTAATTTACAAAGAGTGAAATCCATGATGGAGCCATACAAATAGTACTAAATTTGCAACATTAATCACGGCTTTTAAGAAATGCTATGCGTCATTTCCCGATGTTAAAGTTAGGGAGCAACGCCTACTTTTTCTACTAAGTGTTTAACGCTTGCTATTAAAAGACGTGTATTCCTTAGCTTGTATTATATAGCCCATAGTTTGCTGAAGATGACCAATATGCCTAATTATCGTCTGTTTTGTAAGGAGAAAGAGTGCTGGAATTATTTATATACTTCATGAATGCAACAAATTCTTAAAAAGTACAAGTTTTATCATTACGTGACGCTAATAGCTGATACAAATACTTGTATAAAGCTAAGCAGATTGCTGCTAGTAATATCGAATTCTTTTAGAAGTACAAATGAAGAATTTGATGTTGATTATGTTGCAAACCATTAGGCCAGCGCGAGTATCCTTAGCAGATGACAAACGGAAGCAGCCTCGTAAAATTTAAGACATGTCATCCATTGAAATTTGCGTTTGGGTCTCTCTCTCTCTCTCTCTCTCTCTCTCTCTCTCTCTCTCTCTCTCTCTATATATATATATATATATATATATATATATATATATAACTAGTTATGTATATTTGAATATTGACAGGATAATGTGTTATTTACATTTCGTAATAATGTTATTTATAGTTTTATTTCCGCAAGAGATATAAATTCCAATTAGTTTTGTTTCTGAGAGGCATTAGCGAGAAATCTAGTAATTATTATATAGGGAGTTCCGAGTTTAGATTACATTGCAGACAATGATGACTGAATATAATGTGAAGCATGGATTACATGTGCATATACTTGTATATTCCTATCTGTCAGCAATAGTGCATACATAGTTTGCTTGAATGCTACATTTCAATTACATAAATATGCCAATCTAATTCAGTGTGCCTCTAAAAAAAGTAATTATGTTTTAACTGACTTTGATACTTTAATAATAGTAATTTGTAACTTGTTTCATGGTGTTTTATCACTACGAAATCTAACTCGCATGTTTTCTGCATCTGTAAAAATTGCTTAGATTCAAATCTACTTACAACTATCCACGCACATAAAAAAATGCATTAGTATTCGCTTGGAAAATGATATAATCACACGGTCAAATATATATTTATCGAAGCTAAACCAGTATAATCAATATCAAGCAGAAGATAGTCATCGTATCGTAAGAAGATGAAATAGATTACGAAAATATTGCATCCACTCTAGCAAGTCCACAATACACTAGTGTTGCGTGTACATCTGACATATCAATATAATTGCACTAACTCCAATGAGTCTACCATCACTGTAAAGCGATGTTCACATCAAAGACGAAATCTACTCCAGGACTGATAAAGAAGTGAGGACTATAGAAACTACTTGCAAATGTGTGGACGCGCAACTCTTTTGAAACGTGACACGTACAGTTCCAGAGCAAGACTTGGCCTGATCAGCCATTCGCTCCGACATATAAACCAAACGAGTCAGCAATATTATGTAATCTTCGAACTCGAAACATGAAAAAACAACAAGCAGTAACGAAATACATAAACAAGATAAAAAGTCAATAAATCTTATTCAATTCATTTATTGATTTATAATTTCTAACCCGATTGTGACCAGGGTGTGAATAGCACCTGTATTATCTGCGCGTCTGATGCTTAACGGAAGTTTTCATACTAACTCGACACCATATTATACACAATTCGGGCAAGTCTTTTTTCCGCAAATTGAGTGACGTCATTGCTCCTATTTGGTTACTCCCGGATACTTCCGTCAAATATGGTAAGGTTAAGAGTTATATCCCATTGCAACACATAGAATCTACCTTCTATGTACATACATGCGTATTTATGCATCCGCCCCTTTGCTGAAATGGACTTGTCCAGAAACTGGAAATTGATCTCGAAAGTCCGTTAAGCATCAGACGCGCAGACGATAAAGGTGTTATGGATACCCTGGTCGCAATCGGGTAAAAAATTATAAATCAATGAATGAATTGAGTAAGATTTATTGACTTTTTATCTTGTTTATGCTTTTCGTTACTGAAATCGGCAGGGGGGGGGGTTACAAACAAACGGGGATGTAAACACATACTATAATACTTTCCGACTAAATTAATGTATAGTAATGATAGTGAACTGCCACACTTAATCATGGACAAGAGTCAATTAAAGACAGTTTGGATTGTATCACTGTATTACATAAACACATTTTGCAGATCAACATTGTTTAAATCAATTGGTACATCAGCACATTCAAGGTTGAAACTCATTGGACATATTGGAAATTGCTCTGAATATTCTAAGCTTATTTTTTACTTGTGGTTTGAATTTCAGAACTATTTCAGATTTAATTCACAATATATTTAACGTTTCATATTGTATTCTGTATCAATCAACTTTTTGTTGAAATATACTAAACTTATCGGTTTGCGCTCATTTTTGTTGCCAAATTTAAGAGTTTAAATTTTACACGTGAATATGTCTCGTAACTAATACTCAAACCATGTAATATGTATTATATTTTCCTTCGCGAGTAATGCTAATGCATCATTTCTTACCAAGTAGAAAGGAAACTACTTATCATCCAGTTACTGCGTTACTGGACAGATGAATTCAATATGATTAACGTAGAAGACTTACGATTCCAGTATATTGATACAGAAATTACATACTATGCTATTTTATGTCAGCATTCTTTTTGTAGTATTTAGCAAATTGGTATGTACGATATTAATATGTCCAACATGATATATGAATGCTAAATAAATAGGATGGTATTTCGTCGTTTAAAGGATACAATCTTTCCGAAAATAACCCAATACATCTAAACACACACACACACACACACACACACACACACACACATATATATATATATATATATATATATATATATATATATATATATATATATATATATATATATATATATATATATACATATATATCTATATATACATATATATCTATATATATATATATATATATATATATATATATATATATATATATATATATATATATATATATATATATATATATATATATCATTAGCTTGAAGAGAAAAACGTAATAAATCAGTTTTGTTAGAATTTCCTTCTCGCATTATTGTAGAACGTTTGAACATTTGAGGTGCAAACAATTCCTCTTGGTGTCCTTGTTTTTTCTCTACCGTTTCATAAAAGACATAACATGACATGAACGAAGGTGATACATTATAGTATCTGAAATCCTAACACATTCAGCAGAAATTCTAAAACAATCTGCATACCAGGGCATGTCACTTTCCATTGCACTGGCTCCTGGGCAGATTTGCTTCGCCCTTGTCGATTTGAAACATATACAAGTTATTTTCCATTAAATCGCCTTTCTATTACAATTTGTATGCCGTGTTTTATATCTATATGATATCATTAAAATAATGAAGAATGCAATTGTATTGAAAAAATGAGATCAAAGGCCTTATAGAGCATTGTGACAGAGACGTAAGATAATCAAAGAGCTGAAAAGAACAACGGAACTATTTGTCAGTGAAGACGAGATGTCCACTTTTCCTATACATATATCCCCACAGTCCCATCTGTAGAAAATGTTCTTGCCTTAAAGTCTTTACATAGTCGTAAGGTAAACGGCACCACGTGATCCCGACGCTAGTGGATGACCAAGAACAAGTGTATTAGTGTTTATTTCGAACCTCTAACATAACGCAGATTGTATTGAATATCATGACCACCTGAGGAAGATATCGATTACTTTTTGTAATTGCTTTGATGTATTTTACTATTTTTGCGATAGACACTAACAGTATACGTTGTTGAGTTGTCAAATCTAATATTAACATGTACTTAGTCTTGCCCTTCCATAATTGCCTATTAACTTTCAGAAATATATTAAGGTTTTATTCCAAACAATGCACACGGAATTACTAGTTTATGAATTGAAAAACCACTCGGTCAAAAATTAATAGACTTTTTTCCAAATAAACCAACCACTTGAATTAAATAATTTGATTAGAAGCGAATTTCAACCCAATCTTGTTACAACATAATGCTTAAGACATCAAATGTTTAAGACCAACTGGATAGCTATTATATAAACATCAGTTATGCGACGAACTAAGACGCAAAACAGATTCTCAGATGAAAGTCAAAAGTTCATTCTTCTGGAAAATAATTACAAGTTTGTTACCAATTGGCGCATGATAAAATATTACTTCGTCACGATTTGACCTTGATTCCGATTAGTTAAACTTACTACGTGAAAGATAACAAATGTTGTTGATATCAATGAAATACAAAAATTGAAAGGTTCATAAGTTCAAACATCTTAACCCAATTCTAGAGAAGATCATGTAATGGAATATGTTTTTAAAACTACCAAACAAACAATTTAAATTAAATATACATAACAATATCTTATGTTCAAGTTGTCGAACGTTGTCTAAAATTTCATTTAAGTATATCAACAAGACATACCCCAAAAACGTACTTTTTAAGTCTTAAAACTCTATGATGAAAAATAACCGGCCTGGCGAATTCTTGCGAGAGCGCACTTCCTGATGAACTATGACCTTATCTGTACGGGCACGTAATGCTAAGAAAATTGCACAAACTGAGGAATAAATAAATCATTCCGTCCACGTAAACTATATAAAATGATATAAAAGTAAATAATTCAGATTATCAGGTATATGTCATTCCGTCCACGTAAACTATATAAATGATATAAAAGTAAATAATTCAGATTATCAGGTATATGTCATTCCGTCCACGTAAGCTATATAAAATGATATAAAAGTAAATAATTAAAATTATAAATTGAATTAAAGTTTTATATTAGCGTCATATAATATTCATAAACCCTATGTATTTGGTGATTTCCGTAAACCTACTGGCTTAGATAAAGATAATTGCTAAGTTGTGCTTTAATGTCAGATATACTACGTACATTGTTTTATTAGACCTTTGTATACTTGTATAAGACGGACAAAACATTTTAGATAGATTATGGATGATAATGGTATCAAACGATTGTAATAGTCTAAATGAACACAATTTCACAAGACATAAATGCGCGTATCGAATACTAAATCATCTAATTATAACAACGTTACATTACATAAAAGCGTGGATTGGAATCAATTTGTACATAACTGAAATGATTATTTCCATCCATTTAGCAATTTCTTGCCAATAATTGACTTCTGCTAATTGTAAGTATGTTGACACAGACATTATATCACCATTAGAAACGGATATTTCTGTTTGTCTAATTTACAAGAAAACATTCCAATAACCACAAATTGCCACCGATCATTTTATGTATCTGCAACGCGTTTATTAATTCCTGGTGGAAACCAGAGTCATGAAGGTGATCATACTGCATCTAATTAGGCTAATCCCAACAGTAAATCTTAACGCACATGCAAAACACTTGGTGTCCAAAACATGCGTGACTTTCATAAATTTGCTAAAAAAAATTCTTCAATTTGCTAACAACATTTAAATAGTTTGCACTTATAGGAACTCTAGTGATAGTACTGTTGGGTTCATACCATGCCATAGGAATCTTAAAACAAATTATTTGCTGCCAACTAAAATTAAGCATTGTGAGCTAAACATTAAACATCTTTGTAAAGTGGCTATAGCATTCGTTTGGACATACATTAAACCTCAAGGCAGATCAATAAACACAAAATGCGACCTTTACCTTTCTTAGCTGTACAGTGTCTACAAACTCGATATGACTAATTTAACGCCATAGGGAATTTGTCTCTCAATGAAGAATACATCGCTTATTTTCAATTTATTTCAATAGAAAAACAAAAAAAAAATGAAATATGCAAAACTCCAAATAACCCTTTAAAGCAAGACAGGAATTGCTGGTATTATGGAAAAATAACATTATCAACCAGCTTCCAAACCTCGGTAATCTCAAGGAACGTGTAGTAACATCATAAACGAGTTTTTCCAGTCACTCATCTTGGCATGCCTTGACTCGAAGTAGTATAACATATCAATTCAAATTTAAAATGGAATTTAACAGAATTAAAATCAAATCTATTTCGTCAATACACTTTTTAAAAAAAAATTATTAACCGTTCTTATTGTATGCTTTTGATTATCTCAATAAGGTATCTTAAGTCTACAGCAAATTCCACCTTCAAAATTAGTGAGAAAATTAAATTACATCTTACTGGAAGAAAAAAATTAACTTTGACAACCTACTACACAAACAAATAAATATTTTTCTTTGTCTCAACGTATTTTTATTTGCCAGAGTGTCAACAAGTAAACCAGTGTATGTATGTATGTATGTATGTATGTATGTATGTATGTATGTATGTATGTATGTATGTATGTATGTATGTATGTATGTATGTATGTAGCTAGGTAGGTAGCTAGGTAGGTATGTAATGTATGTAGATTTTAATTCCGATTTTCAATACTATCTCCTCTTAATTAACATCTACTCAAATTCTCAGTATCAGATCATTTACGTTTTAACTCATAGATCTCAAAGTTACAACATTCCAGTGCTTTAGAGGCAGTAATTATAATGTAAATCATTTCATTCTGTCAAATATTTGAGAAGCTCCTAATAATGTTACATACTAGATTATTCTTTGCCCGTTAACTGAATGCCAACGTGTATAAACATGGCTTTATTAACATCCTCTATCTGCTATCTGACAAAATGCAGACATTTTATTGTCTTGCAGCATCGGTGACAAATAAATCAACAGCCACGGAGACAAGATATAAAATCATTTTACATGTCCTCTTTTCCATCAGCAGTCTGTAGTTCTGTATATGACGTAAATGGTATAATTCAGATAAATTTAGTGCCACATGTATGTAAGATTGGTAATGACACTCACAACCGTTTTGTACCCAACATGCAATGGAATTACTGAGAGCCATCGTTCAAAGGAGCACGAAACTGTTTAGTTCTCACACGAGGTAATACTCAACATTGAGCCAATTATTTGTTTTTCTTCCTCCTGTCGTTAGAGTCTACCTTTAGTTGCCTGACTAATTATAGCCAAGATGGTTTTAGGGGACAATAACTCGTTGCGTCAACTATACGTGCATTCAAACATAAATATAAAGACCCATATTGTGAATCTAGTATATACAATTTCAGTAACATTGAGGTTGGTTGTTTGTCCGTACAAAAATAGGAACTTTGTTAAAAGTTACTATAATCTATTTCTTAAGATTACTGTTCAATGCGTTCATATAACTTGTTTACATTTCCAATGATAAAAACACGACAACGAGGGGAAATTAAAGGGGTTATCATTTTGTATCCTCGGAGTGATATTGACTTGGCACAAATGTTCTGTACAGGTTCTCATAGGCTAAATGTATGAAACTGTTGGCAAATGACATGGTACTGAAACAGCATTTGTTTTTGTAGTTCTATTTGTTTTCTTGATACAAGTTTATTTACAGATTTTGCTAGGGATCATTAGACATAAAAGCCAACTTAGATGGTCCGAAGAAAAATACTTTTAGATATATTTGGGAGCCTGTCTACTTGCAACCCACATTTTGCAGAAGCAGAAGATGGCCATGTCGTTGAATAAAGCATAACATAATGTTTAAAACAAGCAGGACTCTCTTGTAAGATATGATATTAATCCATTTCGATGTATTACAATCTAAAATGTCTAGAAAAGGATTTCATTTAAGAAGCTCAACATAAAACGAGTCCAAAGAATGGTAGTTGAAACATGTCTTTATAAACTTATGATCACTTTAAAATCTCAGTTACATTTGATGACCAATCTTGTCTTTAGAAGACATATATTTGAAGCAAACATTGGGGTCCGCTTTTTCTAGAAAGTTCCATTACGAAATGGATATCATCATACCCGCTTACCGTTACGGATCACTGCCATCTCACCTCTGTCTGCGTAGGTTCGTGTCTTAGGCTCAGCTAACATGGGTGCATACGAAAGCTTACCAGTAGGCTCTCGTAGGTTCGTGGATCTTCCCGAGGTTTTACAAGGATCTTCCTCCACCAGTTATACTTGTCCGCTATATATAGTCTATCTTTGGCTAACAAAACCCAAAAAGCAACCACTTCAAACATTACAGAAACATGCTTAATGAGAGAGACATTGGTTAGAAAATTGGATCAAATAAATGGAAGCCTCTGCCCCGACAAACAATCTTTCGAAGCCAAAACACCAAGATCAAGACTGATTCTTCGAATGTATGACAGACAGGAAAGTTTTCACATACCATTAAAGAGATGATAAAGAACAACCTCGGCATACAAGGAGTTCATGAAGGATGATGAACCAAATAAGGAAGAAAAAAAATACCCATTTCCGGATTTATAATTTTATAATAATATAGCCTGGAAGACAAGATAAAATACGCGAAGCAGGCATTGCCCTTATTACAAAGAGAATCGAAACCTGATAGAGTGGAAACCGATAAATGAAAGATTGAACTAAAGATTTGCTGTTGTTGTTGTTCCATGGTTTAAAGCTATGTTTCAGCTAAAGATAAACATACATGGCGGCCAGTATAAATGGCAGAGGAAGAAGCTGGGAAATTTCTGGAATTAAGAAGGTACCCACGAGAAGTTACTTGCAATTGCTGTTACACTGGCCGTGCATGAGACTCGGTCCCACACAGGCAGAAGTGAGATGGTAGTGATCTGTAAGAGTAAGCACTTTAGACCACTCGGTTACTCCGGGCCGCCTAAAACTTTGTAAAGATTTCTCTACGTTTATGCCATGTACTCACAATGGAAATGTTTGTAAGGGTTATAATACTTACTCTGAAGAAAATTATGAAGAATGAGCAAGAGAGACAAAACTATATTACCAAACGCAAACATTCTCACCGTTTAAATTCTTGCCAACCACAATTTCACACTTGATTTGAATTCCTGGAAGCCAAATTCAAGCATAATCAGCTGGAATGTTCCAACATTTGCTCATTGATTAGATTGGAAAAATTTGGGAAGGCCAAAAATTGAGTAAAAGGATCTTTATCAAAGCTTTTACTAATGTGTTACATTTACAATTGCCTCTGGAAACCTTGTTGACGCACACATTATTGTGGCCAAGTCTTGGTTACCTGATTTAATCTTAGGTGAGGGACCGTCACAGTCTACAGTAATTCTGATAAATGGTTCATCAAGTACAGGACTAGTTTGAAGAAAAGCCTATTCTGACTGGGTTCTCCTATCATTTGCCAAGTATAACAAGTTCTACAGTATTTACAAATATCAATTTTATTTGTTGTTAAATAAATATGAGTCGAGATGTTATAATAATTTGTATGAATCACTAAATGACCAGCGAAATGAGTTTCATGGACCAGATTAAGCATTCCCTGTCTGTACGTATTTGAAACAACAATTTTGGTAGTTAACGGACCACTCGTTACCTACAGGTCACCATTTTCTCAAATGAATTCCATTTTGTAGTGAAATAACAGATAGGAACTTCAGTGACATCAGTTTCACTAATGACCCTTTCAAACAAACAGCATAGCACGGGATATTTTTCCTTCCTTACGACGAGATGATTGTGTTTTGTTGCCCTAATTGGAATAAGGCGAATTATTAGCAAAAAAGTATCACTGTGATCAATACCATGTGATTGATCCAAGCAAGAAGTGAAAGTGACCTCGTCAAAGTCCTGCCCAACAAAGGTTTTTAGAATGTGATCAAAAGTGGAAATCTTTTTGTACATCCTTCACAGGAAATGCACGTTCCCACTTCAAAAACGAATTCAAGTTTTGATATAAAGAAACATATTAAGTTAATAGCACATTTTAGATAAGAAGATGTAGACAAATAATTTTCTTATTTTGAACACTTTGCTAAACATTTCAAAGGGAAAGGCGAGCATTGAGCTTAAATATTACAGTGTAAACATATATATATATATATATATATATATATATATATATATATATATATATATATGTTCAATCCTGTCAGTACAGCAGGATGCTGACTATGACATGGGGAAGGAAGTCAGCCCTAGAGGTTATAATATAACCCATGTTTCTTATCGGCAAATATTCAGAAACTATAAACTATATTATTGAGAATTAGGAACCATTCATGTTGAAGGATGTTATAGCACTCTTGGATGATTTGGCCAATCCCATTCCACTTAAATTGCTTACATTTGTCATCTGACTTAGTCTAAGGACTCGTGATAGTCGGAATAGTGCTTCTTTACACTCTGAGGGCTTTCATTTTTGACTAGTCAGCGATCAAGTTAGAGATGAGGTTGTAGTTAATTCATTTGTAACTGACACGGTATGTTTTGGATCAAAAAATCGATATTATTGAAAAAGAATTCACTGATGTATACCCATCGTGTGAAGCTCTTGGAGCTATTCTTAGAAAGATATTAAGAAGCGTTTATAGAATGTCATATATATATATATATATATATATATATATATATATATATATATATATATATATATATATATATATATATATATATATATGGCTCATCGGTATATCTGTGAACATAAAATATTTTTCAGCATCGGCATGAAGTTGATGCAAACCAGTTGAAAGTTTAATTCCTGTTGTTATGTAAAGTTTTGCCAAGACAACGATTTTTCTGTTTTATTTGTTTGTCTTGTCATTTTATTTGCTTTTAAAATAATATAAACACTTACATACATATAAACATATACATACAAAACACAAGTCCTAATGAATAAAGTTCTGAATAAACTTTAGTCGTATTTTTTTAACGTATTGGCCTATAGTCTCGAATGTATTAATGTAATAATGGTCCGAAGTGTAATGATGTGCCAAACGTCTTTTGATGAATCATAATAACATAATCCATTCGATCCTTTCTTAAATGCATTCTAATTCCTTACTATTGTCTCTGTCCAAGAATATCAATTGAAAACTGTAATTACTAACGTAAATAAATAATATCAGCCCAAATTCCAATACCACTGGCATTACTGCATAAAGTAAAACTTTTTAGAGAATCATGATTATAAAGGACTCTAAACATTTTCTATAAAAGTAATACTCAATGGAAATTTCCATTCTAGAAGATTATGTTACCAAACATTATAATATAGAATTTGCTAAACATTAGTAATGGTTCAGAATGATGGCCGCTACCGCTTAACCAACATGAAGAAGGTGTTCCGATTTTGTGCTGTTTTTAATGATATATGTGCTTGTTGTCTATCGTCGTCTACAATATATGTTTCTTCATCGCCCCTTTTTTAGAAACGTGAACAATTATATTTTGTCTCAACTGTCTTGTTCAACTTCTACAACGCCCATTGTTCTTGAATAAACTGGCACGTGATTGCCAGTCAACTGTCAACCAAGCAAACCTAACAACTTGCATACCTCATACAGCAGACAAATTAAACAACTGCATGCTTTTATTACTTGAAAACCATGCCTCAGCCACCAAGTGCAGAGTATCAATTCAAACGTCTTATCCGTGGTATTGCAGTGGTGTTAGGGACCAGTCTCGCATTGCTAAAAGAGACTAGCGTAAAGCGGAAATGCTTTGGCTTTCCACCATTCACTATTCATTAACAAATCTATGAAGCCACTAAGAAGAACGTAACAAACATAGTCCATTTAGCCAAATTATCCCACTACAGTACTAAGATCACAGAGAGTTCCAGCTGTAAAGAGCTCTTCGAGATTACTATAAAACTAATGACGAGCAACAATGTACACCACTTCCATATACCATCTCTTCAGTAGGCCTTCCGAACCTGTTTGGAAGTTATTCTGTGACAAGGTACAAACTATTAGATATACGTTTGACAACACAATTTCAATTAAAACGTCGTCATCAAACAGTTGCGGTATGGATTTAGTACGGACAATTGTAATGAAGAGTCCACCAACGTCATGTGAACTTGATCCAATTCCAACATCACTGATAATTGAGTACTTATATTCAATATGCCTTCATTAACTGATGTCATTAATAGCGCTTTCTCTTCCGGGGAATTGCCTTCCTTTTTCAAAACTGCCATTGTAAAACATCTGCTGAATAACCCAAAACTCGACCATAACGATTTAAAGAACTACCGTCCTGTTTTTAATCTCCCGTTCATATAAAAAAAAAACAATCTTAGAAAACGAGAGAAAATCTAACCCAACTTGTGTCTGATCTGAATTTCTTTTAGCGACGTGCAGTCTGCATATCTTCCTTGACACTGTACTGAAACTGCTTTACTGAAAGTAGTTAATGACATTCTCTCTGCGTTTGGATAGCGGAAAGATTACAGTCCTCACCCTCCTTGATGTGATGCTGCGTTTGATACAGTAGACGTTGATATATTGCTCACGGTCACCAGCAGGTTTTGGCATTCACAATACAGCCTTACTCTAGTTCACCTTCTACTTAGTCAACAGGACACAAATCGAATAGACAAAAGAAATACACTCCATTCCAGTTGATATATCTTGTGGCGTTCCACGGAGGTCTGTTCTTGGACATGTTCTCTTCATTCCATACACTCAGCCGCTCTCACGTGTCATAGATCATCATCCATTATCTCACCAATTATACCCTTATGACACTAAATTATACACATCTAGCCATCAAACTCAAGTTGATGCTACAATCCAAGGAGTAGATATGTGAATTTCTGATGTGAAGAAATGGATGACATGTAACAAGCTGCAGATGAATAATTATACAATTGAGGCCATTCTGATTACAACACAAAGATTTGCTCATTCACATACGGTAATTTAAACAACAAATATCAGCAGCACCAACATTACATTAACACAGTCAGTACGAAACCTAAATGTTGCTCTGGAAAGTTATTTCACACTGCACCAACATCTCATGAACATATGCAAGGCTGCATTCCTTGCGATGACGCTACATTCGCAAATATGTTTTAGTTGATGCCACTAGAACACTTGTGTGTTCATTGGTACTTTCAGGACTGGACTATTGTAACTCAGTTATGTCTGGTTCGTCTCAATATCTACTCTAGACATTCCAAAAAGTTCAAAACACAGCTGATTGGATCCAACATCAGATACACCTCCTCGCTGCTCTTTACCCTACAATAGCTATCCATTCGATCCAGAATCAAACACAATTTGTTTTCTCTGTACTACGTTGCACTGACGGACTCTAGATTAGCTGCCAACATTGGCCCATACTAAAAATAAAGGTTTACTTTTATTGATAATTATATTAATACAGAGTATTGTACGTGTCAGGTAGAAAATGAACTTGACTTCGGTCCAGTACAAACTTTCCAGAGCATAAAATCATGGGGAAAAAAACTAATAAATAATACAAATTAAATATACACACCAACTTGCAATTGCGCAAACCTTTATATTTAAGTGATACTTGTCCCACAGGTGATTAAAGATAAATAACTAATATTTGCGCGTTTCAAAACCTTTTTGTATTGATGCCCTTAAAAATGAGGGAAAATATTGGAATGTCAAGCCACGTTCACGTAAATGTTTGATTCGCTTGATATGAGACTCCATGCTTGTAACAGTATTATATAAAGCTGATATATTCATTCTTATCATGTGTGTCAATCATATGATTTTTTAGGTATTCAATTTTGTATCTCACATGCAAAAATAATCCCGTATTTTCGTGTAAACGTATAACCTGTACTATTTTTCTAACCAGGATGCACATTTATCCTTAAACTGTTTTACTAACCCTGGTACACTTTCATCTGTATCATGTTTGTGTATTAACCCTGGTACACTTTCATCTGTATGATGTTTGTGTATGAACCCTGGTACACTTTCATCTGTATGGTGTTTGTGTATGAACCCTGGTACACTTTCATCTGTATGATGTTTGTGTATGAACCCTGGTACACTTTCATCTGTATGATGTTTGTATCAATCCTGGTACACTTTCATCTGTATCATGTTTGTGTATTAACCCTGGTACTCTTTCATCTGTATGATGTTTGTATTAATCCTGGTACACTTTCATCCGTAAACTGCTTTTATTCACCCATATACAATTTCATCCGTATACTGTTTTTACTAAAAGTGTTACATTTTCATCTGTATGATATTTCATTACTATGGTCCACTGTTACTTTATAATGTTTTATTATCCCCGGTACACGCAACCATAGACTGTTTTTATTACCCTTGGAACAATTTCGTCTGTATCTTGTTTTTAATAACCCTTGTGCACTTTCATCCTAAGACTGTTTTTACTAACGCTAGTACACTTTCATCTGCATACTGTTTTTATTAACCCTGGTACACTTTGATCTGTATATTGTTTTTATTAACCCTGGTACACTTTGATCTGTTAGATGCTAATAAGAAATTCCTCACGCGGCTGCTGCTCTTATTCTGTCGAATTAAGTTTCTTGTGACGTTTTGAATGCGAAAGTTTGGGAAGAAATGCTGACGGTTTCACTTAATTTGAAAATACATTCAATGGCTAATGCGAACTGTAAAACGTTGATGACAATTTAAAATATGGATTTACCCACCATCTTCTGCTGTACTTCATAATATTGATTTCTCTAACCAAACCATGATAGAATATTTACACGCTATGATAATTAACACTACAAGTGTCCCTGGAGTATATAATAAACAATGATATATAACTTGTCTGGTACTGTTTTTCTTTGTTCAGTGTTGATCTCGCGATTTCTTCAAGCAAGTTCCATCTATATCAACACACTGGCTAAAAGTCTCTAATAAATAATTTGTAATAAAATGAGTCAGACTTTATGCCTTTTCTTGTTTGTGTTCAAAATTAATGATTTCACGAAATGATCTTGGTGATCCTTTTAAAAGTTGGCTTGATTTATGGTTATGTCAGTATTTAATTTTATCCTATTATTTATCTCATTTTTGTCATGTAACATTTTTGTGTTTGGAACATGTTCAATTGTTTGTGGTTTGTTGATATTAGTTTTTCCGATATGAAAGACCAGATCTGCAAATTAGTTCCTTCTGATAGTCAAACCATTCTGGTGTAATCTTCACTATCCATATATTCTGACTTGTATTAGCTCATAGCCCGGGTGTTGAGATCGTTTTATTTGGAATAAAATGCAAAGTACCTAGACATGTTATGGTCAATGGAACTGCTCTATTAGTTAATTTATTCTAATTAAAAACGTTAATAGTCTTCTGCTACGAAGCAAACGCAAGACATGATTCAAGTATCCTGTTTGGGTGATTTAATACCTTTATAACACTTTTGTCTCTCTACTCCATCTATAAGACTTTGAGAGTTGGTTGTGAAAATATTAGGTCAATGTGTGCTATATCAATATTCAAAATATTTTCATAAAAAAGAAAGTTCATAAAATGGCAGTACATAATTTAAAGATCAATTACCACCAGATAGTCAATTTTATGTCCAGATACAGTGATGACCACGTCTTCAATTTCTGAAAGCATTTACCTAGCACAACTGCAATCCGAATTAAAATTATATAACCTCTACACACCTTACACATTTCAAACCAAACCATAACATGCGGTCAGCATATATATTTTAATTTTGGAAAAATAAATTCGAGGATTGCAAATACTAATATCTGTTATTGGTAGTAACGGAAGTGTCTAATATACAAGATAATCAGCGGTATGTGACGGCAACTCTTGCATAGGTTACAAAAAGGTCGGCATATTTACTACGTATGCACCATACAAGATACTTACTATTATAATGCCTACGATTTAAATGATTTGAGAAGAAACCATAGAACCGAATTCTGTGAATGATACAGTTGTCATGTTAGTTGTGTATAGATGTTTGTATTATTGTTGTATCATATGCCAAACTTGTATTCTGCAATAATACATTCTGAATAGAAGTGGCTTTTCCAACAAAAAAAATGTTGCCTTAATATTTGGAAACAGGTACAATTATCAATAACTTTACATATCTTTAAAAATATTATGAAAAGCTGACTGTTATTATTATTATTATTATTATTATTATTATTATTATTATTAATGAAATGCTGGACAAAAAATTCTTAACATGTACAAAAACAAACAAAGAGAAAATATAAATTAGTATTATTATTTGTAATAATTATTTCTAAAAATTAGCGGAATTCAAACTGTTATTAATTTGTGAAAAGCATAATCAAAATTGTAATCAAATATCACTAATAATTGTAAAATATTTGTTTCAATAGTTTTAATTGTAATCTACAAATAAAAAAATACAAAGTAATATTGTCTCTTCTAAATGGTTTTTAATTATAACTTAGCTTCTACATGCATAAGTGAATATTTGTATTTCTGTCTTGGATGATACAAATATTACTACTACTATTCCAGTTAATATTTGTATGTAATCAACGAATCAACATTGCAAGAACTAAGTATATGAATTTTAATTTAAAAAATAAAGAATACAAATAGCTTCTGAAAGGTTTCTGTGATCGAGTCAGGCCTGAGATGTAGCTGAACAGATGTTCGGTTGCAACAGACGTATATACACCATGCCACACTTTTGATGATGTAATACTGACTACAATTGCGCGCAACCCCAATAACTCTGTAATCATCTGTTAATAGTCTATTTTTAAATTAGATAATTCTTTCAATTTGCTCATTACTCACTCACTCATATAGAAAACAACTGTATTCATAGATTGATTTGGTGTTTATGTTTATATGGTCATTACTTGTATGACAGAAACAAAGTCAAAACCAGGATATAATTCGTGGCAACACAACTCTGCAATACAAATATATGGCGCTATAGTTCCTCCTTTAATAGGTCAACACCTACTAGAATACAACATCATCAGTAAAATATAATCCAACTAGGCATATATCAAACATGTTCAACAGTTAGTTCCATTAGATATATTTCTGTTAATTTTGTGTCTGTTTTGTGTTTGCCTTTCAAAAGTCTTGCTGGCAATGGCTGGATGGTAAGCCTACTGGAGGAAAGGACCTGTATAAGCAACTGTCTACATAGTAAATATAATACTTGCACATGTCTCTACACAAATCTAAATTTTTTCCATTGCCACTTGCCCACGTTTCCTTCTTCCTTTTTTCTTATAGTGCACCTGTGTCCCTGAGTTCTATTCAAATGACACGTATCGTAGACGCATTTGGATGTAATGTCATATTTATAACTGTAATTGTAAATATATTATGACAGGCTGAATGCAGAAACCTTTTTAAGAATACAAATATAGGTTAAAAAATTCAAGTTATTATCTTCTGTTCAAATTTGTACGTTTCTTGCAAATTTTTGGTCTTGTCCTATTTTTGAATTTAAAGCGTGTTTCGCTTGTTTTGTTATGCTGTTGTAGCTTAAACGTGTCCTTCGACACATCTTTTTGTGTGTGTGTGTGTGTGTGTGTGTGTGTGTGTACTATAACTTGAAAAGGCTGAGTTCCAAGAGATGCAACTGTTAGTACCATATTTATAAGTCTTAGGTATGACTGAATCGGGTTTCTTAATTTTGACGCTTCTCTATGCTTTATACTTTACTTGTTTTGTTGAGCAAACGTTTGTTTTAGATTATCTAACGTTTCTTTCATGCGTGTTTCAGTATCACGCGTTTCACCTACTTGTTGTTTTGGTTAGTTGCACTCTGCTGTCTACTTGAGTCTCTTTCTTGACTTTTTTGTATATTTCTGGATCGTATTTACATATTTGTAAGGGTTCTCGAATGGCCCAGTGATCTAAAGCGATCATCATTCTGGATCACTGACATCTTACCTCTGTCCGAATGGTTTCGTGTCTCAGGCTCGGCTAATGATGGTACGTGAGACAGGTTACCAGTAGCTTCTCTTGGATCGGTGATTCTTCCAGTGGCTTTCAAGGGTTATTCCTCAACCAATTATACAGGCCGCCATGCATATCCTATCTTTTGCAAACGAATGGCGTTACATCCTACGACAACAAAAACAATATATTTCCAACACCGAAATATGCCGTGTTTTAAAGTATATTGATTGCTAATATAAGATAATCACGTCGCTTTTTTGCCTGCGGAAAGACATCTCCATTTTTCACAAATAACCAAACAGGAACAATGTATAACTCCTTTAGGAGACAGGTATTAACTTTGAGTGAACAGAGTCTGTTAGCACATGACTCTCTTGGGTGCTAATCTTTGGATTGCACCGAATTTAAATTGGAGGAATGGTCTACACAAGCCTAAATACTCACAACCCTCTAGATAAGAAGCGTGAACTTATAGGAAATTTGATGCAATACAAAACAATAGTCATGGCAAATGTATCCCATTCTGAAATGGAATATCTCTTTGCTACCTATGGTTTGGGCAGAAGTAAACAAATAGAAGGTTTTGACACACACCGTTCCTGTAATGTAGAGAAATAGAAACCAAAAGCGTCATAGTGCACTTTTCTGGCCTTCAAGATGAAATCTCAGCAGTAGAGGTAAAATAAAAACTTGAACAAATATTCGGTGTAACTTGCCGACACAAATACGAGCTACGGTGTGGAATATTAGCACATTAACATCTGGAATAAAAATATTTACATTCGCTGCAGATGGTGCCACATAGGTACCTACCTTCTTGTACACTATGGATTTCCTTCTAAAGACATGGTATATAGGCTCGGGATTGGATATAAAATGATCCCGCTGCCAAACAATTGGCCATATCCCATGACATTGTAAGACCCCTTTTGAGAAAAGAGAGCGCAACATATGCCAATAAGGCCGCAAACACCGCACCTGGTGGATAATCCGGTTATAGATGATCAGGGAGAGGGATTAGTCGAAGAAAGGAGGAATGAAGTAGAACTATATATTACTGTAATAGGTATAACATGCTGATGATCCAACTTCTGACATAACAAACATCTGAAGTAACGTTATCAGACGGGAATATAAAACGGAAGAACGTTAAACGGGCCAGGATATGTGGACCTATTTTCCATCTGTCCGATCACCAACACCACCACAGAGAAGAATTAGGAAATTACGTGAGTGTGTTTTGGCGTTTTAACGTATCTTTAACAACGTTTCAGTCATATCGCTACGATGTATGCAGATTGACAGTTCATAGTAATGTATATCAATGAGACATCATGCTGCAGACATGTAAAATGATTTCACACTCATGCGACAGAGAAATGTAGTTGTTTTGCTAACCTTACATTTTTTATATCAGTCTGGGCATCTCTGACCAGTCATCTCAGTCAAGGTGTCCACGCGCTCAGAACTACATTTAAAAAAGAAAACCCTTGTTGTCTTCTGCTGTGCCTGATGCAGTTGTTTAAAAATCAAACAACAACAACAAATATACAACAAAAACATAGCAAGTTCAGGTCAATCCATCTTTGAGCACACAATACAAAAACATATCGAGAGAGACAAAGACACACGCATACATATTAAGCATTTTGGCATTATGCTAGTTAGTTCCACACAGCAATATCAATTGTACCATATATGCAGGCCTAGCTCAGTACATATTCAGGTCAGTGTCATTAAATGTAGTTAAAGAAACCTAACTGGATTTGAATACGTTAAAATTATATACTGTTACATTAATGACACTGACCTGAAAATTAAATGTGCTACAGATATGATACGAATTCGCAATGCTGTGGGAAATGAACTATGAGAGAAATCGCTAATCCACGCATATAGACTATAGACCTAAACACTTCATAGCTTTCCTACTCTCTTAGCAACGACGGAAAACGTAGTAACATCTATAAATGTGATATGTCAAATATGCTTTATTCTAATTTTGTTAAGCATCTCCACTGTGCCCCATTTGAATAAAAGCTATACCTGCAATATTTAATGACAAATAATGCACTTACCAGCCAGAATGAATCATTTATCCGGCAACATTAATCATTGAACAAAATTCACTCTTGCCATATTTCCAAGACAGAAAAACGCAGTTTCATTGAAACGTTAAGCTTGAAAGTTTAGCACATGATAATCCGTTTGGGTCCGTATTTGGAGAACGTTTTATACACGGATAAGTTTACAATCAATAATAAGGGCAGTACAAGTATGTCACAAACAGTTCCACCTCTTCCAAAGTGAGGGAGAGTTCTATATGATAGTGACACGGATCACTAATTACCCGTGAATAAACTAAGCACGGACACTCATTATAAATGTAACTTTTCGTTATAATAATAATAATAATAATAATAATAATAATAATAATTTCATATAGCATCCATATATTAAATGTGATAATACCTCAGTAGTATGAACCATTTTATGTTGCTATTTGTTGGGCTCAAGCATATAAACTGTGTACTTTGGATGATATGGTCAGGACACAGTCCATATTAACATACTGGTATTAATGCACCGCATGCAAACATTTGCGCGTGAACTATATTGTATAAGTGAGAAGTTCTCTTTTTACTTTAAAGGATAATATTGGGTTAGAAAAGATATCTACATTGGGGGTTTTGACCTATACAAGGAAATCTGAGATGCAAGGGTTACATTATATGTGTCTGAACTCTGATAACCATCTTGAGGAGACAAATAATGTAACCAACTTCACAGACATTACCTTGCCTCGGTCCAAACCCCAACATATATTCTAATTGTCTCACCCAGTCACATAATCCTAACACCAAGCTAACCAGTTATAACACTAACCTCCTAATGCTGAGCTCCTGGCACGGCAGCTGTTACTACCATTTATATAAGTCTTTGGTATGACATGGCCGGGGTTCGAACCCTCAACTTTCCTCATCAGAGGCTGACCTTCTAACCATTTAGGCCACCGGAGTTGTGAAAATTATGTAAGGAAGCAACGAAAAGGGGAGGAAAGGCTCTTAGGAAAAGAACAAATATTGCACACTACATAGTCTTTTTTGACAAAGAAAGCACACACTCTGAGGAGGAATCCGAAGGACAGGAATACTCGTTAGATGATGAAGCAGAGAGCCAGGACAGGCCATATAAAAGCTTCACAACGTATACTCCCATGCATCTGAAACATGAACATCAGAGTACTTCTTCAAACGAGGGACTCAACCGCACCAAAGTGGAAGGAATCCCCATTGACAACCCCGTAAGTAACAAGAATTGAAGAATACTCAAGACGTAAAACAGGGGATCCAGAAAGCGAAGGAAATAAGATTGGCAAAACCGACAAAACATGCTTGACAAAGTAATGATGATATCGACATTACTATGGACGAAGCGACGGATCAGGGAGTGGAGAAGAAAAAGGAAGATGAAGAAGACATAGCGCAAGAATAGCCAGAGGACAAAACACCGAAAATGACGATATGAGATAAATGAAGAATCAGTATCATAAGTGATAAAATAATCTTTCAGTTACACAATTACTACAACGGTTTCATTCCATCAGCACTGGAAACTAAAGAAGAGAAAAATATCCACATGTTAACCCTGAATGGGTATAGTATAAAAATATTTTTTTTAAAAATCATCAAGAAACCATGGATTTTAATTTTACAATTTCAAGAAACGTAACAAATATTGATGAGAATACCAGAATATATATATATATATATATATGAAAAACAAAATGCTAATAAATAATAATAATATCAGTGATATCTGCCTCCCTACTCGATATATATCCTGACAGGTTACCATATATACGACTTAAAATATATTTTTAAAAGTATCAAAGAGTCTTGTTAGGAGGAACATAGTTTGTTTAAGTATTTATCAAGTACAATACCTATGAATATATATATATATATATATATATATATATATATATATATATATATATATATATATATATATATATATATATATATATATATATATATATATATATATATATATATATTGAATTAAGTTGATATATAACTACGTTTTTTAAATATGCGTTGGTAATATTGGAAGAACCTCAATCCGGATGGTACCAGAATTACTTTCTTTCTGGTTGGTATCGCCGGCGCGTGCTGGCCTCCCTACTCTTTATATGCCCTGAAACGAAAGCTTACATATGCAAAGATCTTTTAAGATATGTCTTCAGCTGAATATCATTTGCGACATTCTAAATTTATTTAAAAGGGGAAGAGGCTCATTTATCAACCTATATTGATCTATTACTAATAGTTTACCAAAATAATATCTCTACTAATGTTAAGTTTAACACTCACCTATAGGTACAAAACGAATCCGTGTTTTCTGCGGGATGTAAAAGGCGGTACATGATACTTAAATAGGAAGAATGAGAATTCCTCTTCATCGACCGTTTGAGTACGACCAATCTAAAATAATATAATAAAGAAGAAAATATAGAAATTAGAGAGAATCCTCTGAGCAATAATAATCATTGAATAAGATTGTATCGTCAAACTCATTTTTGAGCTTTTACGAAGAAGCTCATTCATATCTTTGACGGACACAAATACACATAAATACCCATAAAAGTTTTCGATCGCAATAGAGGGACACTTCCAAGGTCAATAGATTAACATAAATGAGAAATGACCACAAATAAAATAAAGATGACGTGATTCGGCACAGTAAACGTCCAAAGTGAGTGGACTAGTTAAAAACTAGTTTTCTGCGGTTCGTTCTTAGTTCATTGCACACATATACACATATTTTTGTGTGTCGTGATTACGTTTGTGTTTACTTCCTTTGTTAACTTAGAATTAGGACACAACATACTGTATTGCTGTGTAACTGACAAACACACTTAGAAGGCATTAAGAGCATTTAGAAGGCACTTGCAAACACAAAAGGAACTATAATGTTCAAAAGATTAATGTTACGGTAAAACGCATGTCCTGTAACTAGATCGCAATATACAATACGTTTCATTAGTAAATGTGAGTCACTTACATTAGGTAATTGTGAATACGTTTCGCTGCAGTACGTTTTAATTATGGACTTAAAATAGCCGACTATACAGAAAACAAAACTCGCTTATGAACTTACCCTCCACACATATTGTAAATTATGAGAACTTGAGGTAATACAAACCTGATTTGTGGAACAGACGTAGTCAACGGAATGAAGACAAACGCAGATATTGTAAATTTCTGGCTCTTTTGTTATGAAAGAAGGTAGTATAAAAGATTTTCGCTCTAAAGGAAATGACACACTAATTATAAAGATTTGGTACCATGTCCTATTTGTTTCGAATTTCTTTATTTAAGTGTGTTTGGTGATTACATGTGCCGTTAAACGGCCCCACATTATTATATGTTTAGGAACTTGATGTGTGCAATTTTCTTACGGCGTATAATTAGGCAACATTGCTCATTTGGTATCTGTTACCAAACTAAAACAAAATTTACACAACTGACAAATCAATATTGCGTGACAAAGATACATTTTAGAAAGAACTAACAGCAAAACCCGAATCCACTGAGAACAAATGATGTTAGAAAGTTGGTATTAACAACACTTTCATCATTGTATGTGGCTACATCACGCTCATGAAATGGAACCTTAGTGCATTTTCCAAAGCCGCAGGAAAGCAGGTGACCTGGTCTTTGTTCAACTAATGACCAATCGATTTCGAGTCAGACGCACTGCCAACAGAGTTACCGTGGTTCCCTAACGCGAGATAATATTATACACATGAATTTATCTACTACTCACAAATGATGACACCAAAGACTTTTTTGCATACTTTTAGAGGATGTGCGATTGGTCTAGGTGATATAGGGGTTGGTAGATCGTTCAGATCTCCAATCTATAATACGTGCAAAAACATTTTATTGTAACCCGTATAATAACACTGTTTCCCAATATATAATTTCAGTCTATACTATCACATATCCAAATGTTGGTTCCACGGATAACACGTTCCTTTCTGTCTGTGTATGTGTACCTCCATCTCTCTCTCTCTCTCTCTCTCTCTCTCTCTCTCTCTCTCTCTCTCTCTCTCTCTCTCTCTCTCTCTCTATATATATATATATATATATATATATATATATACTGTAGTTTTTTCTGCTTTTTGTAATGATGACTAAGGTTAAGGTTAATTTAGATAATCTGGTGATAATCCCTATTAAATTGTCAACATTTGTGTCAACTATCCTAGAGATACCGATGCGTATTGCATTATTCACCGTCAATCTGTAGGACCATCGGAAAAGCGCACATAAATAATTAAGTTTATAAACGATCTATCAAAGTCTTCTTCCTGACAAAACCATGACTAAAAACATCAGGCGATGAGCCCAATTGCACCGATCTGACACCCATGATAAAATGTCTGATATACAACACAACCTTCAATTTCTGCCACACATCGTTTGAATTAGTCCGAACAATACTCACACTGAAACAATGGTCAGTCTATTTTTTCTGCCACTTCCGTCCTGCTCCTAGTAACAAAACAACCTGACTGAATCTCTCCTTTTGGAGCAGTTTCCGAATCTGCTGGAGTACGGAAATTCGATTGGCGGAAAACTTATTATTCTTGTAGATTTGAACTTTCACTTTGAATGTCCTGGAAACCCATACATATCTAAACTTCTAAATTGCATTCATGTTTTCAAGCTTAAACAGTCACTTAACCAACCCAACAATAAACACGGTCACATTGTAGAATGGATTCTTCATAGACCTGATAATATTATTCTACAGTTCACCATTTTATCTCACGACCTCGCATCAGATTACCTCTGTATTATATGATATTTGGACTAACTCTCCACCTTTATTTGCTACCTAGAGAAACCTCCGTATAATAATAGAATAAACCTAATGCATTTCATCCGAGCAAACCTAACGACTTGCTTACCTCATACAGCAGAACAACTGGATAACTGTCTCAGTTAATTGCTTGAAAAACACGCCCATCCACTAAATGCAGAGTATCAATTAAAAAGTGTCATCCGTGGTATAGCAGTGGTGTTTGGGACCAGCTTCGCACTGCTAAAAGAGATCAGAGTAGCGTGTAGAGACTTTGGCTTTCCACCAGACTCACTATTCATAAACAAATATATGACGCCGCTAAGAGGAACGTCACAAGGATAGTCCATCTAGCCAGATTGTCCCACTACAGTACTAAGGTCCATCTACAAAGAGTTCTTCAAGATTACTAACAAACTAATGTCAAGGAACAAGTGTACACCAGTTTCGTCTACCGTCTATCCAGTAGACATTCCAGACTTATTGGCACATTTACTGCGTTACAAGGTACTAACCATTAGAGATTCGCTTGACAACACAATTTCAATTGACTCATTGTCACCATACAGAATTCCCGACAGTTGTCAAAACTGCATTGTAAAGCCTCTGCTAAATAAACCAACACTCAACCATAATGATTTAAATAACTACGACCCAGTGTTTAATCTCCCGTTCAAATAAAAAATGTTGGAAAAAATTGTTATAATCCAACTTGTATCTTATCTGCATTCAACTAGTCGTTTTAGCAATGTACAGTCTGCATATATCTCTTGCCACAGTACTGAAGCTATTCTTATGAAAGTAGTGAATTACATTTTCTCTGCTTTGATTTGCTGAAATAATAGTCCTCACCCTCTTGATATGTCTGCAGCATTTGACACAATATGCCATGATATATTACTTTGCAGTCACAGTACAGCCTTACTCTGGTTCAAAATCACACTAGCTATATATTTTGGTGTTCCATATGGGTCTGTTCGTGGACCTGTTCTTTACATTATACACTCTCAGCCGCTATCAAGTGTCATAGATCATCATCCAGTGTGTCAACAAGTATGTGCTGATTACACCCAAATATACAAATCTAGCCACCAAACAAAAGCTACCATCCACGGAGTAGAGCGGTACATGTTTGATGTGAAGTCATGGATAACATGTAACAAGCTGCAGATGCATGATGATAAAACTGAGACCATTCTAATCACAACACAAAGAGGTCCCTATTCCCTATGACCAACATCTAACATGGGCATACCACATAGATGACTTAGTAAAAAGATGTAGCCGGGACCTAAACTTAATTCAAAGCCTTAAAGGCACACAGTGGGGTGCTGACCAAGAAACATCAATACAATTATATAGAGCCCTAATAAGATCTAAAATAGATTCTGGATGCCAAATATACTCATCGGCTTCCAAAACACAACTCAAAGAACTGGACAAAATTCAACGAATGGCAATAGTAAAGAGCACCAAAGCTCTAAACACAACCTCGACAGCCGAACTACATGTAATAACGGGAGAATTGCCCCTACATCTAAGACGGCAAGAACTCATTTTAAAGTATGCAGCGCGGCTGTCCACCCACCCCAAAACGCACCCCACACTCCTGGCCATAAATAAAACCAACATCCCATTTTGAAAAAGGATAAAACTAAAGCTACCCATGGGAAAGCAAGTCCATCTATTAAAATCAATATTACCAGTGGAACTATTCCCATTAGAACATAACGTAGTGTACGAACACGAACCTTGGAACAACGTACAATCTAAAGTCAACACCTCCCTAACTCAAAAAGGCAACAAACAAAATCAAGAAATCAACCTCAAAATGGAAGCCTTAGAAATTATAAACTCTCAGTACCATCAATATACTAAAATATACACGGATGGATCCAAAATTACTAATCCATACAAAACAGCTGCAGCAATGATCATACCAGAGCATAAAGTACAAATAGGCAGACGTCTCCCAGACTACTGCTCTATCTACACAGCTGAATTCTGGGCCATCCTAAAATCATTACAGTGGATTGAAGAATTCAAACCCAATAAGACAGTGATTATTAGTGACTCGCTAAGTGTCCTCTCTTCAATTCAAACAAACACCACTAAATGTAGGGAAGATTTTCTCAATCAAATAAATGCCAAACTAAAACAACTTAATAACGAAAATATTATTGTAGAATTCATGTGGATATCCTGCCACATTGAAATCAAAGGCAACGAAATGGCCGACAAACTAGCCAAAGAAAAACTAAGCGAACCAAATTTCGAGCCACTACAATATAGTACATCAGAACTATACAGTCTAATAAATACTCAAATAGATAAAAAATGGCAAAATGATTGGGATACTAGCACAATAGGGAGAGTGTTGTACACTACTGTTAAGGAAGTAAATAGGAATATAAAACCGCCCAAGGGCTTACCTATAGAACAAACAACCATAAATAGAATAACTATAGGCAAAACCAGGCTGGCAAACAGCATGGGAAAATATATAGGACCCTTTCCTCATAACATAAACTGCTACAATTGTAACACCCCTGAAGATCTCCATCATATCTTCAACAATTGTACCAAAACCAAACAAGAAAGGGACAAATTCAGATCAAAACAACTAGAAATTAAAGCCCCCTATACATACCCAGAGATTTTACAAAAAACAAATACAAACTTAGCAGGGACATATCAAAATGTGATAGAATATCTAAAAAACATAGAAAAAATAGATAAAATATAAAAACCATAACAACAATAAAATCCCAAAAAAGGACAGGAAGTGTAGGACCCTAAACGAATTACCAAGCAGCCTCTTAAGGACAGGTGAGCTAAGCAACGGTTCGAACCATGGTGCGGTTTCTGGGCGCAACTATGGACCACCTTTGACGTGTCGCTTAACGGCCCCTGCTATTTGCGGCAAAGGCCCATATGTTGTCACTCGGTCACCAAACCTCACGGTCCGGACCGGGGGGCGGTTTTCTGGGTGTGACAGTGAAAAACCCTTGACGTGTCGCTTAACGGCCCCTGCTATTTGCGGCAAGGACCCTCACATCTAGTTGACCTAACCACATACCTGACCTCAAATTGAGGAAAAACTTAGGAAATAAGAATAAGCCGCACTAACCTAAACTCAAAACATCATAATAAGGGTTAAAAATGGTTATAACATCAAAAAAAAAGTAGTATAATAGGACGCCATCAAAAAACAACAAAAAAAGTAGGCAGTAAGAACAGGCAATCAAAAAAACCAAAAAACTAACACCCTACTCCACTCTCTTCCTCTACTCTCTTACTTCTAAACTCCTCCTAGCAATTACATCAAGTATACAGTGCAAATCCACATTATACAAAAACTAGGATAATGTAAGTAGCACAAATCAGTGAACCGAGACCGGTGCACATAAACTAGACAGGAAAATAGGATAGGACCCCAAATTAGATATATAAGGTAGTCTAAAAAACACCCAAAGACTATCAGGCCCAGCGACACAAGGTCGCAAACAAAACTAAACAGTAGAAAGTAATTACGATAAGACCCCAAAATCTAGAACATATAAGGTAGTCACAACTCCAAGACTATCAGGCCCAGCGGCACAAGGCTGCAACTATAACTAAACGCAGAAAATTAAGTCAATAATAGGGCCCCAAACAGCGAATATAAGGTGACCCAAGCCCAAGGTCATCAGACACCGCAACACAATGTTGCACAGAACAAATTAGAATCAACAACTCAAATAAATATCACACAAAACACTAATTTCCAAAGAACATCACAAAAAGCACTGTATACTTAAAACTTAGACAAATAGCACAGAGTATATAAATAGGGGTTAGACTCAGTAAAGCAGCCTTCCAAGCATGGCCCTTCGCCACACCCACTACCTACTCCACCTGCTACAACAACTACACGTGCTTAGCACGTCCATTAGTAACCAATAACAACGGATGGCATAAATATGAGTGTGTGCTGGAACTATTCCCACTCATATAGTAAGGCCTTACAATCACACAGTAGTAGCTCAATAGCTACTCAGATGTGACAGCCAAATTAAAAAGTGTTCCCTGAACACGTAAACGCCTGCAGGGTGGTGGCTCTATTCCCACCCTCAGGATTAATTAAATAACCGTCCTTTGACGGATAAAACAGTGATAAGAGCCCTCGGGACGAATCACTCAGAACCAATATTCATCATCATCATCATCATCATCATCACAACACAAAGAGGTCCCTATTCACATCTTTTACCTCAAACAATAAATATTAGCAATTCACAATACGCAACCTAGGTGTTACTCTAGACATTACTGTCACATTTCATCAACATGTCATGAACATATGCAAGGCTGCATATCTTGAGCTGGACGTATCAGCTCCATTCACAAAGAGTTTTCTGTTGGTGCCACTAGAACACTTGTGTGTTCATTAGTGAGTTCAATACTGGATTATTGTAACTCAGTTATCTCTAGTTCGTCTCAATATTTACTCCAGAAAGTTCAAAACACAGCTGTTCAGATCATCCTCAGAATAGCACACACCCATTCCCGCTGCTTTGTACCCTACATTGGCTATATATTCGATCCAGAATCAAACACAAAATTTGTTCTCTGTGCTACGTTTCACTGACGGACACCAGTCCAACATACCTGGCTGGCCTCACCCATGTGTACATAACAGCAAGATACATACACCCCACTTCTGACAATCGTATACTAATTATTCACACAATGAAAACGAAGTCATATCAACAACGTTATTTTGTGTACCATAGCCCAGTTTCGTGGAACATATTGATAATATCAATTAGACACAAAGACAAAGTGATCCCTTTCAAAAGTGCTCTTATGGCACACCTTTTTCGACTGCAAGAACAGACTTAAAATCCTAAAAATGTTTCCTACCTGAAATATTTTCAGGATTGTTTATGTTATCTTATTTCATGGTGTTTTGTGTTGTAGTTATGTCATTAGACATGTTGTAAAGCGCTTAGAGCTTCTAAAGTAGGCGCGTATTATTATTATTATTATTATTATTATTATTATTATTATTATTATTATTATTTAGTATGGCTTTAAGCTATACTGATTTTTCTTAATTTGGGTAGGATGTATATGTAGATGCTTATGTGTATCTTGACGGTTAAAAATAACAGCATTATTAACAAATATGTTTACGAGATTTACCAATTTTCTTTTTGGTTTATTGGTTCGGAAGGATCTAGAAGAATTAAAAGGACACACGAACACGTATTATAACACATAAAATGAGTAATATGATCTGTCATATTGGGTATGATGGAAGATATAGTTGAAACAGAATGTGCATTTAATGAGAGAACGGAGCAATCAGATGTCAGTATTATATCTGGAGTCATTCCTATTTGCTGTGTTTTTGTTGGAACAACACGTCTTCAGACATGTTGATTGCTGTACTTTGATTTTATCTGAGAGAGGAAAAATATTCGTTTGGACCCTTCAATGGAAATATACATTGTATATTGTTTGGACTATAATAACATTTTGGAACTAAAAATTTGACTTATTCAAAGGAGTACATGGCAACAACATTTTGACAACGTTACGATTCATGGCATACCAGTATATTTTAGGTATTGAAAGTTACGGAATATTTCGTTCTCTTTGACTTTAATATGTCTCTTTCAGGATTACGTTGGGCTCACTTCAAAATGCTATAAGTTCCTTTCACATTTTCATTTATAACTTTGACATTTAAATTATTTGTTAGGTTTTACAGATTTTGTTAATTTCGCTTCTTTTCGTTACTTAGGGTATTACCATAGAGTCGTAACAACACACAAGAGACAACGATATCTAAGTGCAAAGACTATATATATATATATATATATATATATATATATATATATATATATATATATATATATATATATATATGTGTGTGTGTGTGTGTGTGTGTGTGTGTGTTTGTGCAATTAATTGGAAGGTCTCATACGTTTTTTTCGTGAGTCCTTCTCAGTTATTAATCCGTTAATACATTTTCCCGAATGTCATTAGTAATACATAATCTATTTGCCATGGAATAAGCATATTTTAAAACTCCTACTTTTATAAACAAACGTAATTAACCATGGAGAGGATATACATTGTACAAGAAAACCTTCCTAATTGTCGGGTGCTTTCGTATTCTGGATATTATAGATTATTTACTGAATGACAGACCTTCTCTCGCGTTTCGCCGCTGTTATTTCAATGTGAACATATTGCTTGCTTTACCTTAGGGTTAAAACAAACCTTATAAATTGACTTAAATTCATAAGAACCAAAGAAACACTGATAAATTGTGTTACCTCATTAAAGTCTAAATAAACCGATACATCATTGGACCTTAAAACTGACAAAACCAGCTCCCATAAATTGTTTTACAATAGAAAAGACCAAATGAAAGTACCGGTAAATATATAACTTATTGTATAAAATTGCTTATGTATGGTAACTTTTTAGAGTCACTGGGTGACTGGTGTTAAATGTTGTCATAGACTGCAGCTAGCATCCATTTCTATGATATGTTATAGAGTAATTACTTTAACAAATTCAGCAATAAATTGGTTAGAACTAGTATACGATACTGTCCAAGTTGTAGAACATATACGTAACAAACTCTGTTCTTGGCAGAACTTTAAATTTATATTTACCCGTCAGCGAGCCGTTCTATTCAGTCATTACGCTACCAGGAGTCACAAAGATTGTTACAAAGGTATATAATACTTTGAACTGTTTCGATACTGCGCGGCATAATCAGGTTCTTTTTTGTGTAATTAGATTATGTTAACTTCAATTACTGTAATTATGTTGAACTGAGTTATGGCGAGTGCATGGATTCATTAGAATGCTTGTGCTAGGATGTGGATTTGCATTTATTAGAACGTAATAAGTATTGATTGATGGTTATGCAAAGTTTGAACCTGATTAAGGTATATATTTCTTAATTATTTAGACGCATGTGGTATAAATGATTACTTCATTAACGATGGTGTAATTTACCGCGTAGGAATATATTCATATTTAGATAGTGTATGTGTGTTGCCATATTGAGAGAGGTAATATTATTCGTACATAATAGTGTATTGCTTTATTCGTCATTAGCTTCCGAAGTCATTTGTCCTCCAACACATTGGATGGCCCAACTGGTGCTCGTCAGGACACAACTACACAATAAATTTTATAGGGAGACGTCCTAACAATTTGCTTTGATTGGGGATACATCCTCTTGATGAACAATTGAAAGTAGCAGTCCAATTTGCTTTCCAAATTATGCAATTTATGTCGGTATCATCTTAATGTTATTTATTCCATATACTAGTTTTAGTTCAAGAGGGTCTTGTACGGTATTTAGTCGTGAGTAAAGAAGTATATGTTCTCCGCTGAAGACATCGCTTAGACTTGCGTAGAAAATAATGTGCCAAATCTTTGGATAATTTGTCCTGTGTTTGTCACTATACTATGTTATAACTAGACGTATACGGTTTGTGGCAGTCTTTTCTTGGTATCTGAGAAGGCTGCTTCAGTGGCCTCATCTTTCTATCTGGGTTCTCTCTGAATGTCTCAACTATATTGTTGAGGATCGCATCCTTACAGTAGATATAATGTATTCAATCAATGCAGGAAACGAAATGTTGTGCTATCGCGCCTAATGTGTTTATCCGTTTCAACGTTGTATTTGAAGACAATTAAAGTTCAAAAAATTTTCTACTGTGATTTGCTGTTAAAATGACAGATGAAAACATTTAGGCCAAATAAATGCTAGTTTGCACTACTTGTTTACAGTTCGTTTGCACACACATACATTAGGCAAGTTCGTCCTCGTCCTAATGATATACGGATAGATGGTTATTGCCTACATAATCTAAAGAAAACATGAAAGAAAGGATTAAAATCATTGAACAACGTCATTTTGTTAATTGATTTTGTCATTTCCTCTCAGAAGCTTTAACAACATCATTAATTCGAATTTGCTTTTTCATTGTAAACGGTGTTTGTTTCCGAGGATAGTTTACCTTGGAAAGTATATGAAAATGCAAGAAACAAATTTAATGAATACTGATCCGGAAAGTGTAACATACGATAGATTCTTACTGACACGGATTGTAGATTGCAAACCACATGATTCATGATGAGCGTGTTTCTTAATTAGGTTTCTCTTACACAGCCCACTTATTGTCATATTTGATAGCATCAATGAACTTGAAGTGTTTAATAATACTTCGGATGTAATATTATATGACTGATTTCTTTTGATATACCTTAAGAGTTAGAAAACAAACATTACACAGTAATCAAATGTTGAAAATGTTATGTTGTAAAAATGGTCCAAACAGACACACACGTTTCAAAGTTAAAGGTAACCACGAAGAGTTTTCAAATGGGTACTAATGCCGGGAATACCTCAAGAATACTCACTTACGAATATTGGTATCTCATCATTACAAGTTAGCCTCTTGCACAAACATCGACATAGGAACTAATTGAAAGAGCTGAAAGATTCATATATGCAACAATAAGAGAATTTGTGGTATGATAGTCACTTCGTATGTCGGACTAAAAAGTATGATCTAAATAATATTGAAGTAAAGCTTAGCTTCTTTAAAAAACATTTGTCTGGTTTGTCACAGTCTATCATTACCGATAATGTCTATCCCACAATATATAACAATAAGTAAGCATGCAGATATCTTTAGCATTTATAAATTAAATACATTTGGGATAAATTTAATTCAATAATATTTCCAAACTTGGGTACATTGTTAAGTCCCCACCATTTAAAAGTACGTCTGTACAAATTATCTGGGAGGTTTTCGGAATCCAGCTATAGCATCATATAATCAAATTTCAAGATGGATTTCATTATTGACGAACTGTGTTTTAAACAAAAATTAACCGAAACTAAATGTTTATATTGTAGTTCTTGGATATGCCCATATAATAACTGACACGCAATTATGTAATAATGTCGTACTCATCAATCTTAATCAGTCTGAAACAGTCTACCTTATGTTTTCAACACTATAGTATTAACGTTTTCTTATTGTGTTGCGTTATTGCAGTATTTGCTTGTATTCAATTAGCATTACACATTTAGGATGCAGGCAGTATCAACATAAACAAATATACTGATCGACACACATACCTAATTGCTAGTACCACTGTACAAATTGCCAATTCAGTCCCTCATAGAATGTCTATAAATAGCATCTTGATGTGACGTAAATAAATTATACGAAATACAGTCAAACAATTTAAATGGTCTCAGATTGATCTATCTTCTCTTTTGTGGTAATTATTTAATTTTGAAATCCCTGGTCTCGAAGGCTGAGCTAATCTGAACGACAACACAAATATACTAGCAGACAGTTATCCCACACAGTTTGATTAATTATTCAATTAATAATATAATTACAATTTACTATAGAGAATTCACCTTATGATTAATTGATGCCAATTAAGTATGCACTAGCAAATCCATCACATGTATGTAGGCTATCTCAAACAGATTAAAACATTATTGGAAACGACTGAAAATAATTATTTTCATTTGTTTCTGTCTTACGTATCGACAGATAATGCCCTGCACATGCTTCAACACAGTTGCATTGTGCCAAAAACAGAAATATCAATATTTTGGTAGATTAACATGAAATAAAAAATGCCTATTTCATTAAAATGTTGATGTGGCCATGGTTTGTTACGTTGTGCCTAAATATAGTATCTTAGTGAATGTACATGTTAATTTATTTACTACTGACATGAAAAAGACACACTAAAGATTATATTTAATTGTGATAACATTGATATTTAATCGTAATAACATTGATATTTAATCGTGATAACATTGATATTTAATCGTGATAACATTGATATTTAACCGTACGAAAAGCAGAGACAACCATAGGAATGACAATATTACATAATATAAACTCGGAAAGAAAACACCTTGCAAATTGCTGACTATGCTTTCCAGTTTTCGACGATTGGCATTGTTGGCTTGGCTTCATCGTAAAATCTAACGACAATTGTCCAACAAAACATATTAGCAGTATGTTCCTATATTTTTTTTCAAATGACTAATAATGAATGCTATTTCAAAGGTATTTACTCGGATCTTCAAAGTCCCATCAATTATACACATATTAATAAATTCTGGAACCAATTTAAACAAGACAATAAACCAACCAGAACTTAAATAATGGTTAGCTATACCGTCTACTTTGACAAGTAGCTGAAAGAAATATTTCCATATTAAAATCTTGATCGGGAGCCCTTATTTATTTCTAACATAGTATCGACGTGTTTGTACACTGGTAGCACTGGTTTACAATACACCAATCGGACTATTAGTTTTCCTCGTACAACTTCTATGTACCAGTATATCGCTTTACAGAGCTCAGTCAATTCACAGTGAAATCAATAAATCTATAAAATGATAATTTCTTAGCGTTAGCGAGTACAAAAACAGTTTTTTTAAGCAATTTACCGTTTGATATACATTTATTTTCAAAGTGGATGGCATGAAAAGATAAGAGATAGAAAGCATGTTTACGAAATAGTTATTTAAGTAATTTTGAAATCCAAAGCAATATAAGGAATGTGATGATGATTTTTTAATAGCTGGGAGCAGGCTGAAAATATAACGTTAAATAAATGACAGATAAAATGTACATAAATACCAGTACGGAAGACACTTAACATTTGAGTTGTTTTAATATAACTAACTGGAAATATGTCAATTCTAGAAACATAGCGAAGTATCAAATTATCAAATACGAAAGTGCAAAATATGCTAGCATTTTTTGTATTGTTGCAAAACAAGAAAATACATGCCCAAATTGGTATTGTTACAAAAATAGAGTGCGAGAAGTGCATGCCACGCCACAGCCAGTAACTAGTAAAATGAAGACTATAATGAACACAATGCCCTGGCTATTGAATAATGGAAAAAAGTTAAGAAACACATTCTATTTAAATTATATCATAGTAAAATCTATTATCTGTTAAATTTTGCGAAACCCTTAGGTTTTCGCTCATTTACTTACTTAAGGACCATTGAGTCGTAACAAATGCCACCTATTTTTTTGAAAGTAATGTGTTTTCTTTCGGTGATTTTTAAATTATTACAAACTTTTAGATTAGTTTGTTTTGCACAGATGCGTAGTTTGACGGAAAGAAAAACCAAAGACGTTCTAATGCAATAAAATGGTGTTCAAGATTTTTACATTTTGGATTAGTCATTTAGTTTCTTTCATTGCAACAGTTATAACGTCAATTTAACGTTGCATGAGAATCTACTAAATCTGAATATAAATATGCCTACCATTTGTACTTGGATACCATAATTATAGTTCACGCAATATTTTTATTTTTATCCCATATTTTGTTTTAAATAAATATATATGTCCTGAAAGAGCAATAATGTGTAAAGCTATTGCTGTATTGACCTGAGTCTCTAACCGGATTATGGACATATGAAGACAACATAATTTATCTTTCCTATAATGAGTGTAGTTTTAGCAATTGTGCTAGCAATTTTATCAATAGAAAAATATTGTTCGGCATGTTCCAAAATGGTAAAAAATGAAAACGCGAAATTGCTTTAATGGCCGTATTATTCAAATAATGTTTTAAAGTATGACTCCGTTTCACTCGCGACAAATCGGGTTTAAAGTTGATAGAGGGGTTTGGAGCAAACAAAACTCGCCATACATTACTTACGAAGACTGTGTAGCATGTTGGTAATATTTGCAGAAAATATGGGAATTATTTAAATTCCAAAACATCCAACCATATTAAATCGTTGAACTTGACGTTTACATTGATGAGCAATCGGACTATTCTTCAGTTTCATTTGTAATGAAATAACAAATTTCATTATGTACTGAAACCAGCGTTCAAACAAATGAAATGTCCGTATTCTAGTTCCAGTCATATATCGACGCATATCCAATAATACTACAATATGTGAACATAAGGAATAGCTGAAATGATTAAAGCAAGGACAAAATATGTCTCTTTTTCTTCCAAACAGCTTTTTTTTTATAAAAGATAAATTATTTTTTCATAACTCATATTTATGACACGAACAAAATTGCATCTGGAAAGATCTGCAGTTTTTAAGTTGAGATCGAAGCATTCACATATCTTGAATACCTAATAGCGCAAGCACATTAAATATTTTCTTCACATGGAATAATTAAAATATCTGTACAAAGTTATTGACTAATCAGACTTATTTGTGTTAGACTCAGTTAATGCAGAAATGTAAGACCTATTAACTGTTTCAAGTAGGGTGTGAACATTCTTTCACGGATCACAATGAACACTTCAAATCGTACGATTGTTGCGCTTGAAAACTAATCAAATGTAATTAAGTATTTATAACTAGTCCGGAATTCGCTTTAGGGTCAACATCGTCTACAAGAACATATAATCATGGTTTTGTTAGCAAAATACATTATTCATAAGAAGGACGTGACTACCTCTCACTGACACAAATTACACACTACAATCTTATTAGATTAGCATACAGAGGGATATATTGGTCCTATATGTTATCCTGCTTTTTTCCATTTTATTTGAAAAAGAGAACTAAAACCAAGCCTCATAAAGAAACAACGAAGGATAGCAAAGTTTGGACCTGACCAGATGGATCGCTGCATATAACGATATTGAAGTTCTGGCCTGGACAGACTATTACATAGAAAGACAGTCAATATCTGACTTTCATAGACCACTGTATAGAAAGATAGTGAAAATCTAGCTTAGAATGACAACAGAATATAACGATATTGAAGTTCTGGCCTGGACAGACTATTACATAGAAAGACAGTCAATATCTGACTTTCATAGACCACTGTATAGAAAGATAGTGAAAATCTAGCTAAGAACGACAACAGAATATAACGATAGTGAAGTTCTGACCTGGACAGAGCATTTCATAAAAAGAAAGTGAATATCTGACTTGGAACATAAATATTTAGGCAGAACTGTTTTTACCTTGGTAATCTTTTACTTAGTGTATTTTATGGAGTAAATATTGAACTCTTTCTTCCAAATATTTTGATCCGCGGCACCATATATTAATATTCATTTTTATATTAGTGTCTATTTATATGAATTTGTATGGTAACTTAGCGATAGAGCTACCGATTAAATCCATGTAAAATCGCCAAATAAGAATCGTCCTATACAAGGGACCGGGTGACATTCGTAAACGTAACGACGAAATGGGCGATTTAATTGCAGGAAATAATAAATAGCTCTTCACAAAACTATTATTAAAATGTTTTCGACAAAGAACTAAATGATTTCTGCAAACGAGGTTTCTTGCAACGAATTCAAGTGAACAATAATATTGTTTTTACCTCCCCCCCCCCCCCCAAGAACAAAACAAAAAAAAAATCAGATTCGGACCCGGATATCTGACCCGTATCCAGTAAACAGAGCTATGTTATGCGAACCTTTAGCCTCCTTATCCATGTTTTCTGGTAGTCAATTATAAAATGATTTGCATTTATGGTTAGAAACGATTTAATTGGAATGTATGTGATCCTATTGAAGGTTACGTCTCTTATAATATTGAAAGCTGTCATTTGATTGTTGTATATATAAGTCAACAATTGTAAGCTGGTATAGGTGTCCAACAGGGCCACGTTCAATGGTATATAAGAAGTTTAATTATTATAGAGACACATATTGCATTAATAGCACAGTCTTTACAATTGTGAAATTGTTGTTCTCACGCAATATCATCAACTAACAATACTTCGGAAAATGATACATTGTAACATTAAAATAGGATATTTATTTTTTTTGGACACAGGTACCTTCCTCTTCTTTTTGTTTTAATTACAAAATTTAATTAATCCAATCTGCAAGATGAATCGCAAGACACATTCTCTGGCTTGACGAGGCTAACACAGCAAACTGAGAAATGTTTAAACATGAAAACACGTCTATTCTATACGAACTCTTCAACCGATGGCCTAATGGGGATCTAGGCCATCTATAACCTAATATTTGCAACATTCTTCACACTCTTTTGGACCAAGTTCATCATATAGGCATTTAGTTTGTATTACATATGTTGGTGTTATTTGCCATGTGATAGAAGATATTGCAGTCACATTCAAAAGCTCCATTTACGCCTACCCAAAACAGTTGCAACCCGCAAAATAATCTTGCCTAAATTAGGATTTCATACTCTGTCTATATCATACATATTTTAATTTTCTGGATTTGAGCTTTATTCCAAATTCGGCTAAATGAGAGAACTATGTTATACACAGTGTCACTGTAATCCTTACCAACATATTTGGACACTGTAATTGTTTTACAAACTGCAGGCGATGAAGTCAGATTTTAGTGTTTGAATAATATAAACAAGACATTTTCATCTGCAATCACTTGTCATTATTAATATACATATACTTATATAACACTATTGTATTTGTCTTTCAAAATTGTTGGAAGTAAAGTGATATCTAACATACCATTGGCTGAAAATAAGAAACCAGTTTGTACTAGTTTGACTGGAACAGTTGAGAAAGAAGCTGCGCACAAGATCAATGTTTATTGTAATACTTGGAGTCGAAATCGCTTTTCGTTTCTCAAAGGTAGTTAAACCTGACGGGATCTTAACCTTGAAAACGAATATGGGGTCTTTGAGATGTTTTGATGCAGCTACACAGTGCACGCCATCATTAAATATCTTGTCCACAGAGGACCATTTTCGTTGTTAATTTCGGAAAGACGAAACGTGTTTTGTAATCTGTTTGAGCACGCATTTCAATTACAATATGTTGTCCCAGAATATCTTGTTGTACTTTTGCTAAATCTCAGTGAGATTTTCTATTCTGTGACAAAATAATACCGGCTATCATTGCATAGGGTTTATCACATTTCTATTGTAGATATGTTACCATATAGCTCATTTAATACACTTCATAGAGCAAGATAAAGCCGTTTATTTTAACAAAAACAACTACTCGTTAATTTTGAAATATTGTTTTCAATTTCAGTGAATAGGCTTTAAAACAACTGGTTTATCAAAAACAGTCAAAGATAACCGGCGGTGGGCACTTTTAATGTTCACCAAATCGTTACCCACCGGTTTGTTGGATGTTGAATGTCAACGAGTATTTCATTTCGTCCAATTATTAAATCAGACGTGTAAAAAAATATGAAAGCGTTTTGCCTGTGCAATACGCTGGAACCTGGGTGAAGCACGTCTGTGTATTTTCGAAGCATAACAATGTAACCTCTGCATACATTTTCTGGAACGTTGTTGTGTTTCCCTTTTTTAAACAGAGACACAATTTGTTTAACACATTAACTACTAGCGACGACGTTACGGGGCATGAGGAAGTAACCTACTTTCAAGGTCTGTAGCGTCAAGGTCATACATGATACACTAAAGTGGGTGGTATCATAGAAAGGTAGACAGATGTAGCTCTATAATGACAGCAGAAAATCTTGACATTTTAGTTGCACTACAAAAATACAGAGGGAAAAGCCGAAGTTTTGGACCCGTTTGTTTTTTACCCAAAATTCACCCATGGTCGGATTCCGAATTTGTGTCCAGATTTTAGACTTCATGGCCTCAGATCTACAGCAGACCGGTCTGAAGCGCACACAGACAGGTGAACCTGTACAAAAAGTAAGATGAGATGGACAGTTTGAATAAAGAGTCTTCTCCATACGAAAATTATGGGTCCGTTAAGTAAAAAACAAAACAAGAATTTGTAGTTATTATAAAAAGTTTGAAATTTTACTCTTCTGCTCATGCGCCAGCAAACTAACCAATGAAAAACATTTGTCCAACTGAATATTGCATGGAAATCGATGTATATGGATGTATTCAGAAATAGTCCCCAAAATATTTTTCTTACTCGCATTTCATGCGAAAACAGCAAAAACCTAAAGAGGTTAATATGTTAAGAACATTTTTGTAAATAAATTTGCAATTCAGAAAATCGCGTGCGTTTAATTATTTGGCTCTGTTTTGTATGCACTATATATTGTGTGTAATACAGACAGGATTTGTGGTACAATGGAATTTGGTTTTGTGAAACAAGGCTACAGGCAAGATGATCCTAAATTGTTTGGATCTGCCTATATCTGGAGTTTGGGGAAATTTTAAAAAAACACCCCAGTGTGTCATGACCCCAACTGACTATGCTTATGTGTAAATATCATTTAAACGCATCACAACTTGTGTACAAGGTCGCCACGTCAATCATATTTAAATTGATACATTTTACAATATACATATATAAATTGATATATTGTAGAATATTAAAAGTATTGCTGTATAAAGATGATGAGGAATCTGATAAACCTTTACAAAATTACATGCATTGGATATCGCACCTATAACCCTTGAAAACAAATCATCAATGCTGGAACGCAAAACTGTAATGCCAGTCGTGTATAATTGCACATTTTGGGGCCCTCGCATTAAACTAGTTAGCTAGGATTTACAACTACGAAATACTGGTCAAAGCTCCCGGCAATATAAAAACATGCAAAGTGCAACTCATTAGACAGTAAAAATATTCTTGGTAGTAAATTCTGATGCAGCCCTAGACGTAGTTAAAGAAGCACGACATCCACGAGTGTTTATCTATATGTCAGTCCATTTGATCTTAACCTATTTCAATTAGGGAATATTCACGAAACATGCAAGTTATTTCTTTATATAATAACCATTTGTAAATGTAGTTTTAGCCTTGGGTTCCTTTTTGGGTTTTCCCTTTAGGTTATAAAATGTCACAAGATCCGTTTTGGTACATCAATTGAACCTTGGGACACATCACATGTCAAAAAGCCCTTGAGGGACATCAAATAAAAAATGATTGCTTGGCGACATAAAACAATTAAATGTAAACATATTCACTTTAAAATTATTTATACAAACATTTGTGTTTACTAAGATTATGCATGCATTCATTGCAGAATGAAAGAGTTCGCATTATTTTGTTCTGTTTTGGTTAACGCCCATGGGATACTTTCCATGCGGTGGATGTATGGTTGGGGTGGAGAACTAAGTGAAGGCTTCGCTTTCAACATTAAAAAAATGAGTATGCAGTCTTTTTCCATCTTTTGAAAATATAAAACTAAAACGTCTTTGGCAATATTGCTTATATAACTTCACAAAAACTGGAATAAGAACCGCTCGACTCAAACATTTCCTTATATATAAAAGGCTTTAAGCATATATAGCTCAACTGGATATAATTGTAGGTTAAATAAAGCAATTTGTTATATTTTGTATCAAAATTTTTTCTAAGTGAAGCCCTTGTTGGTACGACTAAGCAAAATCTGTTATAACAGATAAATACAATTCTTGCACTTTTGTATGCATTTATTGATGTTTAGTTATTACGTCATCAAACCAATTGTTTAAATGTTTGATGAACATGTTTTGGCTGAAGTGTGGTATACATGTTTTGCAGACACAATATTTTTAGTAATCACAGTACCCTTTATTATTTTTAAAGTACTTAAAAAAAGCTAGATCATATATCCATCAGAAGATTATTAATCTAGTGTTCAATCGCTTTATTGGTTAGAAAGCTTAATGATATATATCTTTCAGACTAATTAAGTACGTGTTTATTTTTTTATCAGATATGATACCTTAAGGATTAGACTGTCACGTGGAAAAAAATTTATATTGGATGGAGTATGTAGCGAATGGCAAACGCGGCTGTTGTAAAACAACTAAACCTCTTCGAAAAATAAACATGCTATGTTCTTTTTAAAACAAAAGACTCGTTGAGGTTACGTGTTAATCATTTCCGCCTTGTTCGGTGGAAGTTCTGAGCACCGATAGACGAACTATATTGTTTCGTTTTGCCCGTTTGTTATCGTATGTCATTATCTTACAGCTGATTATGAAAGCGATATTTTGTAAGCATGCTGATCATAAACAACGTGGAATGTATCGATATACTGGTTTGTACTAAGTTGTCTAATTACTTGCAAAGCTTCCCATCCAAGTAAAATCACGCTGTGAGCAAAATAAACATATCTTTGCTTAGTATGTTAATGTAACAATATGAACACGGATGAAGTCCGGTTTTTAAAACAAACATCACTGAGAATTATAAACGAATATACGACTTTGAAATATGCATGACTTTAAAATAGAAAAAAAACCCAACAAATTCGTGAAAATAAATGCCAAGTCTGAATGTTTAATAATGATGCGTGCCGAGTTAAATAACTGGAAAACTGGAATAATATCCAGGAGAAATGATACAGCTCGTAACTGTAAAATATTTTAAGATGCAATATATATATATATATATATATATATATATATATATATATATATATATATATATATATATATATGTGTGTGTGTGTGTGTGTGTGTGTGTGTGTGTGTGTGTACTTTACTAAATGAAATAAAAATATGATTCAGTAAAAGAGTATTATTAAACACGTTAACTTAACTGTTTAAGATGTTCATTGTAATTATAACGATTGAATGTTTGCTTCAATTCAACGCAGCATGAGCCGAACATAAAATGTTGTAGTCAAATTTGCTGATCAAACAGTTAGCACATTGTTAAACCAGTTCATATTTCGTCGAATGTAAAGAAATAATCAGTCCTTAAATACACGCGAACCATAAATCGTTACAAGATAAAAATCCACTGCACGTAAAGAAGTTAAGTATAGAAAAAGGTTAACACAAATTGCATAAGGTAATATGTTAATTATTTAATATTTAACAGCTCCTACTTGAAAAGTCGAAATGTAGATGTTTCAATACAATAAATTGACAATTTCTTAATAACGGAAACACCAAACGCTTTATATTTCTTAATAACGGAAACACCAACCGCTTTATATTTGATGCTCACTAGTAGTAGAGGATTCCACTTCAAATGAGAGTATATATTAATTAAGTCCAACATATTTGTTGGACTAACAGGAAATTCACATTATGTCGCCATGTTGAAATATACATCTTGTGACATGAGGTAACGACCTGAATTGGACTATACTGGACAGAAATAACAGTACCTCATATATATATATATATATATATATATATATATATATATATATATATATATATATATATATATATATATATATATATATAAACAATTTTTCAGTCATATCGCTACGATGTCTGCAGTCTATAGTTAGTTCATGTATCATGATGTTCTACCCAGTCACATCATACTGACACCAGGCCGACCAGTCTTAACACTAACCTCTTAATGCTGAGCGTCAAGCGTGGCAGCTGTTAGTACCATTAGTGTGTAAGTCTTTCGTATGATTCGGCCAGGGATCGAACCCACGACCTCCCGCTTCCGCGGTGGACGCTCTAACCACTACGCCACCGGAGCGGTTATATATATATATATATATATATATATATATATATATATATATATATATATATATATATATATATATATATATGATGGGACACAGTTCTCGTATCAAGTGTTGGTAATCCTCCACCGTTTGAATATTCTCAATGATTTCCTTCCACGGAATCTGTTGCATCACAAATGATAAAAGTTGTGGCATGGTAGCCTGTTTTAAACGTTTTTTGTCGAAGGCAATAAGTGTACTTTCTGCTCAGAGATGAGTGTACTCCAGTGGCGAATCTACTTAGTTTAATTACTAACTCACACATCACACTCCGTTTTTGTTGTTTAAAAGATTTTGTTAGTCCACCAACTCTGCGTCTGCAATTCGTTGCAGTATATGTACCTTGTAGTAAACGGAATGAGTCACAGCAAACCAATCCTTCTCGCACACGTCCATTTTGAAAAAGGGTTGACCACTGGAACACTTTCATCTAAATCAAACCTCTTGTAGCATTCAGGTACCAGTATGTTAAACATCGGTGATGTAACGGGTGCAGTTGTTCTTTGCGGTTCACATATATATTGACCAGCTCTCCGTAAATGCGTTCTCTCAACTCCACAGGCAAACCACGAATGTTCTCTTGTACAGTATCCATTCAGTGTCCTCCAAGAATCAGAATCGCTAGATCGTGACCAATAGCCACATTTATATTTGTGCCAGAAGTAGTGTCCACATATGATCAGTCTTCGTTTAGAGTATAGTTTATAAATGGCGACGTTATTTTGATATTGAGTTTTAATTTTATTTTCATAAACTCTAGAGGCAAGCTACGAAAGGTCTTTTGTAAAGTATCCGTCCTGTGATTAATAAGGTCCCACTAAAGGTAGGTAGTGACAATTCCGAGACCATCGAGCATGTTCCAGGTAAGCAGAATATTTATGTTCTCACTCGTAAAGTGACACACGCCAATTAAGCAGTTTACTTTATCCCCTTCGCCCAAGTAGAAAAATCCGGCTATGGCTAATTTATCGGGCGTTAGTCCTGGCATATATTTGACCCTTTTTCTTCAAAGGTTTGGAATCTACTTTCAGAGTCACAGTATTTAGCCAAACGCACGGGGAACGAATATTCGTCTGTCACAAGTTCATCTCGATGAAAGTACGGTGCGATCCGCAGGAGTTTATTTAGGGTTGCATTACATCCGTGTGGTGGTAGCTGCATGGTCTCACGTGGAGATGGGCATCCAGAACAGAGTCCTTGATAACGTGTGGCTTTGCTTTCGATTCATCAGGTTTTACACGCACATCATCACATTCCATGGTAGGTATAGGCTTCTTTAAGCACGTCAGAGTTTACTGCTCGACTAGTGCGATAATTTAGAGTCAGTCCTTTCAATTTACATTCGGTGTGCTTTTCTCCTTGCCGGTTTCGGTATTCGTAGCCGTAATGTTTAGGACTGCCACTTGCAAATGTTAGAATTATGTCGTTGGGATGCTCATCGTTCCATGATCCTAAACGGTCGCCTTCGATGTTAGGGTAACTGTGGCTCGGCCGATTGATGTAGATGCAACTGTCAGTGTAAAAATACAACACACGACCTCTTAACAGTTCTAGAACTTCGTATACGTTTAAGCGAGCATGGGCTGTCACGTACGCTGCAATGATGACATTTCCAAATTCGCCGGCTTCAAAAAAGTCTAGTTCTTCTTCGTAATTGACTGAGATCAAGTATTCACTTACAACGTCCACGTGTTTCATGTATTTGGTTGTGTCGTGAATAATGTGGAGGTAGTGGGAAGATTCCTATAAATACTCTCTCTTGGGCAAAGACGGTCGATGTGCCATTTTACCCCACAAACAATAGAACATCACTATGGTAAACTATCGCCTTCTTTCGTTCTTCTCCACGTGGTCTAAAGTGATGCCTTCCTGCTACAAGTAATTATCCATGAATTTATTTTGGTCTTCGGGATTGTTTGAGTTTCAAAATGGCATCTACGTAGTCGGCGAAAATACCGTTCTACGTCTCGTCGACCTTGTGGTATTGTTTTGTCCTGGGACAGTGGTACATTTCGTACATTTATAACAGTTGGTAACCCAGGTGCAGAGCTTTGAATCATTCCACGCTGACCCAATTTCCTGTCTAGGCGTTCTTCCTGTGTGTGCTCTCAAGGTTGGTCTTGGTTGTACTTTTTGGCACAAGTAGGACACAAAGGAGATATCAGTTTCCCCTGGCAGTGGTGAAGTTAAACGGGATGGTACAAGTCCGTGGAAGGTAAGACTTTGCATTTGATCAAGCAACGTACTGTCGAATGTTTTCCAGTTCACTATCATCAGTTGTAGGTGCCCTACGGGAAAGTGACAAAATTTGTACTCGTACTGATACAGCGAACTCCCGTCAAAGTATTTGATTTCTTCCTCTTTCTGTTCGTCTGGTTGGTACAGCAAGCAGGTGGCATTCATTCGTCCTCCGTACAAACTATCCCGCGTTTAAACTCAGGATCGGTTTTCAAACGGTGATCGTACTCGTGTTCTCATATTTCCACCACTTGAAATCCTTACAGTTCTTACTTTAGCGCCGCTGACAATGTGGTCTCGTACAATTATTCCATAGTCCGTTGTGAAAACAGATTTTTGGTGTCACGTTGAGGGTAGCAGAGGGTACATTCGTGAAATAAACATCCGTTAATCTCGTACACGATTTGATGGTTTCATAAATACCAGTCATTCACCGAATACATTCCGATGGTCTTTTTGATTCATCCGTTTCGGATGTGCTGGATTCATTTGTCTTCCTTGTCGCACAAGTAAAGTAGCCAGCGTATAGCTTTAACCAAGTATTGACGTTTAACAAAGTTAATCGTTTTAGGACTGACGACAGTAAGGGTATTTAAGGCATGAATCGTTTTCGGTACACTAAGGAACACGCTTCGGCAATGGCGCAAGAGTCTTTCACAGGATCAAACACTCCGTGTTCCTTGAACAATTCTCGGCATTTTTTCACAGCAACGTCGTAAAATGTCCACGTCAGATCGACAATACTTGAACACTCCTTTTTGAAAGTCGAATGGGTCCTAGGCGTGATCTGTTACCAAGCTTAGAACGTTGATCTTTGTTCGCTGCGCATGTTGTCAGGGTCGTATTAGTGAACCTCAGGAATATGGTTTAGAACGGCATATTGATTATCTTCGGTCGAAACAGTGCGGATAATAATCTTTGGCCATTTATGACATTCCAAACGGTTTAAGCATGCGACTCAAAGGCATGGCCAAGTAACTCATTGAATCTTTCAACTGCACTCGTCCTACTAGCTTGGAAATGATGTTGGCTCCGTTCAAGGCCACTTTAGTATGTTCGGTGCTTTGTTCTGAGCAGAAATTGCCCATTGTGTCCCAAGAAATTGTGAGCAATTAACACGGCAATATGCTTGACTCCATGGCTCCTCGATGCGAATTAAGATTCATTGGGCACAATCGGCCATAATCGACGATTTTCAGTTGCTCCAAGAATATTGCTACAATGAGGGCAATGATTAAAGATAGGATCACGGATGCACTTCTAACACTCTTGGTGAGCCACATAAATAATGTGAAATGTGAATGTCAGCCTCTTGCATGCATTCGAAATAACAAAGATCAAATTACCTTTCTTCTGGTCATCCTCTTCTTCTTAATGTTTGGTATGGTATTTTTGAATGAAGCATTCGTGTTCCAAGTCCACAATTTGATGAAAAATGTGACATCTTCTCCTTCCTGAACAGACGTTCGACATGTCATTATTTAGTACGAATTCCTTGTCCAAAAGTAGCGCACAATCTCAGAAGCTGACAAGCACTTTTCTGTTGTGAACGTTGTGCTTTCAAATGTGGATTGTAACAGGTAAGACTGACAAAAATGCGCTAACAAGCTGGGCAATGTACTCGTTCTAATACGTCAAGACAACGTTGAGAAGATACACACCTATCACATTTCGGTCCACAATGGTTTTGTTACTCTCGATTGTTTCAGCCATAGTCACATTTCTCACAATAATAACTATATCGCAGGAATTTGGCAATACTGGTAATGGCATCGAAATGTTCATCGTGATGATGGACGTGAATGTATTTTCAGTTTTTGAAATCTTTGAAAACAACAGAGATCCAAGCACTTGTTGAGGGTGTACTTTCCAGGTGTAGCGTGGAGCTAAGACGTCTTGCAATTTGTGCATTTCTGGAATGCGATTTTTTTATATATATATCTCCGATTCCTGTCACAGGAGTTCTGCTTCTCTTCGCTGTTTGGCTCGGTCCGATTGTTGAATAGTTTTCAGGCACTTTTCCACTCAGCCGTGTCGTTCTTGTCGGCATACGTTCGTCCCACGACAATGACACGGGTTAAACACATGTGTTCTTGTGGGTTGTTAATTCGGACTGAACTCGTTTTGGCGCTACGAAGGTTGTCGACCACAAAAACCTGTTTGCATCCGTTACCATGGAGAAGAGAAACGTGGGTCATGATCAATGTCACTTTTCGTCGGTGATGTGAAACTTGTTCTTGGGTTCTTGCACGTATTGAATCTTGTTGATGACTTTGGAAGTTGCTAATTCTGCTTGGCTGCTAAATTCGATCCAAACCGTAGACTTCAAATTATCGTGATGAATCTAAAGTCTTAAACGTTAGTATTATTTGGCTTGGCATTGCCGTTTCAGTGTAGTTAACAAAGAATCCCACATCTTGGAAATGAACCCTTATTCATTCTCCAAACGTACGTTGCACTTGAAATCTTTAAACATCAACGCGTATGTGGAAGCCGTAGTTCTAAATTTTCTATAGGAACGCTTTTCTGACTCTCGAATGTGATTGTTATTTTCAGTGTTTACTGGTGAACTTCGCTTAGACGTCGATTCTGTGGGACTGAATTCGGGATCACTCATGTCATCTTTCAAAATCACTGGCGATGCGATAAAGCACGTTTATGTCTCTTTTATTTTCGCTTTTATCCCCAAAATGATGCAATCGTTTCAACTTGTCTGCAAGACATCCAATGGCTACATTGTAAAGGTCATGGCCCTATATATTCATTTCAGGTCTGTGTATATATAAATATTCAATGTATAACCTTCCAGTATTCATTTCACTATCACATTGACTGGATCGATTATTTAATCCCTTTTCTCGGGATTAAAGTCAAAATACTTGCTATATCTGTAAGAAGAAAGGAGACTGGGCTACATAATGTGTACAGACCGTGACAAAAGAAAAACAGGTGCAAGAAGAGACAAAGGTCATGATACCTGTTATCATTGTAAAGAGAAAGGACATTGGTCTCCAAACTGCCCTTAAGCACAACAAATGAAGAACCCCGACAAGACAGGAAGACGAGACAAAAGTGAGAAAAGAAAAAATACTGTAACAGTGAAGAAATTCAATAAACAGAAAGAGTCAACAAAACAAACCACATAATAAATCTTTGAACTTTTCAACGTTGTATTGTGGTATGTTGTTTTGTGGTATGGGACTGTAACATTTGTACCAGAAAGGACCAGACAGTAAACACGTAAGTGTCTCTTTCTTTTGACGTGTTAGAATAAGGACCTACACTCACACACGTACATCATGGGGTTAAATAAGAATTTTAGTTTTAATTGAGTTCGGCAAGTGGCACTGAAAAGAACCGTTGCGTGTTTGTTTTCAGAGTAACTGAGCAAACCCAGGAACGGGACGAAATAAACTTCTTAAGCCTTTGTCACGGCCAAGGCCTACTTCAGGACTGGTTCCTGTTGATGACTTGGTATATATCACAAGTTTTGTTTTTTCAGGCGTAGTAACAGGGTTGGGATGCTTGTCTTAGTAAAGACTTGTTCTCTTGGGTTGTATTATAGAAGTCTAATATATTTGTTTCATACTTCTTAATTAGTTTCGTTATTGATCCTTCTTATTATATCGTTTCCTTCTTGCTTATAAATTATGTTGTTGCTGTTCAAGCAGGAAAGTTTGTTCTGCTTTTTACTGTTGCTGTAAAACATTATCCAGTACTTCTTTCTGTTTCTGTTTAAAATCAGTGGCGTGTGGTACAGATGAAAAAGGTGGCGAAGGTACTGGTACCGGAAGACATTCATGCGATGAAGATAGAAAATCCACTAAATCCCAATCAAAATCGGTCTCTTCTGGAAGTAAACATGTGTTGACTTTCGTAGCCACCGCTATAATATTGCTTCTCGTCTCCACGGCCGGTGCACCCCAATTCATTGTCGTCTTAGTTTCCGTCATTATTGAAAACTGTCGCATCGATTCACTGCGCACAGACGCTAGCGCACCTTTATAGAGAATGTGATGTCACAGGTCACTCTCTTCAAATTGGAAGACTCCGCACTGTGACTGAATTTTGTAACGCGTGTATTGATTGATCAAAGAACTGAATCCGTTTCAATCCGCTCTTCCACTATAAATAACCGCAGTACACTGCATTACTACACCTGTTCTCGTCACAAGATGTGGACAAACGTAGCATCGTCTATACTCATTTCGTCAATGCTCTTCCTCCCGGATTATCCCATGTATGTCAGATCATCATGGACAATCACTCGAATGACTGATACAACCCTTTGAAAAAGAATGATCTATGTGGAGAGGCAAGGCTCTTTGAAGAGAGTCCTTATATACGGACCAGAAGTTAGACGAAGTTGAAGAAAAAGAAGTTCCGTGAGATGCCCTTTATGTTAACGTAATGATGTTTACATTAAACTCAACGACCCCTTTCAGGGTAACTCATAGGTTTCTAAAAGATTTGCTTTCTTTGCCTCAGCCCACAAACTAATGTGAAATGTTTCTCCCTGTATATTATTGTATGAATGTGTTCTATCACTCTATAAATATTGTGAGTATAAATCTACCCCCACCCCATTGAGGTTAATCCGGTGAACACCTGTTCAAACCATTGTTACAACATTGTTGGATTATTGCTACACAGCTTCAGTACCGTGACCACACCCCTCCACATTCCACTGACGCTATACAGGCCCCATATACCCCATGTTCAATTTTCCTTTACGCTAGAGTTGCGCAGGGTGATTTTGTAAACCTTGAGGCCAGAGTTACCTAGGGGTGTCTGTAATTTATCTTCCCATTGACGTTAGGGTGCCCCACTATACTACTTTCATAACATGAGGTGTCGATCTGTCTAGAATAAATTGCTTATATTTTGGAGAGAAATCTAACTATTTGATATAGTTTTGGAGAACGGGAAATATTAGTTAATCTGTATGCGAAATAAAATCATTTTTTGTTCGGCTTCATAAAATACTGAATAATATCTTTACCATTCTCTGATTTCGTTTATTAATCTACAACATATACCACATTGAATCAAATTCATCCTCTATCGGCCACTAAAGCAACAAAATTACGTCTTCTTAATCATTACAAATCAATACCTAGCTATCTACTAACAACACTGATTTGTCGTATATTGATCGCTGAGACATACTATATGATTAACAATTATCTATCAACATTCGGTCACCAACCAGTTTTATACTATCCAGCGCGCAATTATCCACTATTTAACAATCAGTTATCTACTATCCAACACGCAATTATCCACTATTGAACAATCAATTATTTACTATCCAACACGCAATTATCCACTATTGAACAATCAATTATATACTACCAAAATGACCAACTTATGATGGTGACAAATTGTACTATCAAAGTGGCATCCGTATACATTTGCAAAAACACCGGACTTAAACGTAAATGTGTATAGTCAACCAGTCTACATGGATAGGTAGATATACATGGATAAACAACATACATACACATTATTAAAACACAGATGCTTTTGGTAGAGAAAGTGAAATCGCTAAAATTAAACGGAATTTTTTAGAACAGTAACTTCTCTTAGATCCGGTGACATTTGCGTACAACAAAGTTTACATAATGCCCCGAATGGCATCTGAAAACAATTACATGGTTAAACTTAAATTCATACTAGGATAATATATGAACCGTATGCAATCTTGAATATACCACGTTTTCAAAGCGAAACTATTTTGCTTAAGGTAAAGCAAGTAATTCATTAGAAGATGTAGCATCATCCTTTTCAATCAGTACGTTAAATGCAATCGGTAATGGATACATTAGTTTTTATATATTGATTCTGATTATATAATTAGTCAAAAATAAATCAAGTTATGTTAGTAAAAGTATATACAGATTTTCAAGTGACAGAAATAAGTCCTAGACAAATGACTGAGACAGAGGATGTCGCCTTTGGAAGATTATTGTCATTTGTTTTGATTGTAATTCTCTAACTACCACGATCACATATATTCCAGGACGATACAACGACTAGCCTGCCGTTTAGCTAATGATTGTATTATTGATTGCAATATTCCACTGCGTCCAGAGACCCAGGGCAAGTAACTGAAAATTGTAATATTAATTTATATTTGTGCCAAATGAAAAACATTTATTGGAAGAAAATGTGATGATAAATGTGTGAAGGTTCAGTGGATTAAGTGTATGATAGCATTTATTCGCACAAATGATCTCAATCGCTGTCCAAGATCTGACTAATTTAATCACACCATAGGATTTAATATTTTAATATCGACATATGTTGTTAACATTATTGATGCTTGTATGCGATACTAAAGAAACGAAAACCAGTAGTAGATGTTTCGAATTGAGGCGAATCTGACAAATGTTTGTCATACCTGAAGGGTTAAAACAAACTATAACTTGTGTTAATCTGAATTTCCTGGAACATTCAATTTTTTTTGCTGAGAGCTGGTGATTGTATTATTTGTTTGCAAGATTTCAAGTGAGAATAAACAAGTCTGCAATACTTTGCATATTAAGTGGTGATATATTTAATGACTCTTGTGTTACTTTAATACACATCTCTTTTTTTGTCACAATAATAGTTTCACCCTAAAAGTTTCGTCAGTGATCAATTAGTACAATCATCATAATAGCAATAATTGCCGAAGATGAATAAAAACAATATAAAGTCATTGAATAAATATAACTTGGATAGTTGTATGGACTTTATAAATTAAAGGACACAATAATATCCACGTTATAACTTTGGGAAAGAAGTAATAACAGGATATTTATGCATTTATTTGATATTTGCTTCGTATTAAATATTTTCACATGCATGGTCATAATAGATGTGTTTGAAAACAGTACATGATTCCAAGATAAAAACACTTGGTAGCTATTTAAACGTTTCTTGTGACATCATTGAATATGGGATGGTGATGGTCAGGATCTGTGTGCGGTTTCAGCCATTTTGGTAAAGGTACCATGCATGAAGACCTCGATTTGTACACAGTTATGCCCATCCTTCTCGATTCGTACACAATTATGACCATCCTTCTCGATTCGTACACAATTATGCCCATCCTTCTCGATTCGTACACAATTATGCCCATCCTTCTCGATTCGTACACAATTATGCCCATTCTTCTCGATTCGTACACAATTATGCCCATCCTTCTCGATTCGTACACAATTATGCCCATCCTTCTCGATTCGTACACAATTATGCCCATCCTTCTCGATTCGTACACAATTATGCCCATCCTTCTCGATTCGTACACAATTATGCCCATCCTTCTCGATTCGTACACAATTATGCCAATCCTTCTCGATTCGTACACAATTATACCCATTCGTCTCGATTCGTACACAATTATGCCCATCCTTCTCGATTCGTACACAATTATGCCCATTCTTCTCGATTCGTACACAATTATGCCCATCCTTCTCGATTCGTACACAATTATGCCCATTCTTCTCGATTCGTACACAATTATGCCCATCCTTCTCGATGATTCGTACATAATTATGCCCATTTTTCTCGATTCGTACACAGTTATGCCCATCCTTCTCGATTCATACACATTTATGCTCAGCCGCGATCAATGTGGCACCGTTTCTCAACCAGCAAAACAAGACACATGTTCCCTTAGAAAACAAAACAAACAAAACATCAACGTCATTTGACCAAATTTCAAAGAAATCCTTTGGGATTAATGTGCTTTCAATTTCACAGTTACGCTGCGGATAAGCCTTCAGAGTTAGCAACCGTTTCATAAAATATAAAATCATTTTGGGTGTTGTTGTTTATTTCCTCAAAGCGCGTATTAGAAATGACTAAAACATTGGCGTAAATGACCCTAAATTATGCCTACATATAATACCCGGCTGCATTTCATAACAACACAGCATCACTATAATTTAAAAGGTCACTAAACAACTTCTGGAAAGCTGAATTAGAGTCTTCGACCAAATTATATCGTTTACTGTGTGTGCCCTTATGTAAAGAACCTTGCTGTCAGGACTAAATAACGTTGCGTAAAACCTTAAACCAAATAAAGCCGATATGGAACACCACATGAGCCAGTTAATAAATAGCTATGTTGCATTATTTTGAGATACATTAATTGAGTTAATTGCAGCAACTAAAACTAAATGGCGTGATCATATTTATTTCTTTCATGGAGAAGCTGTAATTATTAATATTAAATGCATCTAGTTTCAAAAATGATCGTGGCTTGTAACCTCATTCTTAAAGGTGTCAAATCAATATATATTTACACATTCCTGCACTTTTTCATAAGTATAATTGGGTTCAGACAAATTCGTTATGTTGTAAGTATGCAGACTTTATTGATTTCTAACTCTTAAATATTCATCATGTGCGAAGCTAAATTACAAAATTATTTTCCCATTGTCTTTGCTTGTACCTGGGGTCATAGTGGAAAAACGAGGCAAGGAGACAAATCTAAGGCATCTATGTTGCAATTGCACGGTCTGATTTTGGAATTGCCTCCCTTAGAATTGACCATCGCATGTTACTTTATTTGTGAATTATTTTCAAGAAATCTGTAAGAAAGAAGATAATATACATTTGATAATGCGTGTGCTTAGAATTGACGAGACAACTACATTGTGAAATACAAAGCTAGATGCTTTATAACACGATTGGAATATATGTATTTAGTATCGCATGTTGATTGAAGCATCGTTAAACACTCTTAGGTTCAGGAAATGACGATGAGAATTCCGATGGGCCTTCGAGCCCTTACCCCACCTGATACATCATAAATCTACAGTTCTATAGGAGTGAAGATCGAGAGTATCCTCTCTGTATAACATGGATTTGGCATAGGATTGATACTTTCCATTAGGGTTAGAACAATCCGACCCTTTTTTTCTTTTTTTCTGTGAAGGCAGCTATGAACATCGAGAGTTAAAGGCGTATGTATTGTACCGTTCGACTGATAAAATTACAACGCCTCCACCATCGAAAGCCTAAAAGTATTTTGTTGACGGGAAAGGTTTACAGTCAAAATTAAGATAAATCGAAATGTACCCAAGTCAGAACTTCCAATTGTTTTTAATATTTTTAATTATATAATGTGAAAAGAAACTTTTAGTCACTAGAATATACGGGAAAAGGTTAAAACGTACCCAAACCGAAACGTTTCCTGGTAAAAACTACACATTAAAAAAACATTAGCCTCACTCGCTTTAAATAATGACGAAATTACAGTGCGGGTGACCGGTCTGATCAATACGGTAATCGGCAGATGCAATGAAACTATTCTATATTATGATCTAGCTCCAACGCACATAAAGAAATACATCTTTAAGTAAAGAAGTATCGTATGTTGTGTGTCATCTTGTATTGTAAACCGATGCATACATATCTGTTTATATTGAGAAATATAAAATTGAATTAAGTTTTTAAACTGACGCTTACAGTAGTTTGAGCCAATTGTTTTTGAGAACTAATTAAAACACATGAAGCAGATCAGTTGGTGGAATTTTTTCGCCACGGGAAAATAAAACACACATTTATTCAAACTGTACTTAACTTAAAGATTTATTTATTTTGTGAATTTAATTGAAAAGTTAAATAAAATGCCAAATATGAGTATTACTACACAGTTAAGGTTTTCAAAAGTAGAGAGTGGGTCCCTTCTTAATCTGCTCACATTTTGACTTGATATGTTTCGGTTTAGATAGGTCTTGACCAAGATACGTTTTGGTTTGGGTATATTTTGCCATGTTCTTCAAGGAATTAACCTTAACCTAAAGTCAAAGTCCTGTTTTAACTCGCAGAAAAATGTCAAGTGCTTGTATTGTGTAAAAAGGATTGTACCCAGTCCTTATCACAATCGAGTACATGTATTGTGATGCGTAATGTTCTTTGGAGCGACAGACGGATCAAGATGGGGTCATGGATAAAGTAAGTTGCGGTTTTCAATATAATATTTCCAGCTACTACAGGTTATACTATTACTTTTTGACAATATTAAAAACATAACACAATGTTACCAGAAAAAGATCATGAAAATAGCCTTATATCCTTAATGTTACGCTCCATATTTTTAAAATCTCGTTTCTCCTTAAGCATAAAGTTACATTTTGCGGTGAAGACTATTCAATATTACCAACTTATTCACTTCTTACGATTTAACATAACATTTTCTATCTGTTTAACGTATGGTACATTTTAAGTTACCAGTTTGTCGGTATCTGTTGATCCAGTTTGCGATCTAGTAAAAGTGCTTTTAAACTTGTTACATGAGTATGTTCGTTCTGTTCCTGTTTAGACAAAAACGAAAAGTTGCAACAACTACCTTCATATGGAGAAAGTACCTGAATCTACCTTGCTCTTTAGAACAAGTCAAATGAAACATCTGACTGAAAAATAAACATTGCTAATGTTATCTCAAACAGTAATATATATATTTATATATATATATATATATATATATATATATATATATATATATATATATATATATATATATATATATATATATATATATATATATATATATATATATATATATAGAGGGAGCAGAAGCGCACAATAACTCGCATTGTGCATGTAGATGTGACAGCGGTAAAGTCTTCGAGAAATTAAGAGAATATAATATTTAAAAAAATATGGTGTATTATATATATATGTATATATATATGATAATATAATCTACATAACAGAACAAATAAATTAGTTTTTGTTAACAGTATCTTCAACAGAGTATCCACCATATGCGTGGCGAATGAGACGAAATCAAACATCTGCTTGCTATGCGCATGTCCTTGGAAAATATCAGTTTCGTTAGAACAATACTTTAATCTGAAAATTCTGTTTTTGTATGCAGTACAATATCTAAAAGAGATCGAAGGATTCCAATTCTTCAAAGCCGTAAACAATGACAATCACAATGGACTAGATTGACAGAGCCTGGAGGGAGTCATTAATGGAGTCAACCATCCGGTGTGAAAATACCAGACTTAATTACAATATATACTAATTTTTAAAAAATACATATACAAATATGATTTCTGATATTCAGTTTCATTATCCTTTCCATATAATGTTTTTAAAATCTTAGTCTACATGCTGATGTTACATATATCCTCTCTTATATGTGAATGAAATCTATGCATTGCCAAGTTTATTCAATTAGAGTTTACACATACTGAGTATATGGTTATTCTGTTCTCATATCATATTTGCAATTATTCATACAACAGGAATAAAATAGTTCTATTCGCGCCACATATACGAATTTACTCTGTTTATACAAATATAAAGCAGTGGCATTATGGCAATATGATGTTCTAATAATAGATACGTATGTAATATGGATGCACGTGTCACAGCGGGAGATAGATTAAAGACAAAAGATCGGCTTACTCTCGTGTATCCATTTCACACTAATAATAATAACAATGAAGACTTTGTATTGAGCCTAAACCTTAGAAGCTCTAAGCGCTTTACATATATAATGATATGGCCACAAAAAACGGAAACATAAACAAACAACATGATATTGGAGAAATAAAAATAAAAATGTTGAAACTATTTAAGATAGGAAACATTATTAGGTCTTCAGTTTGTTCTTGGAGTCGAAAAAGGTGAGTTTTAAGATCATCTCGAAACGGATCACTATGTCTTCGTGTATAATTTCAATTGGCAATGCATTCCATGTTGCTGGGCCCTGATATGCAAAAGTACGTTGTCCATATGACTTCGTTTCCATAATGGGAATAATGAGTATACGATTGACATAAGATAGGTGTAAGTGTCTTGCTGGTACATACACATGCGTGAGGCCAGCCAGGTATATTTGACTGGAGTCCGTCATTGAAACCTAACACAGAAAACACATGTTGTGTTTTATTCTTGATCGAATGGATAGCCAGTGTATAGTACAGAGCAGCGGCGAGGTGTGCTCTGGTCGTGCTACTCTAAAAATATCCGAGCAGCTGTGTTATGAACTTATTGAAGTTTCCGGTGTGGATAATGTGACGAACCAAACATAATTGAGTTCCAATAGTCTAATCTTGGACGTACAAATGAACACACAGGTGTTATAATAGCATCAACTGAAAGATATTTGCAAATGGAGCTGATGTATCTCAGGTCAAGATATGCAACCTTGCATATGTTCATGACATGTTAGTACCATGTGAGAGTACTGTCTAGAGTAACGCTTAGGTTTCGTACCGACTGTGTGAATTTAATGTTGGCTTTGCTGCTGTTTATTGTTTGAGGTAACGGATGTGATTAAGAAAGTCTTTGTGTTGTGATCATGATAGCATCAGTTTTATCATCATTCATCTGCAGCTTGTTACATGTCATCCATGATTTCACATCAGAAATGCACCTTTCTACTCCTTGGATGGTGGCATCAACTTCAGTTGGCTGGCAAGACCAGTATATGTTCCCGTCATCAGCATACAATTGGTAAGACAATGGGTGATGATCTATGACACTTGAAAGCGGCTGAGTGTATAGAATGAAGTGAACAGCTTCAAAAACACAGCCCTGTGGTACAACTACGACTTAGATCAACTGGGCTGAAGTGTATTCCATTTACATATATAATATGTGTCCTGTTGAGTAAGTAGGACTTGAACAACATTAATGCTGTATTGTTACTGCCAAATACATGCTGGAGACGATTAGCAGCAGAGGGGGCGAATCAGACAACTTTTGTTTGTTTTTATTTTTGATTATACCCCCTCCAAAATAACACTAGACCCTTCTCGCGAAAAAATAAGTCTCCGACCCTTGTCTGAAAACATTCGCGTTTTCGTTGATGTCGCAACGTCGTTGTCACTCACCCCCTCTGCTGCTAGAACTTTCAGTTCTAGGTTTACGGTGATTTTAACCGAATATTTGATCCAGTCCTTAGGACGAAAATCATTTATGATTTCACAAATAGACTAATTTGTAAAACCTCCTCTTGTAAATCAATCAGATTATTAGACTGATCTGTGAGTTTGAAATTAATTCTGGTTTATGAATTATTATGACATCGTATATAGACTGGATTCACCGGGGACTCAATTATTAAAAATCCTGGAGGGGCTGTTGGTGCAAATGAATACAAAATATATCCTTGCTGAGCTTGATTTGATCGTTCTAAATTTATTTGATAGCTTCCTTCGATCACATCACATACTAAATTGAGCGCAATCACCGTTGAAATATTCACATTGAACGGAGCAATATGCCTGCCACCACCATCTGGGTCATTATTATGTTTGAGGATAGTTGTTTGTGGTTGTGATGGTGTTTTTTTCCACGTATCATGGATTTTTTTGAAACCTTCATCGATGGCATCATCGAGAGATTTTTGTAGTTCTAAGAGATTATATCCTGGTAGTTTGAATGTTGGAATATCTCTTATGCGGATCTTATAGTCTATTGCAAATAAATCTCTTGTTTTAGGACTACTGTCACCTAATACCTCTTGAATAATTTGTGAATGAAATGTTTCCATGTCATTGATGATTTTGTTACATGTTTCTACGACACTGATAAATTCACCTCGGGTGAGAGTGCCGGATCTAAGTGATATAAACAACAACGAAATATCGTTATTGAAAGCTGTGAAATTTTCAGTGATTTTATCCCGGTTAGCAAGATGATGAATAAGTTTTATTTTTTCATCATATTCTACTCTAATGAAAAAATACGACTTATCATAATATCTATAACTCTTTATTGGATTATCAGATTTTATCCTGTCTGTGATATAATCGGTTTTTTGTGGTTCTGGTAATTTAACGGTTTTTCCTCCGGGTGGTAATTCAGGCCATCCTAGTACGGTTCTAATAGAACTCTGATAGATATCTACGACGTATCCTTCTGTGCTTATTTCAATGGCAGATGATAGTGTCGGCACATGAACTGTTATAGCTATTTTTGATTCTTTTCCAGTAATCGATTTTATTCTACGCGCGAATTCATCATTGATTTGTTCAATTTGATATGATCCGGTTGGTATGGAAACAACGTTCCAGTCTGGGGTACCGTCGGGTTTATTCTTATTTGCAAATACCAGTGAATTATTGGGTTGTTGACCACCAAATGATTTTGACCTAATATTTGGCCAACTGTGGTATACTCGTAATTTTGCTAGCGCTATCTCCTTCACTGGGACTGGAGAGGGGAAATTCACACTGAATTCTGGATTCGTTGAGGTTATTGAGATCATGCTTGTTTGTACTGGGTTTGTGTTCTCCACTATTTGTTGAAGTAATTCCATTTGTGTTGTCATTGTTATTATATTCATGATGTATTTCTAATTTTGACATCGCAGAATCATATATATCTACCATCGCTGAAAACTCACTCTCTGATATAATTGTATCATCGAGAGATGACGATATCAATGAGGATAATTGCGAGTATGCAGTAGACACAACATGAAATTGAATTATGTAGTCTTGTAGTTTCCGTTGGCTGCATGAGGATATTTTTTTTGTGATTATTGAAATTATTCCAGCGATTGTTGTTGCCGCAGAAATGCAAATTGGAACAGCTATCGGAGCCATCATTGTCACTGAAGACAGTATAATACCAGCTCCGGTGATTACACCACTCACAGCGTACACAGTAACATCAATTGCGGTAATTCTCCTGCGGTATTTTTTAATTTTCAATTCATACTCCTCAGACAAGGTTTTGAGTCTAGTTTGATACTCTCTGACCTGATCATAGCGATATTGCGATGATGAAATCATTTTTATTTTAAATACGCTATCGTTTTCAATTACGATTTACTTAAATTCGCTACGAATTCCACATACCACGTTGTTGAGACCCTAACCAAATCTTTATCAGTAGATGTAATTGTAAACTTTTCAGTTCTATCCTTGTCGATGATCGTTGAAATCGTATTATTGACCCCGGATGAACTGGACGATGAAATATTAAATTGAGACAATGGTGTTACTAGTGTTAATCGATAAATACCCTTAACGGTTGCAGTGATATCTAATTTGTTGTTTGTAGGTGACCACTCCAATGATCCGTGTTGGATCGTGTATACTAAGTTGTTGGTTTTCTCATGAGGAATTTTTGTTTTTTCAATGGTTGTTATCATCCTCGAAAGATCACCTTTGACGGCTTCGATGAAGTTTTTCGTCTCATCGATGGATTTTTTAATATCAGGGAGTTTTAGTTCAATTTTATCGAATGTAGTTCCAATAAATTTATCAATGATATTTCTACGAAAAGCATTATAACTTCGTATATGATCATCCAGCTCACGGCTGTGGGTGGTAATCTTGTTGTCTTGGGTGGTAATCTTGTTGTCGTTGTCGGCAATCATGCGGTTGTTGGTGATAATCATCTTGTTGTGGGTGGCAATCGTGTCTGTGATCGTAGACACAAGTGCGCCTGGTTTAAGTCGTCCGTCGTTGGAATACAGCGCAATAGAGTTTTCAGCGGCGTCGCGCTGCCGTATCAAAATATCATCCAGAGAAATATTACTGGTTTTCAATTTACCCTGATCGGAAAATAACGCAACGGTGTTCTCGATTGCGTTTTGTTGTTTAACTAAAATATCATCCAGAGAAATATTACTAGATTTCAATTTACCCTGATCGGAAAATAACGCAACGGTGTTCTCGATTGCGTTTTGTTGTTTAACTAAAATATCATCCAGAGAAATATTACTAGATTTCAATTTACCCTGATCGGAAAATAACGCAACGGTGTTCTCGATTGCGTTTTGTTGTTTAACTAAAATATCATCCAGAGAAATATTACTAGATTTCAATTTACCCTGATCGGAAAATAACGCAACGGTGTTCTCGATTGCGTTTTGTTGTTTAACCAAAATATCATCCAGAGAAATATTACTAGATTTCAATTTACCCTGTTTGTCTTGAAATACAACTATTTCATTCGGGTCAACACTTGTTAAGTTCAACGTCTCAGCGATTTCATCTTTAATTTTTTTTTTTATATCCTTGATAGAATCAGGAGTTGCAGTGTCATCGGGTTTGGGTTTCAGAGGTCTTCCCCAAATATCAATCATGATATTTTATATATCTCTCTCTAAAAAGCGATTACTAGTGTAGTCATTTACGACAATGTGTGGTGATTTTCTAGATGCTGAAATAGCGTCAAGGACATTTAATACTTCACTGCCGCATATTGGTGGGTCATTGATTTGTTGTGTTGGTAGCGTAGAATACCAAGTCTTCATTGGAAATTGTTTTATATAACGCATAAACTCTTTTGGTGGGGCTAATCCATATGAATCAAAATAGACAATCCCACGTGGATCAATAGCGTATGCAACCCAGTGAGTTCCAGGTCCGGTGCTGTTATCGAGATTAATAATACCTGTTTCAGTTTTGTTTGGTTGATGTGGTAATTGATCTTTCATAATAACACCTCTGAAATTTTTAATCACTAGTTTTTTAGCAGCATCCATTAAATCAAAATTGGACATTGGAACCATAGATTCCTCAATTAATAAACCGTTCCTGGTAGTCTCAGGCCTGATCCGTGAACGGATCTCCCGCTGTACCATGAATACGGGGTTCCTGGTAGTCTTAGACCTTTTCCGCTGTACCATGAATACGGGGTTCCTGGTAGTCTTAGACCCTTTCCGCTGTACCATGAATACGGGGTTCCTGGTAGTCTTAGACCCTTTCCCTTTTTTTTATACCCTCGACCTTTCTTCGGTTCATATGATTCAGCAATGCTCTGTACCGCTTTTGTTCCCAAGCCTCCAACTACCCCCAATGCGGCCGCTTTTGCTACTGCTGGGGTTGCTGCCGCAACCAATGCTGGTATTGCAGCAAACAACGGAAATATACCACCTGTTTTTATCATATTTTTGATAGCAGCCGAAGAGAGTGTGATCTGAACCCCTTTTTTATCCTTGAAAGCATCATTGAAATGTTTCACTTGACGAGTTGTCAGCGATAATTTATTTGCACCACCAGTCATTTGATTAGGTTTCAACGTGATTGTGGTTCCACATTTTTTAGCCGATTCTGATTGCAATTTTTTGATTTGACCAGGAGTTAACGCAACACTAATAACACTATATGACATGTTATACATAATTGATTGATTCTAAATCGTAAAACCATTCAATGGAAATATCCTTCGGATTTTCAATTACATATTTTCCACTGGTGCATCTACCACTCTCATTCTTCCACCAACACCTTCAAGTAGCATTGATTTATCACTGAGAATGACAGCAACCGCTCTATAATTAGCAACAGCACCAGGACGGGTTACACGGGCTCTAAAGTGTATATCAACGACAGATTGTCTCACCAAGTCGAGATGTTCCAGCGAAAAGTAATAAATCGGATACAGATTTTTAAAATCATATTGTGATATTTGCAAACCGGTATCCACATTTTGATCACGTGCCATAAATGACAACAGGTTATGATAGACACGTGCAATATGATTTTGACCGTAATCAAGTTGCACATCTTCAGATGGTTCCTGTTGTCCGTTTATTCTCAGTGAGACCTCTCTAACACCTAACTGATCAAATATCATATGACTTCGTTGTTGATTACCAACTCGATCATTATTCTGTAATGCAATAAATATATGACGTGGAGCTGAAACCCCTTGTTTTGATGCCAGGTGCCATGTGAATGTACCATCAACATTGTCTTGTTTAGTATCCGTAGTCACTGATAACCAACTCAATAACGACTTTCCTCCTTGGTCCATAAATGATAACAATTTTTCTTCCGCGGTAATTGATGGAGTTAACACTGGCATCCACAATGATAGTTTTGTTAAAACGACTTTACCATCAGGAACAGCAGCATCACGCCATATTGCATCATTATCAGTACCCTTTCGTACAAGCGCTACTGTGTGTTTAGCTCCATAAATAACTTTTCGGACGTTTCTACAGAATCCGAATATATGATGCAGTGGAATTGCACATGAAAATTGTCGACGCTGTCCTTGTAATGTTGATACACGTGTTGCAAATCCTAGATTGTAAGTAGTAATAGTATTTATGACATCAAAATCACCAGGTGGTCTTGTATATCCGGCTGGTGCTGGATGAACTGCAGTGGCTTGTGTTGCCTTGACTCTAGAATACTGGTTGTGTTCAGCGTTATCAGTAATATCCTTTGCAAACATCATAGATGGACCCGCTGATCTTGAATAATCATCAGAATATCTTGCTAACCCTATGATTGTTGTAGCCACATCAACTTCACGATCAATGGATTCAATTTCTTTTCCATCAATGAGATATCTAGCGCTTTCAAATAACGCCATGATACCGTTATTAACAAAACCAACTCGGGTAGCTGGGCTAATGTCATATGGAGGATCATTATGTGCAGCATTATTTGTTACAAGTTCTCCTTCTACTTCAATAAACGCTTCACAAGGCAAAAAGTATTTACTGGTATCATGAACTTGAAGTTCAATTCGTGATCGGAGATCTGGTTGTACTGCGTGATAAGAATAAAATTGAAAATCGCGTACAGAATCATCTTTACGCACTGGGGCATCCATATCAAATGCTGGATCAGATGACCTTTTGAACATTTTATTCTATTTATCAGAGTCTAAATCGGATTTTCCATTTCATCGTGAAAAACGCTAGCGTTTTCGCCGTGGTTTTTTAAAGCCACTTCCTGCTATCATGTTTGCTGTCATGTTATTTTGGTCCTCTTGATTTACCATCGACGCTAGTTTTTCATCTACTGCGTTATTTATAATTTTACTGACACTCAAAGGCATCTCTGCTGTAGATGGCAATGGTACCTGTTTCTCTTTTCGTCTCACTAATGATGTTATTTTATCCTTCGCAGTTGAAAACGCTTTCCCGGCAAGATCTCCAACAGTACTAATACCCTTATCACGAATAACATCAATGGCTTTCATTCCTAGTTGTTTAGCTAACGGCATCACTTTTGGGGCCGTTCTTGAAAAGAATCCTAAAATGGTCTTGCCGAGGCCATCTCCGTAGTACGCTCTATAAACTGGAAACCGTGAATTAACTACATAGACGAGGGTTGGTTTATCATGATTGTAGTGTACGATCATTATTATAAAAACAATAGTGTTTTCAATTGTTATTTAATCGCTATGATACCCATTTGCTAACTCGTCAATGAAATCTCGATATGTTTTGATATCCATGATACCGCCGGCAAATAACCGTTTACAGATATCAGCTGCTTCATTAATTATTTCTGGAGAGTTATTTCCAGCTCGTTTTCCTCCGATGAGAACATCTAATCGTGATATATCATTGATAACACTATCAGGACAAGTGTTTCCAATCCTTGGATTTCCTAATCCACTTCCGCTATAACCAGTTGCTTCATCTAGTTTGTCTGTATCCGTGGTTTGTAAATAATCAAGAGTATCATCATCATCATCATCAGGTGGTAGTTGTTGTTTTTTAGGTGAAAAAGATATTTTCTTTGCAGGTTGCTGTCGCTTTCTTTGCAATCTTGGCGGTTTTTGTTGTTGTTTAAACTCTTCGTATTGATTATACACGTGATCCACCATCCTGATATATTCAATGTATGATGCACTATCTGTCTTTTTTTGACTTTTTCCAGTTTTGATTTTATAGAATATATCAGCCCAGTGAGTGAAATTCTTAACAAACTTATGATGTTCTGGTTTCAACATTTTTTTTCTGTCTTCATAGGACGTAACAACAAGCGTAGGAATTTCTGTTGGATCAGTCTCATCAATTGCTGCTAACCCTTCTTCGTTAAATCTCATGCGTAAATCATCTACTGTTCTCTTTGATTCTATTTGTTTTGTTTGTTCAGTTTTCGCTGCTATTTTTTCAAATTCACCAATAACAGATTTTCCCGTCTCGGGACCATCTCCCAGTAAAGCACGCTCTACCCCTTTCGTTGCTGTGGTTACTGGTTTAAACAACTCTTCAGACCCCAGAGCAAAATCAGTTTGTAAACTCTGTCGTTGTTGCAGTTTATTCCTGACAGAGTCACGAATTGGTATAAATTTCTTAATTGCATCCAGTCGTTCACGAGCCAATCGGGTTGTTAATGCTTCATTGACCATTATTTGAAATCAGAAACCATTTTTCAATTGTAAAACAATTTTCCCCATCGATTATTCCATCCTTAACGGTCCAATTTTTTATTGCTGTGAAATATTTTTATTTTCGCAGTGTGAAAATATTTTCACTGATTCAATCAAAAAATGACAAAAAAAATGAAAATCTCAAGGAGATTTTACTGTCTGACAAAATCTTTTGAGGGTCGGTCAATCAAAATAGTTCATTTTCTTGAATTAACGCTCGTAAGTTTCTAATTTTAGAATTAACTTCCTTTTTCAATTCATATTCGTTACCCAATTCTTTTCGTATTCCCTCCACGATAGTATATAACGGAACAAACACATCTACTTCACTAGAAAATGCAAGAGAGTCTCGAATAGAATTTTGAATTTTTTTGATGAGTGCATATTTCTTTGGTAACATATACTTGTTAGTGCTAACTCCGTATTCTATATCCTGAAAATCCGACTTGATTTGATCAGGATTTAACCCATCTGACAATTTAATATTCTGATTTTTCAATTTTCCAATTTCAACTATGATGCTATTCATAATTTCAGAATTCATATATGATAATACATATTTCTAATTCATTTTTCAAAAATAAATGAGCCGTTAATATTTTAAAAATTCAGTCTGTATATATAAATATATTTTTTAAAAATTCAGTCTGTATATATAAATATATTTTTTAAAAATTCAGTCTGTATATATAAATATCTTTTTAAAAATTCAGTCTGTGTACATAACTATCTTTTTTAAAATTCAGTCTGTATATATAACTATCTTTTTTAAAATTCAGTCTGTGTATATAAATATAAATGCAGAAAAAAATAAATAACAACCATGATGAGCGGTTATCAGTCATTTGGCCCCCTTGATATAGGCCACTGTGTCTTTCATAGGGTTCTTTCTATGAGTTTTTCCATTTTTTTCTGAGATTTATTCGATCTCGATTTGACACTATTTGGCCGGTAATTCATTTTTGAACACCATACGGGGCTACCCAAATGTGATGGAGAGCTAATTACATCCATGGATGTTATTTATTTTAGGTCATTTATATTTACATTCACCGGAAACATATTCCCCTAAGAGTGAATCTAACTCGTCAAATAACGGGTTAGAATCACAAGAGGGTATGTTTACGTGAAATGACCTAGAGGTTACATATATACGACAACACATCTTTGGAACTCCTTGGTTGCCTTCACATCCAAGTAAGCCCAAGGGAAACCCGAAACATACATCTCCGGAAGGGAGGCCTAACGTGGCAAACGCCATCTTAGACCGCCCAGAAGATATGCTTGGGGTGACGTCACAACATATACTTAATTAAGGACAGCACAAATACCGTATATATTTCCACTCGAGTGTTGTGGCAAATTGTAGGTATACATATACTTAATTAACTTAATTAAGGACAGCACAAATACCGTATATATCTCCATTCAGATTGTAGGTATACATATACTTAATTAACTTAATTAAGGATGGATTATAATTCAATGATGATGTAATGATGATGGGACGGCACAGACATCACAAACATGAAACGACGGGGCTGATTTTCAAAGGCCAATTCGACCAATCAAAGCAACCCATGAAATTAAACCCGGTTGCATGATTGAGTAAAAGTCAACCACGCACACGTGTCAATGGCGTGGGTTATTTTTTGACTGGTCGAATTGGCCTTGAAAGCCCCAGCTTTAAACCTTTCATTTAGTATATAAGGCGACTAATACAGCAGCTTCAATCCACAGAGTGTGTTATTTTATTTTCTTGAATTACTTGTTAATGGTGCTTCACAGTATTTAAATGAGACAGAATATTTGCATAAAGCACTAAAAAAAAAAGAATATAATCGTTTGAAAACATTTTATATTTGATTTCTTTTCTAATTAATTATAGCCCAAGCCGCTGAATCACAATTTAAGGGGAAATAACCCACGCCATACTGTAATGTAATTTTTATAGATGTAGCATTTGTACATCTTTTATAGGTGCCATGTCGGCATCCTCTTTTTTTTAAATCTTTATTCAATATTTACATATTAAATTATACAACTGATAGTCAAAACCCCCCAGCACCGTCACTCATACACACATTTTCACCACACTCACTACATACAGACATTTAAAAACACTTATATTTACACATAATAGTAGAAACATATATGAGTAGGTGGGAGGGGTTGTTATTCCCTCCCTTATCAACTCGACACCATCCGACCGACCTGTTTGTTTTATAGCTGCAGCCGTCTACTACTCTAAGGGAGAGAGTATATAAAGGTAATTAATACATCAATCCGCAAGGTATGCTATTTTATTTTCTTGAATTACTTATTAATGGTGTTTCACAGTATTTAAATGAGACAGCATATTTGACTTAAACACTAAAACAAAGAATATAATTGTTTGAAAACATTTCTTTTCTTACAATACAATGCCCACCGCTGAATCACAATAACCCATAAAACAAGTTAACACAATCTAAGGGAGAAAGTATACACGTGTGTTATCCTGTAACGCCTGCATCTCCGGATCACATCCTATGTTTATGAAATACGCATTAATCGCACGTGAGACAGAATATTTGACTTAAACACTTAAAAAAAAGAAATATTTTCTTTTCATATAAAAAAATACTCAGAAGCTAAATCACAATGATAACTCCCTTGGTTATATCATTTAAGAGTTGTCTCCCTTGGTGTTATAGACATACAAAAATCGAATTTTTTGTCCTGTCTTTTTTGAAATGCTTCATAATTAACAAGCACGGGTGAGGTCTGAATTCTTGGTTCATTTGTATAATAACACTATTTTTCTAATTCATTGTTTGGTTTAATTATAAGTCTCTGTATATAATCTTGAGCAGTCTTTATTATTTTGTCATCGTTGGGGTCAATGACAGTATTTTTTATTCTTTTATCATAATAGCGTTTTAGTTCCCTGTATCGTTTGCCGCCACACATAACGCATAATTGCGACTTCCCCCTGACCCCAACCCCACATCGAATACAGGGTAACGGACCAAGGCTTCCACGACGAAAGCTTTGCATATGATACCAACAGAATTCATTTCTGCATGATTTGTTACACGGTGTCACTGATCCAATCATAAGCCATTTGCAATGATTCATTATACTTAAATCTTTCATTTAAATACTTGTTTTAATTATAGTATGGAGGAGTTCGAGAGATTATCGAAAATTAAGCCCTGGAAAAGTGTTCAATTCAATCTTGATAGAGTTTCTGATACACCAAAGAATAAAATTCTTGATAGAACCTTGATTAGTAAAATCAGAGACTGTTTTAATGAATTCAAGCGTGATGGGGCAGCTCATTGTTGGTCAACATTTCGAATTGATGGTGTTGTTGACGCTACCATGAATGATGAAAAAGCAGCAGTGATAATCTCACGTCTTGGGGAAGAAAGAAATTTTTTTCGAATAAAATTCCTTATCCGTGATAATGGAAAATGGATCATTAGGGACAAATACGAGCCTATTCTTAAGGACAAAAAAACTGTCACTGTGACTCAGGATTCAAAACCAGGAATTTTGACTGGACTTGATAAACCCTACTACGAAAGATCTTATCCTGTCACAGTAGTTGTTTACGGGATATATCCGCTCAATGAAAAACCTGATATTTCAAAACTAGCACCCATGAAATATTCGACAGGGCTCAATTGTGTAGCAACACGAATAATAGAACACTTCACAAATGCGTCCCGGGGAAATAAACTAACTGATCTAAGACGAAAAAAAATAACCGAGTGGGAACTGACAGTGAAACAGAATGGGGCAACAATTCAAGATATAGCCAAATTAGAAACATCATTGAGATTTCCAATATCGGTAAGGACAATCACCGGAGAAGTATTATACGAATCGAAATATAAATCACAGGGAGCTCCCATTGAAATTATTGATCATAACGCACACGCGTGGTCATCTGCAGTAACAATATTCCCACGGGATAGAACCGTAAAATATCTGTTTGGAACCGAAGAGTTTTTTTCAGAGCAGAAATTATTTGATGCTATTTACCATTTGAGTAAAAACGATTCTGTGTCAGTGTGGCTATTTCATAGTACTTCAGACGAAGAATGTAGATTTGATCAGTTTGTAAGGCCTAACGGAGAATTGTACCGTACTGAAGAACTGCATAATCAAATGAAACAACTAGCTAGTGAGTTTTCTCCCCAGAGTTCTCTAGGGGGAAGACAACGATCAATTATTAGCAAACTGTTTTACAGTACCATCAGTTGCAGCACATTTTGCTAGAAAGAAAAACGCGTGGAAACCAACCCGAAGTGAGTTCTTATCAGATGTCAAATTGTCCTGTCTTGAATACAGCCATGGAGGATTATGGAACACAAAATACACCGCTGATACCGTTATTTCAGTTGATATGATTGCATGTTATCCAGGAAGTTTTCTTGGGTATGGAGAGTGTGAGAAATATTTCAAACGATTTGGACACCCTACACACGAAATGACCCGTGTTGCTATTAATGGACCACTGCCACATTTCGATTTAACCGGATTCGCTTGTGTAGCATCATTTGAAATGGCTGAAGGGCTTCATCCGTGTAGTTATCTTTGGATTGGTAAACACATGTCTGAAAAACACTGGATGCCAATAGTGTTATTACGGTATATGCTTGATTGTAAGATGTTAAAATCATTAATTGTCAGTGAAGCAATTATATCCTATCGAGCACAGAAATCAGTCTGGTTACCACAACCTGATCTAGAAAAAATAATTAGCGAAGAGCGAAAACTGTTTCCTGATTTTAATGAACAACAAATCATGGATTGGTCCAGACAGTTATTTGAAATCAGAAACAATGAAGCAAAAGATCTTGGACGAAGAATAATCGGTAAATTTACCCAAGGTGGCAAAGATGATAATACGAGATATTCTTCACGATTGATTATAGACAATGCTGAATACGATTTTGTAATCAAAGATTTAACGAATAGGGGCTTATATGTCAATCGTAAGGACGCATTTATGTCCGATGGAACCAAATTGGGTACAATTGTTACTTACACTGATGGATACCATCCGCAGTACACATATTTGAGAGCTTCTATGCTTGGTTATGCTTCTATCAATCTGTTTTTAATGATCAATAGATTTCCTACCACCGCAGTTAGAGTTGCTACTGACTCATTTTACATAAATAGCAAAATGGCTGATTTTAAGGCTACTGGCAACGAGAATTGGGGGTCATGGAGAATTAAGAAGGAAATGCTTCATGATTATATTCCATCAGCAGATGTTACCATTGAAAATAATTACTTAGAAAGCAATCAGTGTTCAGAATTTTCTAGTGCACCACCGATTTCTGATCCAATCTGTAGATATAAAACAGTTTATTTAAACGGCTGTGGTGGGTCAGGAAAAACAACCCGGGTAATTGAGTTATTCCGTCGTGGAAACGCTAGCGTTTCTAACATGATTGTGCTAACACCGACTCACAGACTCGCCAGAGAGATGAAACAACGAGGGGTAAATGCCTGCATTTATCATAGTTTCTTTAGATGGAAGGGAGATAAATGGACTCCTGAGCGCATGGGAGAGAAATTTATTCCTGAAATTATCATTTGGGATGAAATAGACACAGTGTCCGAAGATGTCTTAAAAATATTTCTTGAGTGGTTGTTATTGAAGAATACAAAAGTCGTCATGTGCGGGGATCACGGCCAACCACCACCATTTGTCGGTGCATCCCCCCATGAATGGCTAAAGGGTTTTGTAGACTATTATGAAGAAATTGATACTGATCATAGATCACTTGATAATGAATTAAAAGAGTTTAAGAAATTAATTAGATTACAACCGGATAGAATCCAGTGTGAAATAGCCCGTGAAATAATTTCGGAAACTCCCATGAATGAGTTTTGGGAAGCGTGGAGACCAAATGATTTAATCATTGCAAGTAGAAAAATAGTCAGGGATACACTTCAGATGAAGTTATTTGAATTGCATAAACAAAAATTTGCAACACTTCCAGTACCGTTATGTTATAGGCCATCGGATACACGAAAACAGAACATCGAAGTTGATATTCCAGGACCAAAATCCGAAGGATTTCAAAGACAGATTCTCGTATTAAATGATATTGTGCTGGTTGATATCAATGTCGTTGAAGATGCATTGCGTGCTAATAAATCCCCATGGACGCTAGGTTATGCAGCAACAATACACTCTTCACAGGGATTGACTATATCGGATACAATTGTTTGGATGGTAGATAATCGCATAGAATGGTCGAATTTAGTCTATCTCGCAGTGTCTAGAGTACGAAAAATAAATCAGCTTCGAAGAATTGTCCTGACAGAGTCAGGCGATGATGAAATCATTGGTGGCGATGATGAAATCATTGGCGATGATAATGACACCACAATAGATGATATTATTGATAGAAAACTCTCCGGTTACAAACAACAAGACAAAAAAAAAACAACGAGAATTTGATATTGATGCTGAATTAATAATTACTCTGAAGCAACAACAGAATAATCACTGCGCGAGTTGCAATTGTATAATGCGTTGGCAGTATTCGGATAAGGATCCTCGCCAATTTACCGTGGACAGAAAAAATAACAATCTCGGTCATGTTAGAAATAATGTGATGTTGACTTGTCTTGAGTGCAATAGACGCAAGGGTGCTAGTTAAGCCCATGCGGTGGTAATTGAGTATCCTCAGGTATCACTTGTAATTGTTGTCTAGTAAAACCCCGTTGAGGGGCAGTTGAATCCAGTTTATAGATTGGAGGTCTACCCGTAGATCGTGTTATACTAGATATCTTGTGTGCAGTAACACTCCAAATAGGATCAGTAGCCCTTTTTGTGCCACCCTCAAGCTCTCCTGGTTCGTATAAGTACCTCACAATGACATTACTACCAAGAATTGGTTGGGAAACGCTAAAATCTTTTTGAATTTCCATTTCAGGTATTGACTTCTTTTTAATCGCATTGATAGGTTTCATGTTGATGGTTCTAGTAATCTCGTTATTCAGTGCAGTAATCACAGCTGGTAACCTTTTAACCCATTCACGGGATCTTTTTTCTTGGATGAATTCTTTTGCGTATTGATATCCAAATAACTGCTCAGCAAGGGTTTTATTAAATCGTTCTACAATGGCCTGATCACGATGCAGTGCAGTATGCCCTCGTCTGATAGCGACATTGTGATATTTCATTGTAGATAACACTGCACCCTGAAATTCCTTGCCAGGATCAACTTGTAATAGATTTGGCCAGTGCAGAGGACTCCTTCGATAAATCCTTTCAAATGCAGAAGCCACTTCAGTGGCTGATTTTGTTTTTAACGGTTCTGCTTCTTTGTATCGACTTGCAATATCAACTACGGTTAATGCGTATTTGTAACCACGATCATGTGGCAGAAATAATAGATCAGCCTGATGAACTTCATTGGGTCCGGTCACATCAAAATGCGAGAAATTGATTTGTTTAGGCGGTGGTAGATAAATTTGCCATAGTGCCTGTTTGGATAACCAATGAGCCGCAGTGGTTTTTTTCACTTTTGCAGCACTAGCGAGTTTATGGATTGCTGATTTACCCCTCCAGTATCCTCTTGGGGAATAATAAATAGATTCCATGTTGTTATTAATTACCAGCACCTAACATCAATTTACTTTTCATAGCCGATTTTATCAAAAAGGAAGCCAATTTTTCTTTGAAAGATTTATCAGAAATAGCATTTAACGCATGAATTAATTTCACATCTGCTAGATGCCTGTGCTGCAGATTACTGCTTTTATAAGATACATCATGAAGGTGACAGGCCTGATCAATAGGGTTTATTGGTTCCTCACCGGGTCGGGGCTGATTTTGATCATTGAGTCTGATATCAAGTCTTGTTCCCGGTCCACAGTAGCTATATCCTGGAAGGTGTTTTTCTCCGGGGTATTTTGCCCATGGGGTTCCAGGGAGTTTTGCTTATTTGGCTGCGATATCACCTCCTCGTTTTTTTTTAAAGGTTCCTTGAGTTCCTTGGGTTTAGAAACAAATCTAAATTTCTTTGTACTACATTGTACGCATTTACCAGAAAGCGCTGATCGGTTATTTTTAGTTGTAATCGTCGTCAAGTCATCTGTGCCAGTACGTTTTTTACACTTCACACAATATAGATCCATAATTTATATATAACGGCATGAATATAATTGATTATTCAGCTACCCGACGACGGGAACCTATTAAACATCATGAAATGTTGCCGAATTCAATTAGAATGATTATAATTGGACCATCTGGAAGCGGAAAGACACAACTGCTACTTAATTTGATAACGAGATGGATGAAATGGAACAAATTGTATTTAATAGCCCCGAGTGTAGACGATCAGCGATGCTATGAAGTGCTAAAGGATTTTAACGAGAAAGCAAAAGAATTTCAAATCGATGAAGATTTTATTGAGTTTATTACTGATATAGAGGAAGCCCCTTCCGTGGAAGACATCAATGGAAGTATTAACAATTTAGTGGTATACGATGATATCATGTTAGATAATCAAAAAAATCCTGCTAGAATATTTTCCCGAGGCAGGCATAAAAACACTGATGTGATCTATGTCACTCAACGATACACACAAATACCAAAAGTGATCAGAGATAATTGCAATGTGTTGTGTGTATTTAACGGCGTTGATACTCATACGCTACGAAATATTCATCAAACTTGGTGCAGCGGTGATATGAATCATAATCAGTTTAGAAATTTCTTTAGTCACGCTCAGTCAAAACCACACGGATTTGTGACAATAAATTTAGCAGACCCTAGGACACGATATCGTATCGGACTTGATCAAATATTCGGTTAAAATCACCGTAAACCTAGAACTGAAAGTTCTAGCAGCAGAGGGGGTGAGTGACAACGACGTTGCGACATCAACGAAAACGCGAATGTTTTCAGACAAGGGTCGGAGACTTATTTTTTCGCGAGAAGGGTCTAGTGTTATTTTGGAGAGGGTATAATCAAAAATAAAAACAAAAAAAAGTTGTCTGATTCGCCCCCTCTGCTGCTCGATTAAGTAATATATCATGATCTATTGTGTCAAATGCTGGAGACAAATCAATGAGGGTGAGGACTGTATTCTTTCCGCTATCCGAAGCAGAGAGAATGGCATTGACTACTTTCAGAAGAGTACCTTCAGTACTGTGGCAAGGGCGATATGCAGACTGTACATTGCTAAAAAGACTGTTTGACTTCAAATGAGATACAAGTTGGGTTAGAGCAACATTTTTCTAAGATTTGTTATATGAACGGGAGATTATAAACTGGGCGGTAGTTTTGTTAATCGTTATGGACAAGTGTTGGTTTCTTCAGCAGAGGGTTTACAGTGGCAGGTTTCAAAACATGATGGGAATTTCCAGGATAAGAGAGAGATATTAATAACATCAGTTAGTGAAGGCAATATTGGGTCTAAGTAATTCAACAGCAGTGAGGATGGAATTGGATCAAGTTCATATGACTTTGGTACAGTCCATCACAAGTGTCCGTACTAAATCCATAGAGACAAGTTCAGTAAGGGCTATATAAGTCGTTTGAGGAGATAAATACCGACAATAACTATAAGATATAATATTGAAGATCACACAGAGCATTTCTAATATAATATCATGATTTTATTGTGTACTCAACGGCCCAAAATAGGTTCTTCTAACAAGAGCCCGATTACCCTGTAACCGTCATTTTGTACCGTTGCGCACATACAGTAACGTGTTACGGTTAAATGTCTCAGAACCAGTAGATTGAATGCCTCCCTGGGTGACGGTGACGACCCAAAAGGCCTAAATACGAGCCCAGAAGAGCTGTCGACAAGGAAGGATGCTTATAAGAGGGTTAATGCCCCCTTCCACCCGTGAAGCGCTGAGCCGAGGGAGACGCCATAACCACTGACTGTTTTTATGCAATTGAATTAAATTTGTTGCCCTTTCTTGTGATCTAAATTCTGTTTCACACAATGCAATCAAGCACCATTTTATGCATGTCTGTCATTTGCATATGAGGCTGATTAATTTCACTTCAAACATATTGTCATAAGCATGTACAGAAACCAGAAATGTTATAAGTTTCGGTAACTAAATTAGTGAGACAGTCCGTCTCGGATGTGATTGGTCGCGGGTTCCTTCCCAGGCTGAATAACACAAAAGACATTAAAATGGTACAACAATGGTCTAGTTTTGAGTTTAACCTTAAGCGGGTAGTGTACAAACTGGTGTCACAAAATTGAGTTATTATGGACTGTTCGTTTACACATCAACTTAAAGACGATATCTATTCCGATCATTTAAAACAGAGATCTTCACAATGTCTAGTGATTGTCTGAAGGGTTCGAAAATATGCATCTATGCTTATATGTGCCCAGGCGAAAGTATTGAACATGTCTAGAATCCATTGACTTGCTATGATGCTATAGAGAATTAGCAGGGTTGGGGTGGGGACGCCGATGAATATAGTTGCACTGTTCAAGAATCAAACGCTGGCAGGATAAATAAGTTGTCGAATTCTTGTTATAGACGCGCTTTATGTCATTTGTGGAAAGGTCGAAATTCATGAGTAACAAATTTACAAACATAAATTGAATTTTCATTTTCGACAAAGATTCTACCAGCAGTTTTGCGCAAAAAGTCCTTTGTCTCCTGAAATTATCGCCCACTCAACTCCATCCCCGTTAATACACTAAATGGCATACAATTCAAGTGTCTAAAAGATTATATCAGTATGAAAACACCTGTTTATTATCAATAATATAATATATCCAAATGAAACATCTCTTTCAGACTTTGATAGCTTAAAACAGCACAAACTATCCAATGTCTAATAGATGCAGCAATGCCTCAAACCAAATTATACAGCATGTCCATAAAATATCAGTTTGCATTGTTTAGGAGATAAATCGATCATTCACAACAGTTGGGCTTTTATACCAAATCGATCAGGCCTAACATAACTGGTTGTATAAACTTCTGAAAAGCATTAAACACTGGTTTAGGTTCAGACTGGCCATCTTGGGACATCGTTACATCAAAGCCCATTTTTTTCTGTCAATCGCAAATTAAATTTATTCCGAAAATAACTTGATGCCGTACAAGAGGCGCAATGCTAGGATTGGCAAAAGCAGAGTCAATGGAATATAATGTAAACCAAACCATGGGCATGTGCACTTTAGCATTACAAACATAGGATATGTGTTAATTGCATTATAAAACAAAGATATGTATTAACTGCATTACACACCTAGGATATGTCTTAATTACATTATAAAACTAGGATATGTCTTAATTGCATTACAAGATTAGGATATGTGTTAACTGCATTACACACCTAGGATATGTCTTAATTACATTATAAAACTAGGATATGTCTTAATTGCATTACAAAATTAGGATATGTGTTAACTGCATTACACACCTAGGATATGTCTTAATTACATTATAAAACTAGGATATGTCTTAATTGCATTACAAGATTAGGATATGTGTTAACTGCATTACAAACCTAGGATATGTCGTAATTAGATTATAAAACTAGGATATGTTTTAATTGCATTACAAGATTAGGATATGTGTTAACTGCATTACAAACCTAGGATATGTCGTAATTAGATTATAAAACTAGGATATGTTTTAATTGCATTACAAAATTAGGATATGTGTTAACTGCATTACAAACCTAGGATATGTGTTAATGGTATCATAAAAATATGATACAAGTTAGTTACATCATTAACTTAAGATATGTGCTCTTTGCATTACAAACAAAGGTTATGTGCTTTTGGCATTACTAACCCACGACATACTATTTGCATTATAAGCTTTGAGTATATATTATTAATGGCGTTAGATTCGTAAAACGTGTGATATCATAAGTGTCCCAAAAATAAAGGCAATATTTTTATTTTCTTCTTCCTTTTCACTGCAGTGTTAAACATTGCTGGACCAATGACCTTTTGATTATGGCACAATGAGGAAGCCGAACTTGTCTTGCCTGATCAATTACTTAACCAACAACCAATGGATTATGAGTTCGACTCTAAATACTATAATCAGAAGCTGTAGACAACATTTGTTCTTCATGTTTATTTCTATTTATTGAAAACATTAAAATGTCGATATCGTTTATTTTCCGATTCATGAACTGCCGATATAGAAGTACCTGTAAACTCTCTAACAGACGTAATGTCTTATCCTTATAAAACATGAGTACACAATGGGCAGCTTATATGCTTCATGACCATCACCTCCCTCCCAAAAAACCCCAAATAAGCTTTAAAGAAATGTTATTGCGATTTTTGATCTGTATTTTGTTAGCAGCCACAAATCTCAATAATTGTTTTATCCAACACGTTGTCTTAATTATTCGTTTTTTGTTCTACCTGCATCATGCATGCTGACATGTCTGTATTCGTGATATATTCTTTGAATGCTTCATTGCGTTTCGTTAGCGCTTTCTTAATTAAGTGAATTATCCACAGAAAAAAAAATCTGAAACGAAATTATGTACGTACAAAAAGTATTGTTAGTTATATTTTTAACTTAGTGAAATTGGCAGCTATATTACTGAGAAGAAAGTGATATCGGCACAATCGAGAAATCACTTTTGGACGACTTTCATGTTTCAATTAACCAGTGTACCTGACCTTACGTTTGTTCTTCAGATCCGTAAGTCCAAATATAGATATAGTTCTTTATTTATTCTTCTCCTGCTCCTGCTCCTTCTCTCTCTCTCTCTCTCTCTCTCTCTCTCTCTCTCTCTCTCTCTCTCTCTCTCTCTCTCTCTCTCTCTCTCTCTCTCTCTTTCTCTCTCTCTCTCATCTAATCCTTTCATGTCTTCAACATCAACGTAAAAAACGCGTATTTATTCATTTACACGTGAGCTAAAGTTGTCGCTGAAGCAAACGTTTGTCAGTGAGAAGAGACAAGAGTTACATAACCTTTGCTAAAAGAGTTACAGAACCTTTCCTGAAAGAGTTACATAACCTTTCCTAGATATTTTTTTATAACTTGTCTGTAAAGTCAGGCCAAGTTTCGATTCACGGGTAAAACAAAACAACCGACAGCTTGAGCTTCACGTGATTTCCTATTCTCGCTGACGGTCGTATTATCTTGGTTAGTAGAACAACGTATTGCCACGGACATTATGCTTAAAACGTGACCAGAAGTTTCCACGTGTAATTGGTACAAGCTGGCCAACCGGAGGCAGTCCTCTGTTGTACAGTGACATGCAAACTGGCATCAGTTCTGAGTTTATTATTTTTTAATGTTGCAGAAAAGAAACTAATACCGGTGATTATTTGAAGCACGTGGTGATTTAATATTTTCAATGGATTAAAGTAGGATACAACAATCTGGTGCGAAACATAAATTTAGTAGAGAAACATAACAACATATTGTATGATTTTTTTATGATTGTTTGAGTAGCGCATATAAAACAATCTTGAAAAAAATAATCTCTCTGTCTCAGTCTCTCACTTTGTCTCTCTGTCTATGTCTCTATCTGTCTCTATCTGTCTCTATGTGTTTCTGTCTCTGTGTCTCTCGCTTTCTGTCTATGTCTTTGTCTCTTTCTCTGTCTGTTTCTCTTCTCTCTTACTGTGTCTGTCTGTCTGTTTGTCTGTCTTTCACACACTATCTGTCGTTATTTCTTTCTCCCTGTCTGTCTGTCTCTCTGTCTGTATGTCTCTGTCTCTCTGTCTCTCTCTCTGTATCTCTGTCTCTCTCTCTATCTCTCTCTTTATGTCTCCCTCTGTCTGTCTCTCCGTCTGTCTCTCTGTATATCTGCCTTTCTGTCTGTCTCTGTATGTCTGTCTTTATGCATGTCTATCCATCTGTCTCTCTCCGTCTCTCTCTCTCTCTTTCACACTCTCTCTTTGTCGTTATTTTTATGTCTGTCAGTCTCTCTCTGTGTCTCTGCCTGTCTCTCTCTTTCTGTCTGTCTCTCTGTCTCCCTCTGTCTTTCTCTGTCTCTGTCTGTATGTCTGTCTCTGTCTGTCTGTCTCCCTCTCTGTCTGTCTGTCTCTCTCTTTCTCTCTCTCTCTGTCTATCCCTCTCGCTTTTTCTCTCTCTCTCACACTCTCTCTCTCGCTCTTTTTGTCTTTCTCTCTGTCTGTATATCTGTCTGTATGTCTGTCTCTCTCTGTCTCTCTCTGTTTCTGTCTGTCTCTTTCTCTATCTGTCTCTCTGTCTGTTTCTTTCTTTCTTTGTCCTTTTCTCTCTCTCTCTCTCTGTCTCTGTCTCTGTCTCTCTCTCTGTCTGTCTGTCTCTCTCTCTCTGTCTGTCTGTCTCTCTCTCTCTCTCTCTCTGCCCGACTAAGTTCTTTCGAGTTCACATGTCTTTATCTACATAACTAAATGTTGTCTATAATTAGTAGCGGCTAAACTAATGGTAATTTCAAAAGGAAACGAGCCATGATTAGTGTGCAATGCTTGAAATGTAATGTAATGTAATTTATCAGTTCCTGTTAAAAATTTTATACCGAGCACGTTTTATAATAATCTTTTCACTACTTTGCACATATTTTATCAGGTAAATTGACTCCTACTATGGAAAATAAAGTTATAATAACCCAGGCTTTGCAATATATTGGTATTATTTTATATTACGTTCTTGCTTTCCTCAATTATTATATGTGATGTGTGTCCGTATTTTGCTATTGACATTAGTCAACAATAAAGTTAATTGTCTACCCGACCAGTGGAATTTATTTTGTAAATAACATGATATTAAGCTAATATTACTCTATGATCATATATTAAATATTCAGATCATTAATAATTGCCCTAAAAATATTCTCTCAGAATATATGTATCAGTATATCACTTGGAATTTCCTAAACTTGATGACAACTTTGAATCTTGTAGAAAGGCTCCATTTTCGAATCTTGTATTAAAACTGTTTTCTTGAAGTTATTATCATTTCTGCCTTAACATTTGAAGTGGAATCAGTCTTTGTTAATGTAGGCGGATTCAGTCATTTAAATTATTCACTGGAATTAGAAGTTCTCTTTCATTATTCTTTGGCTAAATCATTAATTTGGAACTATTGTGAATTATTTCAATGACATTTTGGACTACATTATTAAAACATTTCAACAAATCACCTCATTGCAGACCATTGTCACATTATCATATTCAAGACCAAATTACATCAAGACATTAAATAATGGTATTTATTTCCAGCAAGATATAAATCAGTTTGAACTTTAGAATCTGGAAATTTGATATAACTGTTAAGGTCATATGTGATTTAATTTACACATTGTATATTCTTTTTATGTATTATCATGTATTTGTGCTCGAAAAGGTTTGTATTAGCCCAACGGAAAACAATCATTGAAATGCATCAACTCTGTGATGCGAATGTCATAACATACTCATATGTTTACAGAACAAGAGTGATCGAAGAATCTGCAAAACAATCACACATTTTCTGCAGGAGTTACGACTAGAAGCAAACAACGATAATAAGCTATGCTAAACAGCATGACGTTGGTCTTTATCAACAACAACTATTCCGACTGGTGAATTACTGATGAATACCTACATCAATTCCTGCAAGATTCCTTGGTGCTGTACATTATTACACGAGACAAAAAGTAATCAATTTGTCCTTGCATCTCAGGAACGTTTGTAAACAATTGGCTAGAATCACATAATGACGGCATAATATTATAAGTTGAATGTCAGTGTTAAGAAGAGTAAGTCAAAAACACAACTTGCAAATATTAAGTGATCTATGTGCTTGCATGTGTTCATGTAGGTTGACTCCGATTCTTTTTAAATATTAATGATGCTGGAAGACTATTTTGATAGATCAATCAAATAATCGAACGTATTGCTGCTCAAACGTAATCTACAATCTAGAGAGACATGAGCATGTGTATTGGCTAGATCTATGAAGACTAAGTAGAGTACTGTCAAGAATGTTACCCAATGGATAGTTCCGACTTGCCAATCAAACTGGGAACGTTAACCAATTAAAATTAGACATCGATGGCATGCCTAGTTAGGCGTTGCGATCCGCCACAGTTGGTCACAAATGTATGCCCTCTCTTGATGCCTTCTTACTACAGAAAATCTCTAAAAATGTTTCAATAATAAGTGGGACCCCGATTAGCCGAGTGATCTAAGGCACTCTCCATTTCAGATCACTGTCATCCCACCTCTGTATGCGTGGTTTCCAGTCTCAGATGCGGCCAGTCTGTGTATGTGAGAAAGCTTGCCAGTAGCTTGTAGTGGGTCGGTGGTTCTTTCTGGTGTTTTCCCGGGTTATTCCTCCACCATTAATACTGGCCGCCATTTATAGCTAATATTGTGCTGCGAAATGGCATTACAACCTACTACAACAAAGAAATCAGAACTAAAGTGTGTCGTTGTGCTTCGGAAAAATGTGATGCAGAGTAACGTAACTACTGAACAAAATGACTGCGATGGAAGTAATGCATTATTAATAATCATATTTCACATATAAATACACAAATATTTTTTCTAAATAATTAAATTATTTGTTGTGCGTGTAGAAAGGTTGAAAACAATTTGAAGGTAATTGTATGCTTATTTTCGAATTGTATATCATGGCTGAGCCATAATTTTACATGGAATAATGATAATTTATGCATACGCATTGCTAATTTGTGTACTAGTGTTTGCATGCATGCGTGCGTGCGTGCGTGCGTACGTACGTACGTACGTACATACATACATACATACATACATACATACATACATACATACATACATACATACATATTGGAGTTTGACATCATTTATTTCGAAATGTTAGATTTAATTATTTTGAATAAGATCCTTGTACTGTGACAGGGTTTTAATAAATATGTTAATTTTATTTTGAGTCAAACTGCAATAAAACATTTCTTTTAGCTTCATTAGGCTTTAAACTATAAACAACTTGTTTTATCCTGCTATTTACTTAAATACTGTTATTCTGATTTCAAATAAATTCGATCTCTTTCAAAGTGCATATTTTATAACACCTGCTGATCATTGTAACATCAATGATGTAAGATAAAACGAGGCATGCAATTTAGCAAACAAAGGTGAACGTGGATGCAATATATCCCTTGTCTACGTGCCTGGTGTGGCTTTCTTGATATGCTATTATTATTGCTTTCCTTGTTTTAAACGATAATGACATATGTTGGTTTTACATGGATCTGTTACAAATTAAATTTCCTGGTGTATAAATGATACTCTTTCTACATGTATATTCCCTCCAACTGATGATACATGTTAACGTCGTACAAAGGACATAACATGTTTCCTTCAATCACTAATGTAGCTGAGTTTAATTATTTTATTTATTGATTTAATTTTAGTATTTTCTTCTAAACTTAACAAAACTATTAATTATGTATAAAAAAAAGAATTGCTTTAATCTTGTATGACAATTATACATGCACGATATAAATTTAACGGCTGCGGACACAAGACGAAGGATTGATTTAAAATTTTATAAAAATGAAGCCATACTCGAATTCCCTGTAATAATTAATTAATAAGCATGAATAATTTTGCAAGAAAAGAAAGATTTTGCATTTTGTCCTCATTGGCAAAATGTCTTCTTAAAACGTGTCAGGATGTCTGTTTTTCTTCTTGGATTGCATGCAAACTCTTACTTGATATTCGCCATCGAAAATCTTAATTCCATAAATATATCCTTGTGTTTAGTATTTATATCCTATCGTTAACGCAAGCTCTGAGAGAATTTAGCATTCACGTAGAAAAGTGTCAGAAAGAGTGTTAAGAAACTTGTCGATTGATTCTCTAGACGATGGTACTGAATTTGCAATTTTCACAATAGATTGTGAACCGGAGCAACAGTAACTAGGTGGGCGGAGCTTATCGTCATATATTGGAACAATATATAAATGAATGCATTGGATTATACTGGAAACATTCCAATGAATGTATTAGAGTTAATTGCTAACACTAAAATGAATGCATTGGAGTGTATTAATTCTTGTTCTTGTAGAGATTAATGCCATTTTTCAGCATACGACAGGCTATATATGGCGGCCAGTATTATTGGTGGATGAAGAACCCGGGAAAAACCCCAGAAAGTACCACCGACCCACGAGAAGCTACTGGCAATCTTTCTCACATAACTACATTAGCCATATCTTTGACTCGACAGACAGAGCTAAGATTACAGTGACCATTCAGCCACTCAGGGCCCCCGAGTGTATTAGTAACACTAAAATGAATGCATTGCAGATTGTTAGTAACGCTACAATGTCTGAATTGGAATGCATTGCAATGTATTGGTAACGCTAAAATAAATGTACTGCAGTGTATTTGTAACACTAAACTGCATGCATTGGAGTGTATTGGTAACACTAAAATAAATGTACTGCAGTGTATTTGTAACACTAAACTGCATGCATTGGAGTGTATTGGTAACACTAAAATAAATGTACTGCAGTGTATTTGTAACACTAAACTGCATGCATTGGAGTGTATTGGTAACACTAAAATAAATGTACTGCAGTGTATTTGTAACACTAAACTGCATGCATTGGAGTGTATTGGTAACACTAAAATTAATCCATTTTAGTGAAAAATGTATTGGAGTATATTTATTACATGAAACTAAATGTATTGGAATGTACTGGTTACACTAAAATAAATTGATTGGAGTTTACTGGTAACACAAATATAAATGTATTGGAGTGTATTTGGTAACACTAAAATAAATGCATTGTAGTGTCCTAGAAGAATGTATTAGAGTGTATTGATTACACTAAAAGGAATGTATTGGAGTATATTGGAAGCAATAAAGTGAATGTACTGGAATGTATTGGTAAAATAAATGTATTATAGCGTATTGGTAACATTAAAATGAATATCTTGGTGTGTATTTGTAAAACTAAAATAAATGTATTGGCGTGTATTAATATTATGCCTGTTTAATGGATGAACTGATAACCACATTTTCCTTATATTTATTACGCGCTTCCTTTATGTGTTGATATTTTGATGCTTCTGTTCAGGAACTCTCTATTTTCTTCATGGCTAAATGTCAATCCCGTTTAATTGCTTATGGTGTTTACACTCTCGACTTATTCACATTCTGTTTTTTCCACTTGAAAGTAGCGCATTCAGAAATATGAATAAAGGTACTTATAAACAATATAATACATTTTCACCTTGCAATATTCTTCTTGGGACGACGATGGCTAGTTATAAGAAGTGAAATGCATATTACTGTTGAACTAAACAAATTAAAACATTCCGTTCAAAGCAGATTTTACAAAATGATATTGATATTAATTACAAAGCCATAGCGTGATCTTCGGTTGAAAAAATAAAAGAATTTTATTTATTTTTCCTGAGTGCTGACTAATCTAATAACAACACCATTCCCACGAGGCGCATACGTTCGTTCGAGAGGGAATGAAGAGTGGCAAGTCAGCGTCATCAGATAAAAATTAAGATTATAGGAAAAGACTCCGGTGAATATAGTAATTATGATTCGCGGGCGCACGCAACGTTTTGGTTCCAGTTTAGAAAAGGAAAAGAATAATTGAAGCTGACCATTTTGAGCGACAATAAGTATTAGATAAGAATTGATTAAGTAAAGAAAATATTTTTTAAAAAAAACACTTTAGCTGCTTACGCTATCATTTATTGAATAAGTTCTCACTGACTAGGTTCGCAATTTGACAGCTCCCTAAATTTTAAGGCAGAAATCATGAACCTAATGAACATACATTATCTAAATTCATAATGTGGTTTTGATTTACTTTGAGTTAGGCTTAAAAAAAGGATGGCTTGTTTGGTGACTGCCTATCACAGTTAGACTAGCATTGGATGTTCAAATTTGTAACTTGGGATGCAAATAAACAGCCGACTTGGCTTACTCTTCTACGTAAATCTCCTACAGAGGTAAATATGTATCAATCGAGATGGTTGAGGTGTGATGAATCACATAATAACTTGTTACAGTACTATTGTGTGATGAATAATATAATAACTTGTTATAGTACTATTATGTGCTGAATAATATTGTGGCGTTTTGCCAGACCCAAAATTAAATTAGAAACATGTATAATCAAAGTAATTCGGACAAGTCACTGTTTAATGTTAAACATGACCGCAGGCTAACACTATTCCTTACGTAAGTTTGCCGTAGCTAGGGTGGGAAGCCCGACCAAGGCCGTCAGAAGTGCAATTATCACCTTGGTGTGGAAAGCGCTTGTGCAGATCAAAGAAGTTGCCAGAAGGAGTGGACGTGCCTTATTTTCTTGATACGCAGACTGATAGCCAGGTTGAATTGGTCGCTTAGTCGATTGGACAGGGCCACAGCGTTACCCAATCAGAATCGAGATAGGGACGGGACCCTGATTTGGGCTGAGTATGATATCCTTAGACCTGCCAGCAAGACTTAGTTAGCTATAGTTCGCTGGAATGATTGCCAGAATATAGCAACTCCGATCAGCCATGCGTTATTGGCGGAAAAAACCTTAGGACAGGATTATAAGTGTAGCTTCTAAATGAAGCTTCTAGGGACAGACCATTGATAGTGGTCCCAGTGTCTCCAATAGAGAGACGGAAGAAAAGAGAAGGAAGGAGAGAAGTCGGGAGAGGTGAAGGTCAGGAGGTGTGGGAGGAACGAATAAAGAGATGAGTAGAACCAAAGGCCAGGGGAAAAATCGAACTCACACTAAAATCACCAGATGAAGTAGGCTATCACTTGGAGGACGAGTGATTGAGTTTATCATCTAAAATAATCGACTTTATCAAATTGTTATTATTTTGAATTTCATCTTCGTGTTCTATATAATTTAACCGTCGGCAGTGCTGACTGGGAGTTCAGAGCTGGACATCTATTTCGTCATTAATTTAACTTTATAACTTCACGAGCCAGGGTGGAACTTCCATAATATTTTAATTAATATATTGGAAGTACCCCACCCCAACCTTTGCAAACGCCACAAATATAACTTGTTATAGTACTATTGTGTGATGAATAATATAATAACTTGTTATAGTACTATTGAACTGTATTAATACATAAGCCACATTTTTATTATTTTAGCTGCTTTTTCAGAGGCAAATATTTACAATAGCTCTTTGCTGTCAACATTGAACGTAAAGAAGATGGGTTCGAGGTAGTGTTGATTCAGTATAAAAGCCACCAGTTGTATAAGGTATAAGGAATTAACCCGATTGCCGTAGTCAATATTTCACATGCATGCGTTCTACAAAAAATATTAGTATTTATTTATTTATATCTTCAGTGTAAAATTACTCATTTTTTTCTGAAATAGGTCATTGTCGGATGAAAATTCACCAGATAAAATGTTCAGTGAGTCCCGACGAGGAAAGTCAATTGGTATAATTAGCATACATGGGTCAGAAAGAAGTACTTCATTAAAAAAATACCTTCATGTAGACCTCCCCTTCTATAGCAAACGCTTTAAATGAGAACTCTAATATTTCCAAAATAAAGCATCCTCAATTAAGTGTTTGCCTTTTTCACACTTAATACAACGTTATCCAGGAATAAATCCTTTGGTAGCATTTGGCCTTATACCACAATACTTATCTAAGAACTTCCCAGCAGTACATGGTAAACCGCAAGTTAGAATAGCAAAACTGGTGTTATATTCAAGGGTGCTAACACGTGCCAACATGTATCGGAAGTTAGAAGAACAGGCAACATAGGAGAAGAAAAGGTACGAACTGAAAGAAGAACTTATTAATGAGAGGTTAGCGAAGAAAACACAACAAATGGAATAAAGAGGAGAATAAATCAGGAACTATTTTGGACGGAAAGAAAAATAAATCTAGCTCTGATTTTTATATCTGTGGAGTGTGTAAGTCGTCTGATCCACCACTGGAATAGTCTGATGATGATAATACTGAAGATGATACCAGGGATATAATCTGGGTTCAGTGTGGCAAGTGTCCACAGTGCTACCACCAATCCAGTGTTGGAATATATGCTCATGAAGAGGGTAACCTTGGCAACGATGACACGTAATTCTTCTGTTGTCTCAGCCTGAGAAATGAACAGTAGTTTCATTAGTGTCAATACATCAATCAGTAATCAGTAATACCTTTTATGCTACAAATAATGACAATTTATAAAAATGTCTTCACTGATGTGTGGCTTTTATATCTTTTGTCCAAATTACGATGACAAAGCAAAATTCATCAACAGCCTTTGCCATAATAAAGAAAAGTGTATTTATTAGTGAAAATGCAAAAAATCAGTAATAACTTATTTATGATACAGCAATGACAATTTTATAATAATTTGTTTACAAGTATTTTATTTGTTTAAGTGTTGTCAAGAATATTATGCAAATGTTATACTATTTATATTCTACTCGTGGTATTAATTGTATGTTTACTTACATGCTTACCTCGTCAATGTATGCTTTGATAATTATCTCCAATGACCCAGCAAGATAAATACACAAAACTGGTGTCAATTATATTTACATGAAAGGTTCGACTACTTATCTCGCTGTTCACCGTGCAATGATAACAGACGAATTCTCGGCAAAAAAGTCCTTCTATGTATTTCATTTTACGTAGAATCATTTCCAGACACTTATTACAACTGCATATAAGTATTATTTTTTTAATTACAATACAGCACATATTACAATTTAAATAATCAGAATTAATTATATTTTCATTTTATTATAGAGTAAAATTCATCATCAACACTTATAATTAACTTCAACATGCAACTGTCCATTGCTGCCAATTTAAATTTTAACAAGAGAGAAAAGGACACTGCTTTCGTGAGTTATACTGTCAATGAGTAAGTTCATGTTGACAGTGGATGATTACAAAACGAACCTGGAAAGTATGGCAAGAGCTGGTCTACAACATGTATTGAATGGCACATGTGGCCTGGAGACAATTCGGCATAACGTGGTGTTAGATACTTATGTTAGTAATGTTGACAGTAATCAAATCTTGTGTGCCAGTTTTCGACAACAATTCGATTTAACAATGGATGTCGTCGATGAACATCGGATCAATTCGCACACATGTGGAGAGTTGCAGGGCAGCTCGGCTCGAGGGAGACATTACACGACACATAAGGTGATGAAACGTCGATATCGTCTGGTTCTAATGGAACGCAACTATATTTAGACCAATATCATTCACGAATCTTTATTACTCATATGAATTAGAATATACGACCATTTGTCGGTAATGGCTGTATAAGTGATTTTAGTTAAATTTAGTTTAAAGGTAATCTGGCATACGGAATCACACTTGAGCAGTTGGTTCTAACGTGAAATAACAACACATATAATTATGAGTTTTGCATTACAAAAATGCAGCATACATCCCAACATCCATTTCACTCCATTTCCCATAATAGCAGATTTTGTACAGTCAGCCGCCAGCTAGATTACCGTTTTCTACAACATAGAAGATGGGAGAAAAATGGCGGAACCACTATTACACCTATATCCTTGTGTTCGCAAAGGTTCACAATTGTACTGATCGCTTGTCTTCGGGGACTGCCACTTCCTCCCAGCAGAGGCTGAGTAATTCGTACAGCGGCTCAAGAAATGTTGGATACCCAAGTTTGATAGCTTCGAGATGCTATAAGGTGGGCTCATTGTCAAGCTCCTCAATTGTGGACAGTTGCTGTACGATGCAAACGGTCGCTTCGGTGACCGAGATTTCCCGAGGTTAAACGTCTGAGTAGTGGTCCACAAATCTGTCCATCTCTTGATCATGGTATGTGATTTTCTCTTACATCAGCGATTTGAATGAGGCGATCCCTTTCACTTTAGAGCCTAGAGCCTTCTTGCTTTCACTGTACATTCCTTGGATCATTTTGTCTCCAGGATGTATTACCCAGGACTCCTTCACACAGCTGCTGACAGCACTCGTTTGTGCACTGTCTATCGATCCGTTAGATGCTGGTTTGGGCACTCAGGAGTCAGAAAGTGACTGTCCATTATAGCATTTTTGTAAGCTTTGAAAGCTTTTCGTTGGTCCTGAAATATTGGATCCGATCCTGAAAGGTGTGCGTTGAACCAGTGCTATCCTGGACGCTCCTTCTTGCCAAACTTGGATCATTATTTGCTGTAGATGGAACTATTCATGTCGTCCCACCTAGCTGTGGCCACATGCTCTGGCAGATCCTGGAAACCTCTTCCATGGCGGACACATACTTCCCCGCCTGGGAGGGGATTGACATTAACGCAGGGTATATGCTATGATGTCCTTTTATGTTTTAGCGGTTTAGTGTTTGTAACTGTAGACGCACCCTGCTGCTCACGAGTGCGTGGTCGGAATAGCAGTCTTCACTCTGGTAGGTTCTGGTGGAGAGGACGCTCTTAAGGGCGGAAAGCCTATTGATGATCAAGTTGAGCTGCTGTCAGTTATGTACGATGAACTGAGAATTTTCCATGGGCTTTGTATTCTGGCATACGGTTGGGAAGTATTGCCCATGGACTTACAGCTTCCGTGGTGTTTCCTCACACAGTAGTGATACTGAATTGACCGACCCATGGTGAAAGCCTGGGTGGGAAATGACTGCCAAAACGTCAGATTCCCCATTATCGTCCTTGCTGGTCAGGTCCAAATGAATGCTGAACATGACATTTGGCACAATTTTTGATTCAAGACATACCAAAGCTTCCTGAGTTGCTCCTCTCTGGATTTTCTCTCTGTGTTTACTCCCGTAGCCTTTCCTGGTCCCGAAGATATCCACAAAGCAGCGGAGTCATCATTCGATGGCCAAGACTTAGTCGATTTGGAACCAGCGACATAGTTTTCCTTTTCTTAGACTGACTGCCTGTCATGGCAAATGAGCTGAGTCTGCCCACATAGTTATACTGTCTGGCACTAGGCTACGCCACACAGCAAGCTCTGTGAAAACAGGAGGCCCGCGTAACGGTGTTCCGGTGGACACAATGGTGCAGGAAAAGCCATATGCAAGTAAGCTTCTGTTCAGAAGATCCAGGGAGTAGTCATGAGGCGATTACTATACCTGGAAATGAAAAGCTATGATAGATGAATAACGTTCCTTTGGAAAGCAAGACGTCAGGTCCACACTTTGCACATCTTAAAAAGTATGGGTCGCTTTTCGAATTTGTGTGTTGATATTGCATAGGCATTCCGTGTTGATAATGCATAATGCTTACCGTGTTGATAATCACTAGACCGTACTGTGTTAATATTGTATAGATCTTACCATGTTGATATAGCATTGGCTTCATGCACAGGCCCTGCCATGTTGATAATGCATACAAAGTACCGTGTTGATATTATATAGACTTCACTGTGTTGATATTGCATAGGCCTTATTGTTATGACACTGTATTGGTTTTTCCATGTTGATATTGCATAGGCCTGTCATGTTGATATTGCACAGTTATGCCATGTTAATATATGCATAGATCATGCCCTGTTGATTGTATAGGTCTGACATGTTAATATTGCATATGAATTACCATAAAAATACTGCATTGGCCTCGAGGAATTCATGACATATCCGTCCGTGGACCTAGATTCATAGTATTTTAATGACAATCGGGCGATAATGCATGTATTTGAACTATACATTAAAAGGTATTAAGCGTAACATTAAAAATATATTGCAAGGTTTCAACATGTTAATCAACAGAAATGATGATTATAGGCATTAATGGGAGCGTCTGAAAACCTGACATAATAATCCAACACTAGTTCAAAATTCCAAGAGAATACGCGAAGAACTGCCTTTGAAAAGAGGTTATTATGGGCCTCTTATAACAATAATATCTTGTGAAGAATCCATCATAGCCCACCATGGATTGCGGCGAGGTAGCTATTAACTGAACATGGCATATAAGGCACATTTCCTCGCTAGATATATGTACCTTTGACATGTCAGTTCTATCACTATTGACAATCACTTAACCACACCGTGGTTTTCACAAGTAATCCTCGTTTTTATATAGCATGGCTGTATGATTCATAAACATGCCCGTAATTTAAGCAATATTCATTCTTCACGATACTCTGTTGAATGCAAATCGTTTATAATTTACTTTGTAGCGAAGGTGCAGTGAAGAACTTTCGCACTCTTATAGGCGTTCAACTTTGTATCTTTGAAGGTCACTGACTACAAGAACATTGCACTACATCAGGTCATTTTCTACACCATGGTGTATATCTGAGCAAAAATAAGGAAAAAAGAAAACAACAAATGAAGCGACATATTGTTTGATTAGGCGCCTGATTTCCAAGGATAATGAAGAAACAGAATGGAAATGCGAACATTCCGCAAACATGATTGGATACAACAATTGGATTATCCAAGGGAAGTAATATTTCCCGACATTTTTACTTAATGCAGAAATGTACCTTTGATTATAATGAATTGTACATATATATATATATATATATATATATATATATATATATATATATATATATATATATATATATATATATATATATATATATATATATATATATATATATATAAAAACAAACATAACAAACAGACGTATGGAGCAAAAAGACTAAAGGAAAAAAACACCATATAGAACTGCCTACATGTTATAAGAATATATATATATATATATATATATATATATATATATATATATATATATATATATATATATATATATATATATATATATATATATATATTCCAAAACTGACATTTTATTGAAAGTCTCTAACCCCCGAGGTGTCATTAAAAAGATTTATAAAAATTTTACTAGCAGCTGCATCGCTAGACGTTCAGCAATAAGTGGTCAGTGTTGCGACTGGTCGGCCTGGTGTCAGGATAGTACGATTAGGCGTGCATGACTTTACATGTCTACAGAATTGGCCTCAGTGCATGAAATCACGACAAACTGTGGCACTGCATATATCGTTGCGATATGACTGAAACATTGTTAGTCCAAGCCAAAAACAAATTGCTAATTAGCTGCACGTTGTTTGGAGTGACCTAGTTATCTACGTATTTTGCGTACATGCCGTTCTTCAATCACAATAATTATTCGATTCAGTATACACGAATGTGGTCACAGTCTATTTTTGGAACCTCTCTTCCTGTCTTCTTTAAGTGGTGATACAATAGTTATATTTAGACATTCTTGGTATACATTAAAATGTAATTTTTTATTCTTCCAATACGAGTTATGGTGTGGTTGACTGTTTGTTTCTCGGCGACAGCGCGAAGTGACGAGAGCTTGATAGCACATGTACCATGTTTGCAACTCTACCATACATGCCTTCTTTAATTACAGAACTGTCGTATATGCAAACGTAAGTTTTAACTTAATATTCACAAGGTTCAACATTAGGAATCCTGTTCAATGGAATCATTATACATTTTCTTCTTCAATCCACAACTCGTAAACAATCTACTCTATTTTCAAAACAGTTAAACTATGCGGCACACACGTCAACGCCGAAATATGATTTGCTCTAACGGTTGTCACATGACCTCGCACTTGTTGCAAGCTAAAACAAATCGCGAAAATCGCACGTTTCGGAACCCGAAATTTCAGTGTGGTACACCGTAGGAATGTCAATGATGCCTTATGAATCCAAAACTATCTCAGGAGTAAAAACAATCCATAGAGAATGGTCGAATATATATATATATATATATATATATATATATATATATATATATATATATATATATATATATATATATATATATATATATATAATGTTATATATATATATATATATATTCCAAAACTGACATTTTATTGAAAGTCTCTAACCCCCGAGGTGTCATCAAAAAGATTTATAAAAATTTTACTAGCAGCTGCATCGCTAGACGTTCAGCAATAAGTGGTCAGTGTTGCGACTGGTCGGCCTGGTGTCAGGATAGTACGATTAGGTGTGCATGACTTTACATGTCTACAGAATTGGCCTCAGTGCATGAAATCACGACAAACTGTGGCACTGCATATATCGTTGCGATATGACTGAAACATTGTTAGTCCAAGCCAAAAACAAATTGCTAATTAGCTGCACGTTGTTTGGAGTGACCTAGTTATCTACGTATTTTGCGTACATGCCGCTCTTCAATCACAATAATTATTCGATTCAGTATACACGAATGTGGTCACAGTCTATTTTTGGAACCTCTCTTCCTGTCTTCTTTAAGTGGTGATACAATAGTTATATTTAGACATTCTTGGTATACATTAAAATGTAATTTTTTATTCTTCCAATACGAGTTATGGTGTGGTTGACTGTTTGTTTCTCGGCGACAGCGCGAAGTGACGAGAGCTTGATAGCACATGTACCATGTTTGCAACTCTACCATACATGCCTTCTTTAATTACAGAACTGTCGTATATGCAAACGTAAGTTTTAACTTAATATTCACAAGGTTCAACATTAGGAATCCTGTTCAATGGAATCATTATACATTTTCTTCTTCAATCCACAACTCGTAAACAATCTACTCTATTTTCAAAACAGTTAAACTATGCGGCACACACGTCAACGCCGAAATATGATTTGCTCTAAGGGTTGTCACATGACCTCGCACTTGTTGCAAGCTAAAACAAATCGCGAAAATCGCACGTTTCGGAACCCGAAATTTCAGTGTGGTACACCGTAGGAATGTCAATGATGCCTTATGAATCCAAAACTATCTCAGGAGTAAAAAACAATCCATAGAGAATGGTCGTGTGCCTTTAAGAACGGAAAGAGGAGAAGGAAATCGAGGGTCATAGGTGAAACCAAGTATATATGTATGTATGTATGTATGTATGTATGTATGTATGTATGGATGGATGGATGGATGGATGGATGTATGTATGTATGTATGTATGTATGTATTTATGTATGTATGTATGTATGTATGTATGTATGTATGTACCTGGGTCAAGCTTCAATTCTGTCGGTGCTGATCAAAGGTAAAGTTCTCAAAATGTAAATGGAAAAACATTTGATGAAACAATTCTAGAGATCCAAGCAACAGGGGAACATCATGGCAGTAGTTGCTATTCCGAACATGCAAATCCCGAAAAATGGAAAACTAAAATATAATAAACTCTTTCAGGACTCAAAAACGAAACTCTACTAGAGATAATGTAGATGGCATACATACACGTATGGCGAACTTCAAAAGGTTTTTTGTTGTATGTAATATCAATTTCATGCTTATGTTTGAATTTATCGTTTCTAATAGCTATGAATTGTGTAGGCTAGAAATTGATATTTGTATCTAGAAATGTTATGCCAATCAACTGCATATTAGCTAGTAATGTAGCCGAGACATTGCTTGAAGTCCATTAATTCGCTTGAGTAAATTGTGATTTTTTAAACGATAATCGTGAGAGACGTAGTTAGTGATTGATAACCCATAGGGGCGTAGTAATATTTACAAAGCAGCCTAGTTTTCTCATGGTTTCATTAATCTTATAATGCAAGGGTTATGTTATTGGTGTCAGGATTTAAACGGATCCATATGATCCTTAGATTCTGTTGAATTACGGTAAGACGCCATCTGACGTTACAAGAGTGTGAGTATTATTAGATCCCAAAAGTAGATAGCCTGAAAACATTTAGGTAGGGTATTTTTGTATTTATTAAAAAAGGGAAAATACCTGCATATATGCACTACGCAGTGGGAATAGAGCAGTCAACACAATTAGTTTTTGCCTCGAACAGACTGGAAAGAAAGACATACAACTAAAAGGAATACAGCGATTCGTACTTGTCACCAACGTTGATTTTGAGAGTACCGGAACCAATCGGGATGTGAAGTATACTGCACAATGAGTTCAATCGATCACTCTATTGCATGATTTTATCGATATAAGAAAACAGATAATTGTATATTTGGCAATATTAGGGCTCTTAAAATATACTTGTACTTCCTCGATATGTTCTTGTGTACTTAGTGCCCATTTCCTTGGTATGATTCAGCCAGTACGTTGTTAAAATGGCTCTTAAAAAGCAAACCATTTGTACCTCTCTTAGCTCAGCAACTGTATTTATCTTATGTCCGGCCTACTTGATTTTTTATGTTACCATTGTTTGGAAAGCCGTTGCGTCCTTTCTGTTGGATTACTCAAAGAATATGGCCCATCTAATCGAAAATATGATTGTTGTATTCTTTAATCAGTGATATCATGTTATCATCAATAAAATTATCCTATGTACTAAACATCCACAGCAATGTTACAATAGTATGTGGATCCATATATTTTATGACACGAATTAAGGGTATAATTGGGATTGTCATTGCTATAGTTTTGCAATATGTGTATGGTATATTTACCTACATGATGACCTTTAAATATATAGTGAAGCTACTTAATTTTCAGAGAATGTGACAAAATGGAATATTGTAATTACTTCAAAATGTTTAATTTTGCAGAGCAGCTAAAAGCATGATTCCAAAATAACAGTGATGATTTATTTTCTAAGAGAAAAAGACAGTGTGAGATTTTAAAATTAAGAAATAAAAGAAGACCATGGGATTCGAGCTCAATATCTCGGACATTTCATTGGTTCACTCTATCTACGGGCCTTAATTGTACACGCTGTACTTTGTGAAACTATTAAATCGCGATATGTTTTATTTATTATTATCTTTCCTGTACAATACAATCAATAATGTCCGTATTTTTTTTAAAAAAACATAGTTTTTTATCAATGTATTAGAACCAAACTTTGTAGAGGTATTCAATTGCAGAGATTGCACATTTTCTTGTAAATTCAGACACTATAACTTTCTGGTTTAATCTGACCACAATGTACAGTAGCTTTATATTAAATTAATATTGTGGGTTCAAAAACAGGCCGTTGTTTGAGACGGATTTCATTTTCGTTTGTCCTTGTCCTTGTTTCTATAGAGGAATTAATCAGTTTAACATACCTACCCAATGAAATGTTTTCTTTTTAATGTTCAGAAAGTGAATTTGAATGATTTCCTATGACTAAGTAGCAATGTATGGCACATACCCACATGGTTCATCAATGATTACATCACATCAGAATAGTAATTAGCCTCGTTGAATTATTGGTTATCAAAACAATTCTGTAGCGCAGTCCATTTGATGAAGATAAATTAGTGCCTCTAACATGACTATTAAGGCTTGGCACACCGATCCCATCAACTTATGACCTAACATCGTTGGTCATTATCAGCATGTTGCAAATGGCATGCATTTAGAATGTTTGCAACAACAAATTACAGACTGAATGAAGCAATATAGGACCTTAATTAAAACTAATACAGAAAACGTGTCTAATCTAGGAAAGAAACAGATTGTCAAGAAACGTACCGTGCAATCAAGTCACTTCAAAAGCACAATATCAATATACAGATTGAACATTGTTTTATTTGCGATTCGTCACTTTTAGCTTATAAAAGTGATTAAAGCAACGAAATAATTAGGAAAAAATAAAAGTGTAGTAATTGTTCTCTATTGTGACTTACTTTGAAGAAAATAATGGATACAACTTAATGCAATGGCGTGCAGTTCGTTACTATGTTGCAATATCTTACCATGCATACAACCGACTTCGATGTACATAGATTAAGAATCAAAGGTTAGCTAGTGATCACGTGATTTTACATCGTGAAGACAGGAAGAATATATTTCTACATTAGTTTTTCATTTTCAGGTGAATTGCTCACACCTTTTTACAAGATCCTATGTTATAGTGCGCTTATCTTATTTTTTGCGTCTGTTGCTCTGATCAGAATACTAAATTCGCGTACTACCATGCAATCTAGTAAACGGTGTTTGCACCAATTTGGAAACATACTCGTTAGACATTGGACTAAATGGTTACAGATTATTTCCTCCGAGACCTGACGTCAAATGCTGTTAGTAATATATCCAACTTCTGCCAACACAAAGTATTTAATATTAACTGGAAAATTTAATCGCAAACCCAAGGTCAATTCCGAAACTAAAGACAATTGAAAATGAGGTCTAAAAGCTTCCAGCCTATATACTTTTTCACATTTGTTCATTAATTTCCAAAGTCTGGTAGGAAACACAGAAACACATGCACTAACATACACACACACACACACACACACACACGCACGCAGTCACGCACACATACATACATACATACATACATACATACATACATACATACATACATACATACATACATACATACATACATACATACATACATACATACATACATACATTCATACATACATACATACATACATACATAAATACATACATACATACATACATACATACATACATACATACATACATACATACATACATACATACATACATACATACATACATACATACATACATCCGTGCGTGCGTGCGTGCATACGAACGTACGTTCATACATACATACATACATACATACATACATACATACATACATACATACATACATACATACATACATACATACATACATACATACATACATACATACATACATTCGTGCGTGCGTGCGTGCGTACGTACTTACGTACATACATACATACATACATACATACATACATACATACATACATACATACATACATACATCCGTGCGTGCGTGCGTACGTACGTACGTACGTTCATACATGCATGCATGCATGCACGCACGCACGCACGCACGCACGCACGCACACACACACACACACACACACACACACACACACACATACATACATACATACATACATACATACATACATACATACATACATACATACATACATACATACATACATACATACATACATACATGCATGCATACATACATACATCCGTGCGTGCGTGCGTGCGTGCGTACGTACGTACGTTCATACATACATACATACGTGCGTGCGTGCGTGCATGCATGCATGCATGCATGCATACACACATACATACATACATACATACATACATACATACATACATACATACATACATACATACATACATACATACATACATACATACATACATACATACATACATACATACATACATACATACATACGACTCTATGGCCATAAAGAAAGTAACAGGAAAGAACAGAGCAACAATTTTATTGCAATATTATATTTATCAAAGTGACAAATAACAATTGTTGCGAAACCTACAATATTCTGAAGTGAATCCAAAATAATCCCAATAAAGTTTTGTGTAAGTCGAATAAAAAGAAGAAATATTCCGTGTAAACTTCACAACTGGAAACGTGCTGTAACTTTGTCACAACGACCTTGTCCGAAGTTCTTGGACATACTTCGTAATAGTTCCAGAATAATATTTTTAGAAAATAAAATGAGCACTTTCCTTTTTTTTTGTACAGTCCAAACCAATGCATCTCCTTCTTTACATCTGTCTGTAGATCATAAACTGTATTGTCTGGATTCTTTATTATATCAGAAATTTTAAGGCTAGTTAAATTAAAGCTATAACAATGAGTGTGACGTCATCATCGTCACTGTGTGAGACATTTACAACAATATTTAATCAATAATTTACTGAAAATATTTACATGAATGTGATCAAGTAAAGTTTGAAGTATTTACAAGAGAGACAGAACTGTAATTTTTCCTTCAGAGTTTTGATCTACTTTAGTATTAATTTTGAGTGAGTATCCTAAAGATTATATCTGGCTACTTCGCACAGACCTAATCTAAACGATTAATATCCAAATCTTACGTTAAGAGATATGTTTGTTTTAACGACTCCAAAGATTCATTGACAACGTGTTCAAAAGATAGTTTAAAAAATTAATACTGGCCAATTGACAAATAAAACAAGATCTAAAATATTTAGAAGCACTAGTTTTGATTTCCGGCCAATGCAAAAGACGTATGGAGAGTTTCAATGACCCATTAAAGGCAATCCAAATGAGCTTAATAGGCTATACTAAGAAGCTTCAGTCTATACGAATTAGGAAACACCATTTGATAGCTCACTGAACACATGTCAGCGGGCATCTCAATGGCATCCATTTACTCATCATGACCCCATGTTTAAAAAATAAAGCCAGCTACTTCTGCAAAATCAGCTTTTCTAAAAGCCCTCGGAAACAAACAGGAGATCCCGGGATCTTTTCGACAATGTGTGATTGTCGTTTGTGGATAACAATGATCAATACTATTTGATTGGTCAGTAACAGGAGCAAACGTCGCCTCATAAAATATCATGACCAATACAAAATTACAGCCAAAAGAATACTTTAAGCTGTATGCAAGAGATTCGTGTTTAATAGGATCCACATTTGATCCAATCAAGGCTTGTTAGTTACCACCTTTTTGTACAGCTATGTCATTGTCTAGCAATAAATAAAGACACTAAACGGGCTTAATGGACAGAGACGTGCCGACAGTCACTGGTCCAGAAACTACCGGCAAGTTTGGTATTAAATTATCATTATAGACTGTAATTTGAATGAAACTCCACTCGACTCCCTGAACAGGAGCCGCTGAATATTCAGCTTTACCGCCAACGTTATGTCAAGATTCCAACTTTTGTTTCTCAAGGTAAAGTTGAGGTCAAAATGGGTACAGATCTTCGACTAATATGAGTTGTCTAATTTTATCAGAATCCTTATCAAGCCTTTAGATGTACTCCTCCTGTCAAAACGTTGTTCATTTTTTCCTTGTAAACTTGACAAACATATTTCTTAACCAAACCAGATTGTGAAATTGTTTCTACTGACAGTGGGGTATAAACTTTATGAACTTTGCCAATAACTACATTCTGTAATATCAAATTGCATTGCTCATTTAACAATTTTAATTCTCGGTTACATTTTCCAAATATGCAAAATATTTTTCTTTCAGTAGGGTTGTATACATCTAATATTTATTGTAACATCAAGAACTGAACCTTCATGCTTGTCAGTTCTAATTCTTTTCGTCAAAGTAGAAATTCCATTTCTTCCTTTTCTTTTTGTATTTGCAAATTCAATTACGTCTCTTTTCTTCTTTTTGAATTTTCTGCCATTTGTCTCTTTCTTTTTCCAGCATTCGTTGTACTGCACTTCCATTTGCAAATTCATCTCCGTTTCGTTTCTTTCTTTATGAATGTTTTTTCCTCTTTTTCTTGCCTGCATTCTTTCTTTCTTTCTTTGCTTTTGAAGCTCGCCATTTTTAATTCCATTTCATTACTGTATTTTAATTTGAATTATGTAGTAAAAATGGTTGAGCAACATGGAGACTTACTAATCAAACGCAAAGCACTTTCATCCAAGATATTCTTTTCTACAAAATCTTTAACCTAAATGTATTTCTTTTTCTTTCTTGTTTCAACAAATATTATGAGGAAATAAAGTCTGAACTTTTCCATTTGTATTGCCGTGATGTTAACATGCCTGCTGGCTAAAGGGTTATGCAGGGTTTATGACAGTCAGCTAAACTCTTGGTAAAGCCAACAACATATGACAGGCTTTGAATTTATGTAACAAATAAACCTCTCAGTCAGCGAGTGACTTCTACCGTAGCCCTTAAAACGCCAGATTTACAGTTACAAAGTACATGTATATTCATAGCATGGTCCATCTTCACAGATGCGATTTTACATTCTTTGCCAGAGAGAGAGAGAGAGAGAGAGAGAGAGAGAGAGAGAGAGAGAGAGAGAGAGAGAGAAACAGACAGATAGACAGACAGAGACAGGGTGGGTGTTTGCCAATTGCTTTTACTTATCAGTTTATAACGTTATATTTTAATGATTTCTTTATAGTGAGTCGGTTTGGGGACAATATGATTTGCACCTAGTGTTCCTTTTCTATTGAACGTACAACTATGTGATTCCCCGATGCAAGCCTTTAAACCTTTCCCCTTTCCCGCTTGCCTTATATACTTATGTTCATCTTCAGCTAGAGCCGGTAGCCATGACAAGCGTCAGATACTTCTTGTCATACAAATTATTCGTAAAGTTGACATGTTACGATTTTCTTTTAGATGTTTTGTATTTTAAAATGCATCATTGATCACTTTTGTCGTATGAACTGGAAAACAGATCCACAACTTGTTTGACCTTACTGATAATATCAAAAAAAAAATTAATCTACTAATTTGTACAATCAATTTTAAAGATGAAAGAATCATTGGTAGGATTATACAGTTCATCAAGGAAGCCAACACTACTAACAATGTGAGTTTCGATAATTTAGTTTTATTGACTCTCGGGATTGAAAAAAATGGATATATGTGTATTTGTGTTGATAATAATAAATGTCATTTAAAACACTGCTAATTTATAAATCGGTTCTTTAGCCTAACATTCAGTTGAACAGCAAAGTATCACTGGATAGATTCATATTTAAACAACGTTCTAATTTGAATAGTAGAAGATAGGACCTTCATTATTGAAAGTCTAACGTTTCCAAATTCACGCTTAAGCTAAATATGTAATGTGATTTACATTTACTACGAGTTAGGCTTGTCAATGGATTGGCTTCTTTAGTAACTGTCGCATTCAAAATAGCACTGAGATCAAATGCGCAACTTGGGCTGCAAATGAACATCCAACTAGGTTACATGTGTGTGTGTGTGTGTGTATGTGTGTGTGTGTGTGTGTGTGTGTGTGTGTGTGTGATCTGGATTTAATTGTTTAAGTCATATAGCTGCCATATCTGCAGTGGGGCGGGGTGTATACTGACGTTTATCACTGGGCATCATGTCGTAGACATCTAGCATGATGTTCCACCCAGGATGATTCTCCTGACACCAGTTCGACCAGTGCAAACACTATCCTATTACTGTGAGCGCCTAGCGAGGGAGATGTATGTACCATTTTATGCATTTGATATGACTGGGCCGGGGTTCCAACCCGAGACCTCTCCTCTCGCTTCTATGTTACATAGGACATGTCTAAAAATATCGAGATGATTGAGGGGTTATCAGAAGTAAGTTATACTACTTGCGAATATAATCATACCTACGGAACATGCTGATTTTTTGGACGCCTTGGAGCAGGAAACTATTCAATATAACTCATTGCTGTAAAACATCGATGACAAATAGACGGGTGGTTGTGTCCGTTCAATAAACAATCCACCAGTTACAAAAAGAATTAGCATGAATACTGCTGTCAAAATATTACAAGTATATGTTCTACAAACATAATTAGTTTTTATTTGCATTTTAAATGTAAACTTATTCTCATATATGTCGGATTAAAATTCCAGAAAACAAATGTTGAGTTAAACCTACTAGAACACATGCAACGAAAATTAATTACGGCAGGAATTAGATCCGATGTATTACGGAAGAGTACATTTGTGTGGAGGTTGGTGGGGTGGAGTGTGATTCAGCTTTGAAACGCAGCTTTAACAATTTGAGTCATTAAGACGTCTAAAGTGTCCTACTTATAGAGATGTCTCGCAATGTCCCACCCAGTCAGATACTTCTGACAAAAGGCCGAGAATTTTCTGAGAGAGAGAGAGAGAGAGAGAGAGAGAGAGAGAGAGAGAGAGAGAGAATGCTGTCAAGATTATCGTGCTTCTCTTATCGCATATTTTATTTTGCAATTTTTGCTAAGATATATTAAATTGTATTTTAACAAATTGTCGCTCCATGAAGTAAAATATTTTAATATGTACTAAATGTTTGTCAAACTTGTATTGTTCCATAAGCATGACAAGTACTGGTAATACTTCAAATTCACTGTATAGTTTTATTGTATACCAAATTCTAGATATCACGCTCAAATATTTCAACCCATAATAGGAGAAATTCCAACTATTGGGGACATACCAGATAATGCATGTGAAAATGCCATATTACGCTAATTGGATTAAAGCCAGATGTTGCTGGTATTTTCGCGCACCTTATCATGAAAAATCAGATACCGAAGTATAAGTATTCAGCCCTTTTGTTTTCCTCTTTGAACATACATACACTTTTGTAATAGAAAAAGGTATAAGGAAATAGTTTGTCTTCCCATTAGGTGGCAGAGAACAGTTTAGCATATTAACCCCTGGAAAATTTCTTAACTTAAAGGCATTGTGTGACCTTTTGAGCTATTGTAGTGTAATAATTAAGGATATGCACATATTTGTGAATTTGGTTTTGCCTACTTGTGTTCGTTTTGAAACCTATGTTAGGCATGTGCACCTCATATATCTCTGTACTGTATGTAGCCGGTACAATACCTACAGTCGGCTAGGAAGCTGAGCTAGCTACGTATGTATAGCAGCTGATTCAAGGCAAGTTCAACTTTTCAAACACTGATTATATTAAAGGAATTTGAATAACATCAAACTATTGAAAACATGTTTTCCAAAACTGTCACCGAGGGAACAGGTTTATGTTTGCAATGTGAGCAATACGTGTTCTAAAAACTAGCCTTCAAACATGAATAATGCATCTGTATATTTGGGATAGAGTACATCATCTTTTGTTTCCTGTGAATTTCCATTGACTTGATAGATGAAGTGAATGATATTCATTCGTGTTGCTTTATAATACACATACAATACATGGACCTTTTGGACCTCGCTCATGTATATTATTTTTTATGATTTTCTTTATTAGGCAGGTGTATGCAACATCATATTTATGAATTAAAGCTGTCCTCTGCACCCTTAGATCATTGACGGACTCTTAAATACCATAATTATCAGCCAGCATCGAATTAAAAAAAGTAGTTACTTAAAAGAAGGTCGCCTCATAAAGACAAAATATTCATTTTATAATTGATTTGTGAGGAAAGGGTTAACATGTCAGAAACCACGAAAACTTCATGACACTCTGAAATGGAACAATGCCATACATATCTTACTGTAACAAGGCTATTGATCATTTTTTTCTGTCTGGATTTCAAGTCCCTTGCTATGTATTTATGCCATTTCTGTCTCAGCAAAGAGATCAAGTAATCATCACGTACAACAATACCATGTGCTTTTAGAAGGACTGGTACTCCAACATTTGCCTATTTAAAGTGCCGAATAATTGTATCCCTAAAGCGTGTTTATGTTGAAGTGAATTGCTAAGTAAGAACTGATTTAGAAATCGTATGATTGCAATTTGTATCCCTTTTATTTAAAATTCAAATATAAATTGCCTCTGAGAAACAATCGTACATTAGATGACACGCTATCAGTTAAATATGATGTCAGCAAAGAAAAGTGAAGAGGTCTTTGAGAAAATGGGAATATGACTTATGGAATGACTGTAAGATGCCCGGAAATGGGAAACGATGTCTTGTAAGTTTATGGTAAACAAATTCCGTCCATCATGCAATATAAACCGAATTATGTACCAAGGCACACTTGAAACATGTTAGTAAGATAAAAACCAAGATATATTAACTTAGTGAAAAAACTTGGTGTGATTCAACATTATTTATTGATGAGTGTAGCATACTTGCATTATTGTGGTAGATCCAATACCGTTGGATACTTATTAAGTACGCGACTTAGGATAGAGGAACTTCTGATATCAAGTCGATGGTATTTGCCTATCGTTTCATCAGGATGGCCTAAAACGGTATTTGACGCGAACAGTCAAAGTACGAAAGAAAGCAAATCTCACAAGATGATACATACGTATGACGTAAGCTGGTCAATAGAAGCCAACACATTTACAGTACAATATAACAGCTTTGCAAGGGACTTGATTCACAAAAAGGATATATGTTCACATGACCTATTTTGCCACGCACATTGAAAAATAACTGAACAATAAATGTTCACTGAAGTCGGGACGTTGGGTAGGGGTGGAGTAATTAAGTATGTACGTACGTACGTATGTACGTATGTATGTATGTATGTATGTATGTATGTATGTATGGATGGATGGATGGATGGATGGATGGATGGATGGATGTATGTATGTATGTATGTATGTATGTATGTATGTATGTATGTATAAGTTTGTGTAGCTATGTACTATAGGTTTGTGTAGCTATCTTTGTGTAGCTAGGTATTATAAGTTAAGTTTGCATAGTATGTAGTATACGTGTATGTAGCTAGGTATTATGTGTTTGCATAGCTAGATATTATAAGATTTATTATACGTTTGTGTAGCTAGGTGTTAAATGTTTTTTAGATACGTATTATAAGTTTGTGTAGCTAGGTGTTAAATGTTTTTATAGCTACGTATTATAAGGTTGTTTAGATACGTATTATAAGTTTGTATAGTAAGGTATTATACATTTGTTTAGCTAGGTATTATGTGTTTGCATAGCTAGATATTATAAGGTATACAAACGCATAGTACTTAGCTTCACAAAGTTATAACAACTAGCTACACCAACGTATGATACCTAGCGAAACAAACTTATAATAAACTTAAATTTCCTAGCTAAACAAACTTATAATACATAGCTACATAAACGTAAAATACCTAGCAACATAAACTTATAATAAACCTTATAATATCTAGCTATGCAAACACATAATACCTAGCTAAACAAATGTATAATACCTTGTGTACTGCGTATTATATGTTTGTGTAGCTGCGTATTATAAGTTTGTGTAGCTAGATATTTACAATGAAAATCGGCTCTAAGTTGCATCACATTCTGGCCATCAATGAGAAACTAACATTTTGAAATGTATCTGTTCTTAATAAAGATATTCTTACTTAATAATGATCAAAATTTCTTGTTTAGTTTCTATATCTTTTCCAACGTTTTAAAATTAAGATTTCGTTTTCCTATTTGCCTCCATTTCATTTATATCGTGCATGTATAATTGTCATATAACTATGAAACAAATATTTTGTATAGAGATCAATAATTTAATTACACAGGAAAATAAATTTTAACTTACAATAAATACATAAACAAATTATTCACTGAGTGATAGAAAGGAATGTGTTAACATGTATCCTCAGTTGGATGTATTAAACGTTTCCTAAGGGTATCGTTGATAAATCATCAAATTTAAATCATATCAGATCCGTATAAATTATGATACAAAACGAAACAATAAAGTCACATTAAAAAAGCCATTACATGCAAGGGATATATAATAATATAAGCATATATCGGATATATTTGCATCCACTGTTACCGTTAAATTTAACTTCATTGATGTTATAACAATTTGCAGGTGTGATAAAATTAGTAATTTCTCAATAATTTGCGTTATGTCAAGTCAGCAAGACATAAATTTAAACAAATGGTAAGAAAAAGCTTGCTGTAACTAATAATCCTCAAGTTTGATAAAGACAAAATAAATATTTAAGTATAGTTTCACCTCTCTAAAAAGCTAAAAACAGTTTTATGTTTATAAAAGAAAACCTACATAATATATATGCATCCAAATAAATAAATTTAAATTGTTGAAATAATTTACTTCAGCATCTAATTTTGCAAGTATCTATATGAATATGATTATATCCAAAAAGAAGGAAAGGATTGAGCCAGAATAGAAGCTGGTTCCGGGCAGAAGGAAAGGATGGAGTCAGAATAGAAGCTGGTTCCGGGCAGAAGGAAAGGATGGAGTCAGAATAGAAGCTGGTTCCGAACAGAACGAAAAAGTCATAACACTCTCGATATGGAGATGTGGTCTGCATATAGAGGGCGAAAGTTTCCCCTCAAATAAATGTCAGTCTGCATGCTGAGCGCCGTATTGTTCAACCTAACATGCCGTGGTTTAATAACAGGGTCATAAGCAGGCCTCAAAACCTCGAAATATATTTTGAACTTTAAATCTTAAAAAAATTAAGGAAACCGAGAAAAAAAAATGAAACCTAACAAAATTGAGAAAAGGATAAACGGCTCTATCCATCACCCGACCCCACAGTAATGTTTTTTCTTTGCACACGGCTTTGTTTTCAAGGCTAGCCTAGCGGTACAGAGCGCGCGAAATATGCAAATTAAAGTAATTTTATTCTGTCATTCATTGTATAGACCCATAACTGCATATCCGTGTCAAGAATTGTAGACAGAGCAACGTTTTCAATAGAAAATTTTAAGAATTGTAACTGGTTTCCCTTGCCTGAAATTGATTTTAGATTAGAGTCAGATATGTAATTTAAACCAGAATATGCAAAATTACTACATACATTTAGAGACGCCATTATATAGACTAAAATTATATTACAATACCAAAGTATGTCAAGATTGGACAATATTTGTCACACTATAGAAACTTTCATAACATTTCAATCATCAGATATGTTATTATAATAGGTCAGATAATCGGCTTAAGGGGTACAGACTTCTTGGCTCTATCTTTGATGATTTCACCAACCTATAAATTGATTAAACTCGTCGTATTAATGAGGAGCGTTGTAAGAGTAATTTAGATTTTTAACTTACAACTCATTCTTTAGCCACACAAAAAGTTGCAATTGAAACATATGCATATATATTCTCCGATTCGCCTGAATTATACTTTTTATTTCATATTAAATCAAAGAAATATGAATTCAAATTGACAATCGAGATCAATTTAACACACACACACACACACACACACACACACACACACACACCTTCCAGTGAGGAAAAACAAGGAGACACTGTCAGTTTCTTAGTTGAAAATATGGAAAATAGCAACATTTATTTTATTTACGATGCTATACAAATATGGAATAAAACAACATTCATTTTACCTACGATGCATTACAAATATGGAATATAACAACATTTGTTTTATTTACAATACGATACAAAATATGGAATATAACAACATTTTTTTTATTTACGATACGATAAAAATATGGAATATAACATTTTTTTTATTTAGGAAGTTATAACATGTAATGTAACAAAAATTAATTTATTTACAATACTTTAAAAATATGGAATATAACAACATATATTTTATTTACGATGCTATATAAAAATGAATATAAAATTTATTTTATTTACGATGCAATACAAAATATTTTATATTTTAACATGATTGCAAATTTACCTTTGCTGAAAAGGAGGCTGCTGATCTTCAAATGTCAAAGATTTGCAATACAGGCATTTTGTAAATTTCAACGTTTTATCATCTTCCGGCTTAATAAAGCTCAGTGGTGGTTTCTGTGTCTCCTTTATTAGCATAATGATATTGACTCTGCTCTGAAAAGTGATTCATAATGAATGTATTCTTGTAAAGTAAGTAGTGTTTTCCTTAGTCTAGTATGTATTTCCCTGGACTGACTGGCTATGTCAGATTTCAGCTTTGGTCGATGCTAGTTCAGAGTGTAATGATGGTTTGAACTCTCAGAAAAGATAACAGTCATGTTGAAGTTACAGGCTTTGAAGTATATTCAGACATCCAGACGCGGACGCAAAGTTTATCTATGTAATCAGATCTAGATGCTGTATGGTTCCATTTAGTCATTTTGCCATCAACGTCTAAGGGATGATTTAGCTATGTAAATGTAGTTCTGATGGGAGAAATCAAAGCTAAGGAACCCATGATTATTGAATATCATCCTGATAAATATTGCGAGCTTATATTAGATTTACTGCACCTATCCTGCTTGGAATGCACGAACATATTAGTGATGCACATGCATTTAAGTTATATTAGTAACCATTATAGATTATAAACATTAGGGACGGAAACAACCTAAATTGTTCTTTTAACCAATCAATCAGTTAGGATAAATCTGATTTAAAGTTCTTGTCCGACCCTTATACCTAATAACCCTTCCCGGAATGAACGAATGTGAGCTTCATAAAAGGTAGCAAAGAAAGAAAAGAATCGTAAACCAATCCTGTTTGGATCTTACCGGATTATGTAGATGAGTCCACCAACATCATACTATTGGATTAACTACATTCGATAAGAAAGCAACATGTATTATTGATGATAATAACCTTTTCGAAGTGCAAATAATTATAAAAACAAATGAAATTTCGATGCTTAGAAATAAGCTAAAGTAGATGACAGTTCACAGATTCCCTTGCATAGGTATATTGACAAGCGCCATCATGAAATGTCCATTTGACGTCGATATATAGACCGATGACATCTCTATATACCCCAGTGACATCGCTCTATATCCTAGTGCCATCCATATTTAAATCAGCTCCATGGCTATATATCATAGTATCATCGCTATTGAGTCCAGTGTCATCACTATACATTCCAGTGATATCGTTATTTATCCCAGTGGCATCACTATTTATATCAGTGCCATGGCTATATACCCCAGTGTCATCACTATATATCCCATTGCCATCGTTTTTTACTCAAGTGTCATCGTTTTATAACCCAGTGCCATCCCTAATTAAATCAGCGCCATGGTTATACATCCCAGTGCCATCGTTATGTACCCCAGTGGCATCACTAATTATATAAGTGCCATTGCTATATATCCCAGTGTTATCGCTAGTTATCACAGTGTCATCACTATACATCCCAGTGCCATCGTCAATATGTACCCTAGTGTCATCGTTATTTATCCCAGTGCCATCCTTATTTATATCAGCGCCATGGCTATATATCCCAGTGTCATCGCTAGTTATCATAGTGTCATCACTATACATCCCAGTGCCATAGTTATTTACTCCAGTGTCATCGTTATTTACCCCAGTGTCATCCTTATTTATATCAGCGCCATGGCTATATATCCCAGTGTCATCGCTAGTTATCACAGTGTCATCACTATACATCCCAGTGCCATCGCTATACATCCCAGTGCCATCGTTATTTACTCCAGTGTCATCGTTATTTACCCTAGTGTCATCCTTATTTATATCATCGCCATGGCTATATATCCCAGTGTCATCGCTATTTATCCCAGTGTCATCGCTATTTATCCCAGTGTCATCACTATACATCCCAGTGCCATCCCTATTTATATAAGTGCCATGACTATATATATCCCAGTGTCATAGCTATTTCTCTCAGTCATCACTATATATTCCAGTGCTATCGTTATTTATCCAAGTGCTATAGTTATTTATCCCCGTGCCATCCCTATTTAAATCAGCGCCATAGCTATATATCCTAGCGTCATCGCTAGTTATCACAGTGTCATCACTATACATCCCAGTGATATCGTTATTTATCCCAGTGGCATCACTATTTATATCAGTGCCATGGCTATATATCCCAGTGTCATCACTATATATCCCAGTAGCCGCTCCGGTGGTCTAATGGTTAGAGCGTCCGCCGAGGAAGCAGTAGGTCGTGGGTTTGATCCCTGGTTGAGTCATACCAAAGACTTACCAAAAGGGTACTAATAGCTGCCTCGCTTGACGCCCAGCATTAAGAGGTTAATGTTAGGACTGGTCGTCCTGGTGTCAGGATAATGTGACTGGGTGAGACATCAGGCTACATGTGTGCGGCATGATGCCCATTTGCTAGACTTTACTGAAAATTGTTATTACGTTAAATCCTAATCAAACAAGCAAAATAAAACCATCGTTTTTTGTTTTGTTTTTATCCAGTGCAATCGCTATGCACAACAGCTCTCTATATATCCCAGTGACCTCGCTATTTATTCCAATGACATAGATATATAGACATTAATTATCCGTTTCCCAGTGCTCTAGCTTGTTGAATCTACGTACCGAATGGTAAGCGAGGAATATATAATTTTCTAATATTACATTTTAGAATTGCGGGGGGCGCAGACTTTAACGTCATATTTTATTTTACAGATCATTCACAGAACACCTCTTTCCACGTGGGTTCGGGTTTCAAATATGCGATAGTGTGTAAGTTAAAAAGCTTAGCATTAACATCTCAGGGTCGGTGGGTCTTTCGGTCGCCATCGTCGGGTTATTTTTCCACCAAATATGTTTCTCGCAACGTATATGCTGGAAATGGCGTTAGTTTCCAAAACCTAATTTAAAAAAAAATGTTTTGTGGTAATTCGTAAATTGCATTCTTACAACCTTACCTTTAAAAGGCACCATATGCCCTTAATCCAACCGAGGCGCTGGTATATCCGAAAGTTAATATTTACTCTTGCTGTAGAATCATGAAAGTTCTATACAAATCTGAAGATAAGGGAATGCTCGGGACATCAGGATATACCACAATAACTGATTTGTTACTGACTAGACGTTTAGAAATTCGAATTACATTCCAGGAAAATCATTTATGAACTAGCATATATTAAATTAGAAATATCCATTATCTAACATACAATAATTATAAAGTTGTGCAAGATTTTAAACCATTAATTTAAATAGTTGCCAGTGGGTACGTGTGATTAATTGAATTTTGATTTGGTTTGAGTGGCGACAGAAGCAGCTTAAATGTTAGACGTAAACTATTAATATGGTTGACTCAAAAGGTATTCTATTAGTAATAGTGCTGACACCCCAACTTCCAGACTTTGGTACGTATTATTGAACAGAACAACAGGCCATTGTGATACGCTGCACAGCCCGATAGTAATACGACGATATGTAGATTAATACCGACAACTACCAAGATAAATACCTGCAAATACCTATATAAATACCTGCAAATACCTAGATAAGTACCTGCAAATACCTATATAAATACCTGCAAATACCTAGATAAGTACCTGCAAATACCTATATAAATACCTGCAAATACCTAGATAAGTACCTGCAAATACCTATATATATACCTGCAAATACCTAGATAAGTACCTGCAAATACCTTGATAAGTATTTGCAATACGTAGATAATATGTGCTAATATCTAAATAATTATCCTCTAATATCTAAATAGTTGCCTTTCGTGTCTAAATAAATACACGCTGAATCCTTCCTAAATCATTACTTATCATGATAGCATTAACAAAGTAGTATGCAAAATATAAGATCTTACACTTTTCTTAGAAATGTTTCAATTATTATCGGTATATCCAGTATCTCAATAATTTATTTCCTGATTAGGCATCTATCAACACTCAGACTGCATCTGCATTTATTTCTTAAACCAAGTAATTTCCACCAGTGAATGTGAATCCCTGCAATGCTTTTAATAATAATTAAACACACACACACACACACACACACACACACACACTATCTATCTATCTATCTTTCTATCTATCTATCTATCTATCTATCTATCTATCTATCTATCTATCTATCTATCTATCTATCTATCTATCTATCTATCTATCTATCTATCTATCTATCTATCTGATGGATGGATGGATGGATGCATGCATGCATGCATGGATGAATGGATGGATGGATGCATGCATGCATGGATGCATGCATGCATGCATGGACTAATTCATGTATTAGTATGGCATTGATATGCATATAAATAAGTACACACTCATATTAAACATGTATTCATTTATGCCCTACTTAAGTTCGCGTATAATGCTTTTATTGTTTTACTTATATGTAATTGAGTTCATTGAAATATTTGTTTCATTTATTTGAATTAACTTTGTTTAATTTTGTATGCATTTATTATTCATTTCATTAGCAAAAAAAACCATTATTTACATGCAACGTGTGTTTACAACATTAAGCAAGTGCAAGAACATGCATGAATCTATAAGAACAAAAGCTATTGTTTAATTAGTTTAGTTTATCAGAACATTGAATAATATTTCATTATTCAGTAGCATTGTTAAAGTAAAATGACGGATATAAGAAGTATTAAAAACTCTCTGATGAAAATGAGGAAAATTGTAATTTCATAAAATGATATATGAATTAGAAATTGTCTCATCGGAACAATTTATTTTCTAACATAAAACATTTATACAGTTCTGCAACGTTTAAATAAATTTTCTACAATATGAAGATAATTAAACAGCCACACATATTGTATAAATCATTCGATATACATAAAAAGTATTTAAATTAATAAGGAATGAAAACTATTTCATAAAAAATATTATAATATTATAGAATACAAAGCAATTGGCTATATAACTGAGCAGACAGTATGCATTAGAGGTTAAATGAAAAATATGTTGCTCATTAAAACCCAATTGTCTTGCATACGAATGAGAATTAAACTATTAAATATCAAAATAAATCTCAGACTATACATGAACACTACAGTACATCAATTATTAATTATACCATATGAAAGTCTAATATTAAATTCTGCAACGTCTGACATAGATACTGAATGAACTTTATATGATACAAGTTGTTGGGACCTTTCCTTCCTTTCATAAGGTTCCACTCCATGAAAGAGCAGAATAATTAACTGTGAAAGACCAGAACGTCGAGGGGCCCCGAGTGGCCGAGTGGTCTAAAGCGCTATCCGTTACGGATTACTGAAATCTCACCTCTGTCTGCGTGGGTTCGAGTCTAAGATTCGGCTAATGTAGTCATGTGAGAAAACTTGCCAGTAGCTTCTCGTGGGTCGGTGGTTCTTTCAGGGCAATTTCCTGGGTTCTTCCTCCACCAATAATACTGGCCGCCATGTATAGCCATTCGTGTGCTGAAAAATGGCGTTAAACCCTACAACAACAACAACAACAACAACCGGAACGTCGACTTGACGTGGCTGTCAATGGATTACTGTGTGTAATGAAATTTTAATTTGTTTTGAGTGACGACAGATGCAGTTTAAATGCTTGACTGACGTTCATGACCATACGTAAACTACTAATATGGGTGACTCAATTGGTGTTCAGCTTACTAATGGGTCCGTTGCCCCAGCTTCCAAAGGTTAGTAGCTACTACTGAAAGGAACATCAAGTCAATGTGAATGGCTGCATGCAAAGTCCGTGAAGAAGCTGATATGTAGATAATACCTGCAAATACCTATATAAATACCTACACATATATACATAATTAACTTCTGAGTTCTAAATACGCATGCATATCTTCATACCCGAATCAACTACTTAATATCATGCTATTAATCAAAGTAGTTTGCAAAATATGTGATATTCCGCTATTTTCAGAACTGTTTCGGTATTATATGCATCAGCAATATCTCAGTAGCATATATCATCACTCAAACTACATCTACATGAATGTTAAAAATGTAATTTCCATTTACTATTGAATCTCTGAAAAGATTTTGTATAATTAAGCGCATCTGCTACCTTTCTCGTTGGACCTGAAGGAAAGGATGATTATAACCATATTCCTTATTAATTACACAAGCAACCATTACAGATCACCTTGTTACACGGAGACTTAATTGCCATCCATTTTCAACCTTACGACCTCGGCTTAACGTAATGATATTCACGTGGTATTTACCCTGTTCCAAATGTTTCAAGAATCGGTTTACAAAGTATTAAAAGTAACAATGTCTTCGTGATCATCCGTGATTGTGTTATTGTTGCTACTAATCTATTTCTCAGCCTGTGTGATACACACATCTCGTCTCACCTCTATACCTTTTAAAGCAAATTTAAGAGGCATTACACGATACTAAAAGTAGGTTACATTCTCATCAATAATTGAAACCGTTTCGTGTACGATCTGCTGAAAATCCATTAGGGAATCGTTAGCCACGCTGGTCTCAAGGGTTAATTCCTGTTAGTGCCGGCTTCGATAGCATTACATTAGCATGTTCTCACTGGTATTGGAGAGGCTGTAGACTGTAAATAATTTTTAGGTTGTCATCCTGGATTACGTTTTACAATTTCATTCCAATAAAAAAAAAACATGAAATGAGACGTACACTTTAATTACATTTAGGGCACTGAAAAATATTTCGACATTTTTACAGACATATATGACTATTAAAAATAAACTTTTCTGTATGATCTGCCTGTCCTGTTCCGAAATGTGTTTACAAAATTAGAAAAAGTTACGGTAAGCGCATTTAATTCAATAGGAAAAGACTCCATACACATTAATAGAAATGAAGGGAGAAAAATACGACAAACACATTTGCAAAAATAAAAAAGACACGACATGCCTTTTTATAACAATATAAAACGACACGATAAGCACATTTATGAAAATGGACAACGACATGACAATCTCGTTTTTGAAGCTTAATATATTCCAATATAAATGGTACAAATAATCAATACGAATGCTACATCTATTTGAACCTTTTTTTAAAAAAAATCAAATTTAGAGTTCAAAGAGAATTACGTTATTTATATAAATAATTGTACTCTACTAACTGCTGTATACTGCTTAATATGATAATATACTTTATCTAACATCATACAAAGTACGTCATACAGAATATGCAAGAGAATACAAATTGCTTTCAAATAATATTCCTGGCCAGATAGTCTTGGAATTATTGAAATTCAAACAAGGATTTCTTCTTTCATTTTATGACTGTAATTTAACAAAAGATTTGGCATCTCGTTACAATTCAAGACATTAGTGCATAAGTACATCACGGACTACTTGCCACAACAGGATCATCAACACCTTCAGCGTTGTAAATTATCTGGAAGATCATTTAGAACTTCAGTCATTATGACTTTTCTTAAACATTCTAGGATCATATGGGATTTAATTCGCAATACTGCAACGATCTTTTTATATTTTCACTTTGTATTCTAGAGAAATAAATTATTTGTTACAATGTACATTGTTTGCTCCTTCTCAGGCTTTTTTATATGGCATTTCAGACTATACGGTTATAATAAAATACATATTAAAATCCAGTGTTTGCTGCAGTAGGTCCCATGTTCACAAAAGGGTTATTTGAACGAAAAATATGTCTGCCAAATTTTTATATTTAAATATATCAACTATGTTTGATTAGTCTGCTTCAATCGTTGGAATTGAATTCTTTTTTTATTGAACATATGTTGTCACAAATTTACGTGTTCGGCAACATCAAACAATTTAGCTTAAATTGTCCCACTCGCCCAGGTTTAAACACGTCAGTATAAGAAGCCGACTGTATTCACTACAATAGTCAAAGCTAATCATAGGTGTACCTTTGACACAATCTTGGTAGCTCCGGAAAGTTGGAATTCTATTTATGGAAGTTTGCAATGAAAACATAACAAGATTAACTAACGAGACTGCGTCATTAACCTCTTACTTCAATACAGAAATTCGTTTCTGTCGATAATGTTAGTGATTTCCTTTGTAGAGGTCTGTGCGGCGAATCATAAAGTTTGATTCTACATCCACGGTACCATCCAGAAACCTTTTCTGATACTGAATAATTCTTCCTTGGTCCGGACGGTTTCCGACTGCCACGTGTAACAGAAAAGAATTCCGTCATGTCCTTGCTGCTACCACGCGCCACGACCAGTATCGCACGCATAAGTGGGCAGAATGAATTGATTGGACAGGTCTGGTAAACGGACAATGGCGTGGGACGTCAGTATATCCGTCAAGGTTTTGAAGGCATGCTCACACAAATCGGTCCAGATAATCTTATTCGGGCTCCACGTCTTGGTCAGGAATCGCGCTGTAAGTCGCCACATACTTCAGGAAGTTCAGGTAGTAACCGGCTAATCCTTTGAACGGATGTAATTCGGTCTTAGTAGTGGGATGTGTGATGTTTCGAAGTTGTTCCACCTTAGACTGTGTAATGGTTAGTCAAATTCAATTTTTGCAATTAAAATGAAATGAGCACTCTATTCCATTCGAGAGATCCAAAAACTGACTTTTAGAAACTTTATATCAACGGATTGAACCTACTGGATGAAATTCAAAGAGTTAACGTCCGATGTGTCACTCAAGAAAGTAGAATGTTTCATCAACGAAATGTGGGATTCCTTGTTAGATGGCACATGTCTTCGTAAGGTAACAATGATCATTTGGTAAATTATATAATACAGTTGAAGAATATATCCTTCTTAGACTTTCACTGCAATTTCAAGTTAATGTCTCTTTCCAAGACATTACATTTAGATTAATTTCACACTTTGTATCTACAGTGAATACAACATTTGAATAAAAAAATTCTAGTACAAATGAAATACTGGACACTATACTGTGTCCTCTTCAAGATCGTATAGCAAGAATTAGTAATTTATAGAGCAACACAATTATTTAGTCCTCTACCTGACCTCGAGTCACAATTAGTGTTTCGAAAATCAATATATTACATGAAGGAAAGCTTTATTATCGAAGGTTCAAAATATTCTACATTATAAAATCTTACTTATAATTAGACAGTCTATTACACAAGTCATTGGTTCAGATGAGATGTTCACAATTTTAGCTCATTCTAAATAATTCTATTTTTATTCATTCATCTGCTTTGCTTCTTGTGATCTGGTTCACAATAAGTGTAACTGCAAAGGCTGGTTTGCATGAAAAGCAATGAATTGTTCCTTTGCTTCCGTTGTAGTGTGGACGCTAAACAGCCTCAGCAGCTCTCTCTTCAATGAATGTGTGACAGATTGGTGAATTCTTAATTACATTGATCACAGCAGTGTGAGTATCTAAGAAATCATGTGACTAATGGAATATAAATATTCTTGATCATGATGCATGTGAACATATATTCCGCCTGTGACTTCGGGACCTCGAAATGCTAGAGCTCTGAAAACTACTTATTGATATACTTCAAACGTATATCGAGGATTCAGCACGTCTTCAAGATTTTTCATTTTAGGAATGCCACTAGTGACCTTTATAGTTATACGTGCCTGCTGCAACATGAGTTCAGCTTCTCTTCGTTGTTTGGCTCTGTCTAATTGCCGTGAGTTTTCCTCCTGTGCACTTGTAAAATCTGTGATCTAGTTTTGACAGCATGCGTTATTCCCACGAAGATGGGAGTTCTCAGTTTTGACGAAACTACGTTTGGTAGTGGCAATGTTGTCCACCAGTAACACGTTTCTGCGTTTGCTAGCGTTAGGCGGTGAAAAGTGTTTCAGTGAAGAGAAGATTCTCAATTGTTCAAATTCACCTTGTCATTGGATTCTTGCATGTGTTGAATTTTATCGATGAGTTAAGAGGGTAATAACTATGCCTTTGTACTATACTCTATGCAGACGGTCGACTTCGTATTGTCAGTATTGTTTGAGAGCCTGAAATGTCTCGGTGTATCTAACAAGGAATCCCGCATTTCGTAGATGGAACCTTCTACTTTCTTGAGTGGTTGAGTGAAAAGTGTTTCAGTGAAGAGAAGATTCTCAATTGTTCAAATTCACCTTGTCATTGGATTCTTGCAAGTGTTGAATTTTATCGATGAGTTTAGAGGGTAATAACTATGCCTTTGTACTATACTCTATGCAGACGGTCAACTTCGTATTGTCAGTATTGTTTGAGAGCCTGAAATGTCTCGGTGTATCTAACAAGGAATCCCGCATTTCGTAGATGGAACCTTCTACTTTCTTGAGTGGTACTTCGGGCTATTATCGGTTATATTTTATTCAACCTATTGGTTCTCACTCATGCCTAGTACTTAATTTAAAAACCATAGAGTCTTAACACACTTGACAGTGTTTGTGGGATGAACCAGCGTCACACTTTTGCTGTACGAATCCCAGGGAGAATTCAATGGAATATATTGATGTGTATTGTCGCGACCAACTTAAATGGTTCGACCATGAAAGTCGGTCCATGTTTAGCCGAGATATAGCCATTCAGGCAGCTTGTTAGAGCGCTAGGTGAAGCACCCCTTGGTTTGCTTTGATTCTAAGGCCTTTTCACTGTGTCGCAGCTAGCAGGATTGAAAAAGCGACAAAGTCTAGCTAAAGCGTGTTTTTGCCTATCTCGGTAACGGTTTTTCGCTATGATGACAGCAAAGGAGGAGTTGCACAAATACCGGTCACTAGCTGCGCCTAGGGCTCATCGAGCCCAACACAGCGCAGCAAACCCTGTCAAAATATTCCAAGCCGTATACGTTGCATCCATTGGTGTGCATTTATGCTCTTTTCCCTACCGATCACCCTGATATGTTTATGGAACACATGGACGTGGAACATATTATCTATTACGAAGATTTTATCAAATGCAAAGTTTTCCTTCATTTTATATATACTATCTCGTCTTAGTACATCTTTGTGAATGCAAACTGATGTTCCTATTATTCATGAAACATATTTTCAAGACCAAAAGTGTGGCCACGGAGAGGAAGTACGCACGACGTTGACAGGAACGTGAGCGCTGTCGAATAATGTTGTGCTCTAATCTTGGATACCGATTGTTAAAAGTCTCTGAGATTTAGTACTTTCCTAATAAAGTTAATGGCATGTTTTATAATAAATAGACGAATTTTTTAAATTTAGACAAGAAACGAGTGGCTTTCTTTCTGGTATGTGATGGTGGTGTTGGACATCGATGTATAGAGGATAAACAACTTCGTTAATATCACCCGGATCATGTGAATAATAACAAAGATATGAAAAGCAATTATGGATTGAATGGAGACCTAAATAGAGTTATAAACAGAACAACCCGAGACGCAGTATACAGAACTGAACAATTTAATTAATTACATGAATAAAACATTAGCACTTGACACTTAAAAGATACACTACAGCTAGAAACATAATTACGAAAATAATATTAAACATGTAATTAGAAGCTCCATTTAGATCGATGTGACAAACTGCGCCATAAAATCAAACAAGCGTTTGTGTGTTAATTGTCCAGCATGACTGCATAATCGCATCTGGCTTCTATGCCACCGTAAGCTTGTTTGTTGGAGTCGACGTGTACAGCATCGTTCTGGTTTCCGTGGTCTTAGCTTAGTCGTGGATTATCTAATCTGCCATGGGTCCTTTCTATTCACCGTGGAATCTTACTATTCACCGTGGAATCTTACGATTAACCGTGGAATCTTACTTTGGAATCTCACTATCCAACGTTCTAACTTTCTGTTTTGGAGGTTATTTACCTTTAGCAATTAACACCTGAAAACATGTTAGCAATTAGAGCTAGTACATAAGATCGTATTATGTACAAGCTCTAATTGCTAACATGTTTTCAGGTGTTATGACTATATAGCCATAAAATGAGTGACATTAAAAAGCAAAACCAATTTTGTTAAGCTTAACAAATAATTTAATTATTAAAGTTAGACATGAAAATGTGATAGGGACATATATTATTATGATGTGGGTCCCGAATAATCCTGAGAATGTTACATGAAAGTCCAAAAAGAATGAAATGTTTCGTATAAATATCAGAACCCGAAATGTTCTTGTCCGTCAAGAATTGTGACACTGTGGGTATGGTGTAATCAAGAACTCCTTTGAATAATGAACAATACGTCCGAAATAGTATTAAGTCCAAATTTGTATTTCCACTGAACAGTCATAAGAAACACTTGTTATCTTGAATAGTAACTAAGTACAACATGAAACGCTTGTATAAGCTTAAAAAGGAACACAATCAACAAGATTGACGCACAAATAGGACTGAATCTGACTGCTAAGTTCTCTTCTTATATACACCGTCTATTATGGCTATATGTTTCAACATATCCCACGTGACATATTTGGCCTATTCATTTGACTCAGCCTAACCGAGGGGAACTTAATTCTTCTATTACCGTCCGAACTTCAGCAGGCAATGATACATCTGTAACGTTCACTTAGGTGTCATACTCTAGAAGACCACGAGATATTCGAAGAACGGTATTGGGTCATACAAGTCATCATTTAGGATCCCTTGCAACAACAACAAAACAATAGATGATCGTTTGCCATAATCACGTTAAATTGTTTGTGTGGGAAAATTATCACAACGTTTGATATTGACCAGAACGGAATACTTGGCAGATCGAAGTCGTTACTTTTAACTGCTGATCGACAATGGGATAAATTCACGTAACACATATAAATAATTCGTGAAGATCTGCTTTTTGTCATTTGAATTTGGAAATGTCACCATTTCTGAGACAGCCAATGCTCACTAAAAATTAAACTAGCTTTATAGCTTTTAGGAGATCGAGTCTTTACTTTGACACCAACAATTAAATGCGCATGTCTCGACCTCACCGAAATGACCCACACATCGAAGGGAACCGTTTACATGTTTGAATGCATGAGCACTTGTAACACACAATCCTCAGTTTTGCTAGTGGCGGCCCCAAATGTTATGGATAAATATACCAAAACCGATAGGGAGAACTTCATACCAACTGTACAATCAAAGGGCTGAAACTGAAATATCGATCAAATGGTGACCTTTGACATATTCAAAGTTCTACAGTCCGGAGGAAGACAGGGATTTCCGGTGACATCGATCGATATATCCATATACAATTGATCGTTTATATAAATAGAATAGTCAGTTGCCCTTTAGTGTATCAAACTATGTACCAGAATCGAGTGCGACGTAGACAACAACACATTACCTACGGACACGTTGTGCTATAGTAATAAAGACCGACTCTTCATTACGAACAGAAACACGAATCTAGAACGACAATTAATCATTCTACACAGCAGCAAGGAAGTAAACCACCAATCATGGACACACCTGGTAATTTTGTGTTTAGCACAACTTCACCGATACTGACTAATGCGACACAGCAATCAAGCAAGGGATTCGATACATACTTTAATCCCAGTGCTGATATTTCTTGCAAACATATTAATGCCGTAAACTGCTAGATAATAAATGTAGCATTGCCTTACCGCACCTTGTGTACCTTAACGTTTAAACAGCGCGATTATTGTTTCTTACTCATAAAGGTGATGCCATGAGTGTATTGATGCAAACAACCACCGTTAGCACATCGAGATGTGCCAGCAAATATATAAACTACATTTCCTGTTCAATGGTAAATTATCTAAATTTATGGATTGACCAATTGTCCAAATAAGACAGCGCTAGATTTCTGCACTTGGGAGAAGGAGATAAAGTAAAGTGTCTAACGTTTTGGTGTAATACTTCACGAATGGGAGAAAAAAAAGAGTTGGTTTACCCGGAACATACCATATAGTTTCCGCTATGACGCTGCCTTTATTTATTTGGATCAAAACATGTTCCTCATAGAAAGCATAGAAGACTCCATTCTTTGTTTGCTTTTTGAGTTAAGCGAACGCATTTATGGAGAATTTGTCGATATACTCGTGAAGACATAGAACGGTTACATCCATTACGATATAGAGGTTGCAATTACTGGTATCTGTATAATATGTATTTGGAAAATATTACAATGGTCAGATATTGATCAACATGTACCTACCACGGTACAGTTAAAACTTAATATTAGAAACGATATCTTACAAGACGAATAATCCTCAAGACGAAACTTCTTTTATGGGACGAGTGCTGTGTGGTGAGATATAGACTAATGTAAGATTACCTCGTTATCCTTTACCACCGGATTCCGTTTGGCACCTATGTGAATGAACGTGCTGTGAATCACTACGTTAGAGGATCATATCCGTAATCTAAATTTAGAGCTGCGATATAGCAGATTTACAAAGAGCTTGTCAAGATTCACGTGAGACGAACATTCCAAATCACTGTTCAATATATATACCAATGTTATTTCCAGAGTATATAGCCCGTGATTTATGAAAGATATTATTTCAAAGCAAATGTGACGTGGATATAAAAAGCTCGCTACCATGCCAACATCTTTGTCGTAAGTGTCCCAACATACGCCGTGGAAAGAAATGAACGGCAGTGTTCAGAACTTAAAATATTTCCATATTCGTTTGGAACATTTACTTCCACCACCTACACTTCCATTAAATTGTGGACAATGTGTCGTTTGCGAGTTAGATAATCATTTTTCTCTTAATTCTTTACAACAATATTCATTTCAGGACTATTGATGAACAGTCCATGCACATACATCATGACCACTCAATTTTTTATCTGTATATGAAAGACAGTTTATATCAAATATACCCAGAATAATGATGACAAGCAAATATGTACCTCCGTGTGAAGAATAGAGTTGCGGAACAATATCCATCCTCGTTGCGCGCCACGAAATGTATATACCTGGTTAGTTATACCAACAGATTCACGACCGTAAAGATGTACGTTACTGTAAATGCGTGGCTTGGATGCCTGGACACAATAGGTGTCTGACTATGTCAACAATGTATTTCATTGTTCCAAGAAAAGAAGTTCACTTAGAAGTAGTCTCTGAGATGGACGTGACATTACAGACAATACTATAAACAGTGTTAGAAGAGCCTGACACGGAGGAAGACAACTATCACAAGTTCACGACAGTGCGGTCGTATGTATCGAATTCGTTCTCAGAAACATTAGCAGCATAGCTATGGATACATTTATTTTGTCCTTGTCTTCTTCGTCTCTGAAAGTGATTAGCGAAACGTTAGATCATCCATGTTTGGAGATACGTTATATTCGTCATCGGTTTAACATGTGGATTGCTGGATCGAATGGTTCAGGCCAATCATAATTTGTTAAACGTTTGAACGAACCCAAATCCTATTTGTTTGACCGTCCATTCCAATGTATCGTGTGGTGTTCAAATGCTGACCTTCAACGTACATCATATTTTAAGAATGTCACGGGTAATCGATTTCAATGGTAGAATGTTTTTCTGTAGAAAAATATGGGATCGTGTCTGACTTTAGTCAATCACATCTTGCCATCTTAGATTACATGTTAGGAGATCGCGTCGTCAGTCTTGCATCTCTGATCATCTCTGCATTAAATGCCATCTCGACGTATCAATCCCTAACCCTCCACCTTTATTGGCTATTAAGAGAAACCTCCGTATGATAAATAGAGCCAAGCTAATGCATGACATCCAAGCATAGCTTACCTCCTACAGCAGAACAACTGCCTGCGTTCATTGCTAAAAACATGTCCCAGCCAACAAATGCAGAGTATCGATTCGAAAGTGTTATCCGTGGTATTGATGTATGAGTGACTAGCTAGCACTGCTAAAAGAGACCACCGAAAAGCGTGGAGGCTTTGAGTTTCCAAGAAACCCACTATTCATCAACAAATCTATGTAGGCGAAAAATATATAGTCCATTTAGCCAAATTATCACACAACATCACAAAGATCACAGAGAGGTTCAGCAGCAAAGAGCGTTTCGAAATTGCTAACAAACTAATGTCAAGTAGCAAATGTACACCAGTTCCAACTACCATCTCTCCAGTAGACCTTCCGGACCTGTCCGCTAATTTCTTCCGTGACAAGTTACAAATCATTACAGATAAGCCTGAGAACAGAAATTCAATTGATTCGTCGTCACCATGCAGTTGCGATACAGAATTTCAGCAACAACCGTTAGCATCATTTGAAACTGTCACTATGGATTTAGTACGGACAATCATGAAGAAAAATGCACCAAAGTCATGTGAACTTGATCCAATTCCAACATCACTGTTGCTTGACTTCTTGGAACCAATATTGCCTTCACTAACTGATGTAACTAAAACCTCACTCACATCCGTGGAGGGGCCCCGAGTGGCTGAGTGGTCTAAAGCAATCTCCGTTATGGATAACTGCCATCTCACTTCTGTCTGCATGGGTTCGAGTCTCATATTCGGCCAGTGTGGGTATGTGAGAAAGCTTACCAGTAGCTTCTCGTGGGTCGTTGGCTCTTTATGGGGTTTTCCCGGGTTCCTCATCCACCAATAATACTGTCCGCCATGTATAGCCTGTCTTGTGCTGATGAATGGCGTTAAACTCTGCAACAACAACAACAAGATCGGGAGAATGCTCATCAATTTTCAAACCTGCAATTGTAAAGCTGCTGCTGAGAATACCAACACTCGACCATAACGATTTAAGTAACTACGGCCAACTTTTTAATCTCCCGTTCAGATAAAGATGTTATTAAACGTTGTTCTAATCCAGCTTGTGTCACATTTGGATTACAGTCCTCCCTATCCTTGCTTTGTCTGTTTAATTTGACAAATAGACCATGATATATTGCATCACCGTCTCCAGCATGTTATTGACATTCTCATTACAGCCTTGGACCTATTCGCCTTATTCTATACACTTAGCCGCTCTAATATGCCAAATACCATCATCCAGTGTCTCGCCAATTGTACGCTGATGACAAACAAATATACAAATCTTGGTGTAACTGAAAAATTGATGTTACCATCCACGGAGTAGAAAGGTGCATATCTGATGTGAAATCATCGAGGACATGTAATAATCTGCAGATGAATAACGATAAACAAAGGTCATTCTGATCCCAGCACAAAGACATATTCATTCACATCCTTTACATCAAATATACAATATCAGAAACATAAATAGTAAATTCACACAGTCAGTACGGAACGTAGGTGTTGCTCTGGACAGTTATGTCGTATTGCACAAACATGTCATGATTTATATGCAAGGCTAAATATCTTGAGCTAAGACGCATCAGCTCAATTAGCAAAAAGCTTTTTGTTGATAGAACTAAAACGATTGTATTCATTAGTACTTCAAGACTGGACTCTTATAACTCAATTATGTCTGGTTCTTCCCAATATCTACTAATTTATATTAAGCTCACTCATGGTTGAGCTGAAGTTTTCGACGCGCCATATACATGGATTTCGATGAGACTATTTACAGTTTTTCCACCAAAAAACTGAGTTAATTCCATCATGCAAATTACTCGCAGATACAGTAGTGGATTTAAATGAAGAATTATATTCCATGATTTTGGAGAATGGTGTGGATGAATAACCCTTTTGTATTTATCTTAGTGCATTATTGATGGTTAAAGCATTCGACGTGTTTTTGTATTTATCCACGGCCTATTCACTGCATTACCTCGTGTTGATAGAAGCACGTCTGACGAAATACGAGCAAACTGAGCAAGGGTTTCGCAAGACCTTTATATATAGCAAACCCGAGAGATCGTCAGCAGGACGTGCATTTACTTGCAGCGGTGGGTAGAGTGTGGTAAATTCGTCAAGAGGGTCTTATCAATTTTTGCTTCGGAACCAGCTATTGACAACTTGTGGCCAGAAGTTATATTTGTTATTGTGGGAAAGGTCCTTCACGAATATATATGACATGGCCACACATGCGAGTGTATTGGCGTTCTCAGAATGTCGTCTCGTTGGACTGCAAAGGTGAAAATCAGGTCAAGGACCAAACACCCAGTGAACCTGAGAAACCTGGAACGGTTAAACAGGTAAGGCAGAAGGACAAGCTATATCTTTGTTTATAGACATGCATGGGATGAAAATGTTAAGGTATTATGTGATTTGTTCGATAGACTTCACACTTCAAATCTTACGGCTAAACACACTAAACGTAGCATAGGATAATTTGGCCTAGAATGTTTGGGACATCTTCGCAGTGGACTAGGCCAGCTGAAAGATCACTCAGATAAAATATGAACAATCAGAGATGCACCTAAGCCAGAATATAAAATGCGGGCAATATCTTTCATAGGTTTGATTGAGTTATACATGAAATATTTCCTTAATTTTTCGGCTGCTGCTAGCCCAATAACATACTTGACAAGGAAAGGACATCGAAACAAAGTTCCCTGGGTTGTGTGTCAGGAACTAAAATATTGAGCGCTTTAAAACATACACTGGTAAATGTACTAACTTAAAGTTTCCAGAACTGAACATAAGATTTGTGCTGAGGGCTGATGCGTCCGATACGGGTGTTGCGGCCATTTTGCGACAGGAGCATGAGGGGACGAAATTGCCTATTGCTTATGCAAGAAGGACATTGTTCTCTAGGAAGAAAAACTACTCCCTGATTGAGAAGGAGTGCCTAGCCTTAGTTTGGTTGATATGAACATTCCATACTTATCTTGATGTGAGGGAATTTACCTTACATTAACAAATGTTTGGAGTTTAAAGAGCATGTGACCCCCCAAAAAAACAGTTTGAATCACACCCATTTTGTTTGCAATCTTGTGCAAACGTCAATAATGTGAACTAAATAAAAAATTTATTTTCTGTTTTATGTACTGTGTCTTCATTTAGGATGCAAGTAGCGTCATTCAGTGTTTAAAACATACAATTTAAGTGTAGTATCTGATCGGCGAAACCAACAAACAAAAATGTATTTGCATGGAAGAAACAAAGCATTAAGAGTTTGATTAAAAAATTAAGAGTTATTATGCCTCAAGGGCTTGAAATATTTTTGAATCATTTGGTTCAGGCCACTGGATATTCGTTACAGTTCAGTGGACAAACTTCGTGTTTTGCCGACATGGTCAATCAAAAATATGTCAAAGGCGGAGCAGTGATACAAGAATTCATTGACAAACATATCGATCGATCAGCCATCACCGATGAAGGATTAATACGCACCATTTGGTGTTGCGAGTTGTTGTTACCTAAATATTAAGAAATCCTACAATGCATGGGAATTATTACAGAATTTACCTATTTTTGGTAGCTGGTGATTAGGTTTATTCATGAAAGAAGCTATTCTACAGAGGATGTACGTTTTCAAATTGATGAAACATTATGGCTAATAGGGCATGATATATATATATATATATATATATATATATATATATATATATATATATATATATATATATATATATATATATATATATATATATATAATTTTTAGGTTCTATATCATTTGTCAAAAAAAGAGAAGTAGATTAGTAGATTACTAACAAATGATACCTCTCTCGAAAACATGATTGACTAAACAATTTATTCTCTGATTAATCCTTGAGGCGAAGTTGATTACTCATCAGTGGAATGCAGCATCCAGCAAAGCACTAATTTCCGAATTTCCTGTTTAATGGCGCATCATTTTAATTTCTTGTTTTCCCCGGTAACATCTAAAAAATAAACCTTCGGTGATCCACTACATTACCAGAATGTTTAAACGATGCACGAGAAAGAACTCTGTGATCTCCCAAATCTAGCAATGTGACAGTAGTCTTATGCAGTAGATCAAAGGTTGTCCTTGTACTAATTGTTTCAAACCGAAACAAACGGCACTATCGAATAAATGGAATGAATGGATGCACCAGTCCCGCAACAAAATACCTCGCAAATATCACTCAGTACAAATAATCAAGTATATATGCTGCTTCTTCACAATACTCTACAAAGGATGAATATAGTACACTTATCAAATCTAGCAAAACCACACTTGCTGTGTTGCCACGTCGTTTAAAATAAGTGCATTACCTTACATCCATAGCTGAGTATAGGTTACTATAGGTTTGGTTAATAAGTCATTACAATTTCTCAAACTAATCTAATTGTAACATTTATCGATTTAGAAATAAACTTCTTTCAATATGCTTGTACGAACTGATGACAATTTACGTTGTACATGGTCAGAGAGTGACTCGGCATGATGAAGAATGGCTCTTTCACATGAGCAGTGACATGATGGAGAGGGATCTTTTACATGAGAGGAGAATGACTGCAGATGATGCGTGAAATTTTGCATGAGTAGGGACATGATGATGCGTGACCTTTTGTATGAGTAGGGAACGGTTGAAAATGAGGGAAATGCATCATTAACGTGAGCAGGCAAAGGGCTCTAGATGGCGAAAGTGAACTCTTTGCACGACTAGAAATGATAAAAATTGAACGTTTCACGTGAGCAATGAATATCTTAAAATGAGTATGTCGTAATGAGCCTATGTTGCTTTTTGCGATCGACAGGTGAATTAATTGATTGACGATGTAAACAACCTAGAAGAGAGCAAAATGTGCTAATTTACCAAACTGGAGAAAAACCGAAATAATTAGAAGAACGATAGATAGAGTGAGGGCTACGACTATAACTATATAAAGTTAGGCGGGAAAACTAGTGATAACCTACTCTTTGCAGTCGAGCAAACACAAAGTACGCATTAGTTTGTAAAAACTGAAAATGTTCTACAACATTGTCTAACTAAACCTTATCCAGATATGATGGTTTCACAGTAGAATGGTAAATTATGTTGTAGATATAATTGAAAATTTCGAGTGAGGGTTATTGCCTATTGGGTACGAAGTAAATATTTTCACATAAAATAAAGGACGTTTTTCAATGATATCTAAACGTTTTGCTCCTATGCATTTGATTTCAAAATTGAAACAAATTTACATTTCATTCCTAAATGCATTTATAAAACAACGTCTGTACACCTGTATCGCTGATCAGATTAAAACTGCTCCCAGTTATTATCAGTAAAGATGGAACATGTTTCCTAAAATGACGATACATTAAACAGAGCATAACATACATATTATTTATTTTGCGCCACCAATAAAGCTGCGTATTCATGGACTACGATGTTTTGTTTATATCGATTTTGTTAAGGCATGTAATGGCGAAGTATACTTGCTCGACTGGATGGTCGTCTTAAGGTGCAGCAAACTCACTCTCTTCTAATCTATTATTCCTTTTGACTGGAAATAATGTCCGGCAATCATGACATAATATATGTTAATGGACTATTTATGTCTCCGTCGAGTGTGCCTTCTTGGATCATTGTATTATGATCATATAGTCTCATCTTTCCTCAAACACTATTACATGGATACGTCCTGCTGAATAACAGTCGAGATTTTTCTACGCTTGGTTAAGTTAATGTTAGTATAACATAATCAACGTGGATGTATCGGTGAACTCCAATATGCTTGGTTAAGTTAATGTTGGTATAACATAATCAACGTGGATGTATCGGTGAACTCCAAAGTTGTTAAAATAATCCCTGAGTATAAATTTAATCTTAAATGCAAGCACCAAAGATTTCAATGTACCCGTGAGGAAAGACGCTGAGACTTTCGAACTGTATTTCTTCTCTGGCAACAAATGGCTTTGATATCGCATCTATGTGATCTCCTTAAATATTTTCATATCTGGGGTAGCGTAAAGCTCTGGTCTTTCGTTATGTTGACTATGTAATAATATTGTCTACATTCCAAACCAGTCTCCTCTATAATAGTCAAATTTGCAACTTTAAGATGTTAGGTTTAAATATATCAAAACCATCCACAGCAGCAGTAGACACAATACAGCCATATACAACACTAATCGTCTTCCACATCCTTCGTAGATTAGTATGTTTCCGAATATGACCCATGGCGTTATTATGTGTGGTGGTGAAGGTACCTCTGAAATATGTGATCTCCATGTATTGTTTTGTTGTACCATCAACATTCTCAATATAGTCTTCGACAAATGCATTCCAGATGATGTATATGCTGTCTCTAACGCATATCTGTTAACAACCGAGTCTACCTCAGCCTCTAACAGCACCATAATGGCCGCGACACATGGAACTATTCCACCAGTCTTTTGCACTGCATCAAGAACTCGGGTACCTTATATTACCAGGGTGGATATAATTTTGTTTGGCTGTATCAAGCTGGTCAGTTTGCGTTAGGTCAGCCATAAATTGATAATTCCAGTTAACGAATCTGGAGCAGGTTTCGATGTTACCTTGCAATTATTCCGTATTGCTCTCCTTATTTGTGCAAGAATCGTTGGGATAAGGCCCAGATTAACGCCATGATAGGATGTTATTATCTGAAAACATGACAGGCTAAATTACGTGGATACCATCTTTGCTGGTTATATGTGAGTAAAACTGCTGACATCTTTTGAGTATGATGTGTAAACCAGAACTCATAAATAATAACAATCGCATTGCTTTAGCCATTGGACGGATTATCAGAGACACTCTACATTGTTACTTTTGACAACACAACTTTGATATTAGCGTTACCACGAGAACGTCATATTGCAGCATTATTGTCCGGCTCTCAGAATAATATGTGTGTTTGCCTTTTAAGGAAGTCTTTCAAACATTTCTAAAATTTCCCAATACAAAACTGAGAGGAATCGCACATCAAAATGGCAGTGAAGGATAGTGAATTTCTCATCGACACGCTGCGAACCCAAGAGTGTAATACATGTTTTGTTTTTTCCTCCTATCACAGCGGCGCTACCGCCGCCAAGTCTGTCAGCAAAACCAGCACGATAGGGATTCACGAAAGCAGCCTAATTGAGTTGATACCGGAAATACTCAGTACGATCAACTTTTTCTTTGCTTTTGTTGTGAAGCACCATTCACAGACCGGCGCATCTCGCCTAATTCTCACTGTATCTGGTGAATACGGGTATTTGTCGTGGCAAGAACAACGTTGATCAAACATGGTTCAATTTCATATTTGTCAATGAAATATTGTGCGCTGTTAAAAAAACGACATGATGTTATTTCGGCATATCCATCCTTCTCACCAGAGTCCTATTTGCTTTTGGCGGCAATGTTTTTCTTTCCTATCAATTGCCAGGAGGCACTACTGGTGGCTGTCGATCTCGATGAAGCGCATACAGCTCAAGATTTTTCGACCGATTCGAAAGAACGTTTTGGAAGGCATCAACTGCATGCAAGTCCATGTGGACTTTTTTTTCGCCTGTACACAATCCCAAGACAACATCTCCAAGGCCATATTCGTAGTATATTTATGTACGAGGTCTTTCTCGCTAATATAACATGCAACGATTTCACACATCCTGTACGGTTGTCATTGTATTAAATATTGGTTCCATATCTAATGTACAATTGTATTGTCAAGGTTGTTCAACGCATGTTTAGCATGTACCCGTCCTCGTCAACAAGGGTAAATCAAACGCGTGTTAACAGGGGATTATGACTTGGATGATACTCTGATCAAACCACCAAGTTCTACGTTTGGGTTAAACGGCAACAGCTTTGTAACCCTGAGCAGGTACGCTTTTGAAAACTCGGCTTTGGTAGCTGCCACTGGTGGTGTCACATGCTAAATCTAGTCTGATTAGTGGTGATAATCTTGACAATGTCAGGCCCTATATGGTATCTGGACCCTCATTTCCCTGCAGGTAAGAATCTATTATTCCATGTTTTCATTAATATATTTGGGTCAACACAAAATGGTTCTTATTAATATCAGTGAGATGATGGGTGTGGATTTAATCGAAATGGCTACGTTTTACACCACAATCCAGGTATCTCATATTATAATCAAACCGATAAGAGAATTGGGGTCAAAAGTGTCTTTAATTTGACGCAATGTGTTAAACTGGTAATTTCTGTAGCGTAATGGAACTTGTCGTCAAACGTGGTTGTTGTCTATGTACACTCTACATATAATCCGATGTTACACTTCTTGTTCATTCAGTTCTTTTCCCCTCTGTTTGAATACTTTCCAATCAAACTCTATCACATTGACTTCAGCCATGATATAAACTGTTTACACTTTCTAGAATCGGTCGGTTAAACGAAATTATTCATTTTACCGCCAGCATGTCACATACTTTAAACTTCATCCTATATGCTTTTGTTAATATTTCATCAATGTGATTGTTCCAGTTGCCAGATCGCTGTTATTGGGTTTTATCGCCGTTGTTGTTAGAAGTTTAAAATCGTTTTCCAAAACATGATAGGAGATAGATGGCGTCTAGAATATTTGATGGATGAATAATCCTGAAGTGTGTGTGTGTGTGTGTGTGTGTGTCAGTTGCGGGGGATGTATATTACTGGGTAATCATGCCGCAAACATGTAGCATCATGTTCCACCCAGTCACATTATCCTGACACTAGAATGACCAGTCCGAACATTAACATATTAATGCTTAACCTCAATCGAGAAAGGTGCTAGTATCATTTTTGTATGTTTTTCGAATGCCAAAGCCGTTGTTCGAACCTGCATCAGAGGCGGACTCTCTAACCACTTCGGCAACCGGATCGGTCACTAAGAAAGGCTTATAAACCTATCGGCATTATCATTAATATAAACTAGGAAAATTAATGGATTTAGTCTAATGTTTTGTCGGTAGAAAAAGAATGAATTAAACAAAACCAAGAAAGAAAACAGTGACATGAAGAACTACCGAGTTGTAAACAGTTTATAACATTTTTCAAACTGTATGCTAATCTAACTGTACACTATTTCACTCTTTGAACACTAAATAGACAGCCACCTTTTGTTTGAAAATCTCGAATTATATAATATATAAAGTAAATTTATATTATTTAAGACCTCCTCAAGGATGTTTCCAGTTTCGTGTAGGAATAATTTCTAAACTTTCGGAAATTAAATGCTAAAGGATTACCTGCTAATTTTGAAAACATTTACTGTGACTGCCATGCACTATTGCCAAGTATCAATTTCTAAAACGAGCTGTCGAACTTATTCTAGTGTAGCTATTTGTTCAACCTCTGGTGAATGATTTAACAATATTCATAGGTAGAATGAAGGCATTCTAATGTAGAATCTCAAAGACATGATTAGACAGTTTCAACGACAGTATAGCCAAGATATGATGAGACATTTTTCAAGATAGAATAGCCAAGACATGATGAGACAGTTTCCAAGACAGAATAGCCAAGACATGATGAGACAGTCTCCAATACAGACTAGCCAAGATATGATTAGACAGTTTCCAAGATTGAATAGCCAACACATGACTAGACTGTATTCCAAGGCAGAATAGCCCAGACATGACTAGACAGTATTCGAAGGCAGAATTAGACAGCTAATTAACAAAGATGTTAAGTATTTACAAGAAGTTTGACAGGGATATAAAAAGGATGGAAACATTTTAATGGTTTATTGCCTCCATCCCCATGCTATTGAAGGCAATACGGACCTTCATTAAATCTGACAATGCAAAACTGCAAATATTTGTTATCATTGTATTGCCACATAAGTTAATGAGTTTTTATCCTTCAACTTGTATAGTATTGCTACGATGTGGGAGGCATTCAACTCGCCTTTATGCAATACTTTTCTACTTAACTACCTTATGCTCAGCTTGGCGAAATCAGTGACCAGTTAACAAAAGTATGACCTATATGATTTCGAAATCTTCTCTAACGAGGCACATATGTGCACTCTATATATGATGTACATTGAACAGATGTGATCCGTAGCGGATGATGGTTTTTAACTATGTTACGAACAATAAGCTATCCTTTTATTACAAATGCGATTGCCAAATGTTTCTATGAAGCTTTTAATTAGAGACTTTTAATTGATTCATCCCATCGCAAAACATTAATTCAAAGTTTGTGGTTCCAAAGAAACGTTTTGTCAAATAATTGTTTACTGACTTGTTTAGATCCAAGCGAATAACGAACTACAAACGTATCTGCCGAAACATTTAATGTACGGAACCGAATTATATATATATATATATATATATATATATATATATATATATATATATATATATATATATATATATATATTCATGTAGCACACGCACAGAGAGAGAGAGATAGATAGATAGATAGATAGATAGATAGATAGATAGATAGATAGATGGATGGATGGATGGATGGATGGATGGATGGACGGACGGACGGACGGACGGACGGACGGACGGACAGACAGACAGACAGACAGACAGACAGACAGACAGACAGATAGATAGATAGATAGATAGATAGATAGATAGATAGATAGATAGATAGATAGATAGATAGATAAATCAATCATATAAATTTCAAGATAAAAGTATTGTTCTTAAGGCACTCGGGTCACGTAGGCAAAAATAACAAAATATATTCTGCACAGTTTACACCTATGAATAAAATTATAAAAAGTAGATAATATCATGACGCAGTAGTTTACAAATAGAGGATTCATACAATCACTAAATGTATGTTTTGTTCTGGTCCAGTTTGGTGTCCAAATTGCAACTAAACGCCATTATGTGCAGGTTTTTAATCCTGCCATCATATTCACTTAGGACCAACGTTCCCTCAAAGCCAATGCTACATGTGTGAGCAATGCTCGCTGTATTGGGCAAGTATTACGGAGACGAGCAAACTTTAATATTGGATTGAGAATTCAGCTGCGCGGGGATGCCTGAGCAGCTGCGCGCACAGCTTAGCGTAGCTTAGGACAGATACGGTCATCGTGGTATGTCCTTGGTTAAAGCTTTTATTCCAGCTTAATTATTTACACGTGTTGCTGTCCCGTACGAAAATAATTTCGAACAAACGAAGAGAATAATTTTTACCGTGGTCACCGTGAAGTGTCTTTGGTTAAGGCTTTTATTCCAGCTTAATTATTTACATGTGTTGCTGTGCCGTAGTAAAATTATATCAAACAAACGAAGCCAATCATTGTTACCGTCATCACGGAATTATTTGAAGAATTGTTATCGTTACCAGAAACTATCTCAATGAACAGGTAAATGCCCTTGCCACGATGAGAGAGAGAGAGAGAGAGAGAGAGAGAGAGAGAGAGAGAGAGAGAGAGAGAGAGAGAGAGAGAGAGAGAGAGAGAGAGATTCTTATCGCATTTCCAGTTGTGAATAATAATGTTATATCGGGATTTTGATTTAAATGAATAAACGTTCCGTTATTCTGGCTTTAGATGAAATGTAAGGTGCTGTTATATTCGAAATGCCATTGTCAATAATGAAGTCAACAATGAAACATGGTGATATGTGTGTTCAAAATATTTTGAACTCGAGCCCCACACTCTTGTTCAACTTAACAAATGTGTGATGTATGTCTGTTTGATAATGATAAATTAAAGTCGTGAAGCTTTCGGATTGTATTTGGTTGTTTTTTTTGGACTTCTAAATTTTTTATTGAAGTGACTGTGCTCCAAACATCACATCTGGCGTTTTGGTTTTCAGCCTGTGCTGTGTTTTCGATCAGCACATTGCAAAGATAACGGACCAGATGTAGGAGAAAATTAAGAAAAATGGTAGACGAAATAAAACGAAGAGAAAGAAGCATATCAAGGACACGGTAAATAATAGATTTAAGTGTTAGATAAACATGAGCTCTAATTTAAATGAAAATCTGCGTGTAAGTTACGAGTTATGCTCCATTCATAATTATAAACCAAATGACTATTTAAAACAATTACATGTACTTCAGTGAATAACATCTTTATGTTTGGGACTCAGAGAGATTAAATATATATTTCATAATAAATTCGAAACCTTTAGAGAGACGATCGCATTTAAAATACTTTGTTTTGTGTCCAAACATTCCCCAGATCCTTAGCCTTTTTGCACTAATGCAATTATTAAAACAGTTATCTATATTATACGTTTAGTCAACAAAGAAATAAAAAGAAAAGCTATAACTATTAAGGGAAATTGGAATGTCTGTGTAAAAGTCAGACTCGTTAACACGTCATAAATATGCCGGTATTTCTTTCATCCAGCTATCGTCAACCTTTCTCGCAATAAACAGTCAATGCATGTGCATGTACACAGTTTGCTGATTAACGCATTCCTGTGCACCAAGCACTGAAAATAGTAGGGTGCCCTCCCACAAAACTGTGACAATAAAAAAAATGATAAACAACATTAAAAATTAAAAGATGAGAGAAATACCAGTGTTGCCATCAATCAAAATCAAAATACTCGTACAAGCAGATCAAAATGGACATACGAAATTCATTCAATTTTATCATCAACAATTAGTTTGAATTTGTTTCAGGTGCCCATGTTGGGCTGGTGCTCTAAACACGTGTTTATTGTGCTTAATGGGTAATTGGGAAGAAAACTTGACATGCGTACTGTTGCTGATACTTTTGCACGAGATAAAACAATAAATATGGTATGAAATGAAAATGTGAAATCGATTTTACAGCGTCAACAACTTGTTGTAACATAATAAATTTCAAGGCTTAATTCCTGTAGAAACAGGCATGTAAAGTTCTGTAAACACGGTTTTTGTATTTTAATTGTCTGTCTTGTCTATGTACTGTATTTGCCTTTGATAAAGACTCATTGAGAGTCGAAAGCGCTCAGGCTAGAGTGATACTAGTTTTTGCACTGTTGCTTGTCAGTTTATTGCATTTATCTTATTCAATCCCTGAAACACGTGATCCCTTGCTGGATCCAGTGCATTTGAAAGGACTGTTATATGCCATATGATTTGTATTCTTTATATAAAAAAAAAAATTAAAAAAACTGCATTATAGACTATTATTATATGAACATAATATACTTATTATATGTGTTACGTGTTTAGGCTCGAATAAGCAGCAACACAGAAAGAGTGAAAACTAACAAGCTTGTAAAACTTGACCAATGAATTTGTTAAGTACAATTATTTTCATAAAGTAAAAAAAATTACGGTTTTAGAGAATCAAATCCAACATTAATCCAATACAGAATTCACAAAAATAATCTACTAATGGAATTTGCAAGATTCCTGATAAATAAATGTTCTAATAGTTCCAGGTTCGAATCTTGACGACGTAATCCAAAATGGCTGACGATGTCATGTGATGCAGTTCTTGTTTTATTATCATCCAAATGAAATTATGAGTACATGTTTTCTCCTCCAAATAAATAAATAAATCCTCTTGCTTCAATGAATTGACACAATGTCCAGTACAAGGTAATCAAAATTAACACTCAAACATAAAAACACAACAATTAACTTTAAAAGCCCAGATTCTACTGAACTATTCTATCCCAAACAAAATTTTAAATACCATGTTATTTACGTAAACAAGGGATCGCGTGATTTCATGGAAGGTCAAAGAAAGAGGCTGCCTTCACTAAATCACGTACTCAAAGAAAGATCTAGATATTTCCTACCCCCAAGAACTAAAAATACAAAGTTGTCCTTGAAATTAACCTATAGTTTTAGAAGCTTCATGACAATGTCTAAAGCAGGGCCAGGAATTAGGTCAACAAGCCATGGTCAAAAACTTGTTTACAGTTAAAGGATGGTCATAGAGATTTTTCTAGAATAATCTCCCATTTAATTCATTTTAAAGGCAAAATTACAAATTTGGATTTAACATTAAAAATAAATAATTTAAATCCAATAGACGTAACATATGCCATGAAAATTCTATAAATACTACGTATGCAATATGAATATAATATAGATACTATATAATGTGAATGTAAAATAAATACTATTAAATAGGAATGAATTATATCATATCTACTATAATAATGCAAGTAATAATAATAATTAATAATAATAATAATACACTACTACTACTACTACTACTACTACTACTACTGCTGCTACTACTACTACTACTACTACTACTACTACTACTACTACTACTACTACTACTACTACTAATAATAATAATAATAATAATAATAATAATAAACGTTCTTGAATGAGGATAACAATTTTGGTCCTGAAAGACACATTTCACATGTGGTGCTAAATTTTGTGCAATTTGTTATGTTAAACGTAAAGAAACACATTAAGTACAAGAATAGCTAGTATTAAGAAAATACAAAATAAACTACATTCTCCTGTATCCTCGTACACTCATTCACACATATTTAAAATGAATGAATATGTGTGATTATATTGGTGAACATATACAAATATGAATTATATACTAGATAAGAGTATATACATTTCAGCAAGACACAAGTATTATGTAGAGTCGTACCTAAATTATTGTTACTCCAAGCAAGTTTTTCTTTTGGCACCTGCACAACTACTTTTAATATGAAAACACACAGAAAAATATATTATGTTTGCAAGTATATTTTTTTAATTTATTTTGAAAATTTGTACTGGAATTTCAACTCTCATTATCACACACACACACGCACGCACACACACACACACACACACACACACACACACACACACTTTATTAATTTTACCGTAAGCGGACCACTCCCTTAGCACCCTCATTGTAAGACATATACATCTTATTTCCGGACAACATTCTCTACATGTCATTCCAGCTGGTCAACAATTTATTTAATGGTGGTCTGTTTTAACGAAGCAAGAAAATTTGAAATGAGTATCATCAGGGGGAAGGAATTTAATAAGATAGGTGCTGATAAACTAAATGAGCTTTCGTCATGGTTAGCTTTTCACCATAGTATCATGTCGATCAAAGATTACGTGAAGTAAATCAGTTTAGGCATACATATAGTATGGATAAAAATCGTTTAAATACATATATGTCATGATTCCTTTAAACTAAATAAGACGCTTGTGTAAGGGTAGCATTTGTAGACGTATATATACATATATGTGTTGACTCATGATTCCTTTAGTCTAAAGAAAACGTTTTTGTTAGGGTAGCCATTGTACACGTGAAAAGTCACATTATGAAGGTTCAGTATTATATGAAAGGCTTTTTACTGAATTTATCAACTTTTGATAGACTATAACTGGATGTTTCCGCAAACGGCACAGCCGTAGTCAAACATTGGTAGTATACATTACGAAAAATAAAATTCATGTTACTGGAGATGTAGAAAATTTGGTAGCAAATTTTAGAGTCATTCGTTTGACTTCCATTGCACATAGTTGATCGATATGTGCATTCCGGGTGAGACGTTGATCAGTGTAGATACCTGGAAGTTTTGAATTAGAAGTTAATTCTTGTTCCTTAATAGGTGTTGACTTGTTCTGTTTGTCAAACATTTCGTTTTAGAGACAATAATATGATTGTGTTTTGTCGATGTCGATTTGAAATGTGTTTTCTGAATCGAGTAGGGAGATTTACCAGATAAATGGAATGTGGTGTCGTCAGCGAAAAGACATGTGTTAGAGTGCACTGAATAGATAGCTAAGTCACTGAGAAACAATAGAAAAAGAAGAGGTCTTAATATTGATTTTTGAGAAACACTACTTAAAATTTGACTTGGTTTGACAGTCTATGAACCCGTGCAAAACAACCTGGGATCTGAAACTTTGTTTTACAAAAATCAATGAAGACTGCGCCAGTAAGTTTGCCTGATTCGACCGCTAATAACCACTGGTGTATACGTTTCGCCAGGCATTTGTACATGAATGATTTTGTTGAAACACGATTGTGATTTATAGAAGAGTCGGTACTTGTTATAACATCCAAAAATATTCATGCTGGCTTTTTTTTCAATTCTTTGCGTTTAAGTACAGATATAAAATAGAACAGTTATCGGTCGATAGTCGAACAGTTCATTATTTTCAGTTTTCTTATAAACTGCGAATAAATTTGATAATTTCAATGACTCCGGGAACATATATTAGCTGGTAATACAGTTAATTACTTCTTTCAGCGATTCTGTAGCTGAAATATCCGACAAAGTTTTGAGGTGCATTCCATTTCGACCCGTTGATTCGCTTATGTCCATTGTACTGAAACTATTAATAGTGTCAGTTATTGTTACTATGTTAATATTGAACCTACCGGGAACGGGTACCTTGCGTACATGAACGATTGTCTTTATTAGTCTTTGCAAAATTTAACATGTCAAGGGTTTGGGTTATATTAGTAAAAAGAGGTTTAAAACTGCTTTGTAATACCGTGCTTATCAGTTTATATATATATATATATATATATATATATATATATATATATATATATATATATATATATATATATATATATATATATATATATATATATATATATATATTGTTACGGCTATTGGATTTAATTAATTTATTTTTTATTGTTAAATCCAAATTTGTCATTTAGGGTTTAATATTTATTCATTAATTGGGAGGTTTTTTTCTAGAAAATTCAGGTTGACCTAGATTCTAGTTGTAAACAGGCGGACCTTGGCTTGGTTATCTCTTTATCTGACCCTGCTTTAGACATTGGCAACAAGCATCTAAAACTACTGGTTAATTTCAAGGTCAACGTTTTATTTTTAGTAATTAGTGGCTGATTTTTCTTCTGGTTCATTCTTTCAGAAATGACTTTGAGAAGGTAGCTTCTTTCTATGACCTTCCAGAATCACATGATTCCTTTTTGTTTACGAGGGAATTACATATATATAGCTGTGTTTTGGAAGCTAACAGTAGATTTTTGCCGTTAGGATGGTGGCGATTATATAGTACACTATGTACTTACCTAGGGACATAGTGACAAGTGATAGGAAATTCGTAACTTATCTAGCTTGACTCAATTACACAGGTGGCTTACACACAATTGGTATAGGGCATCCATTAGAAAAACTGGATTAAATTTGAAATTAATCAAAAAGGGACTGCAACCTCATAGACACATATACATACATTGCACACTCACAGTATGACCCCAGTAGAATATATAAGGTAGTCTTAATCCAGGACTATCAGACCCCCGCAACACAATGTTGCAATAGTAATGAAATACAATAAATAACATTAAAACTAAACACAGCACAACATACTATAGCACATACATTTTTAAACATGTCTTATGGGGTTGCAAGTGTAAATAAGGGTGTGGTACTTTCTGAGCTCCTCGGGTTTGTTTGTTTTTGGGTCCGGTTGTGCGTTCGGCCTCCTCTGCTTGCAAGACGATGATGAATTTAATTCCTGAGACGTTTTCCGCCTTTGCCTCTTCCTGACTGCCTACCGATGAAGTTGATGGGGATAGGTGTGGATGTGACTTGCCTACCTGCCCTGGGGCTTCCATTTATACCGATAGTTACTATTTAGTAATTCGGTATAACGCCCAAATTGAAAAGTGTATTAATGTACACGTCTGTTAAATAAATAAATGTTCAGTGATATGCTGAATATAAAAGTTGTCCATATGCCCCTAGTGGGCGGAGACAACTATAAAACACCAATTATGTATGTAGCTAACAGTAGTAGATGTTTGGGCTTTATTATTATTAAGTTGTGTATTTCATGTTTGAGTGTTATCTTGTTCTGGACTTTATGTCAATTCATTGAAGAAAGAGGATTTATTATATATTTGGAGGAGATAACATGTGCTCATAATTCATGTGGATGATAAATTAAACAAGAACTGCATCACGTGACATTGTCAGCCATTTTGGATTACATCGTCAAGATTCGAACCTGGAACTATTAGAACATTTATTTATCAGGACTCTTGCAATTCCATTAGTGGATTATTTTTGTGAATTCTATATTGGATAAATGTTGGATTTGATTCTCTAAAACTGTCAGTTTATTTATTTTATGAAAATAATTGTACTAAATAAATCATTGTTAAAGTTATACAAGCTTGTTAGTTTTCACTCTTTCTGTGTTGCTGCTTATTCGAGCCTAAGCACGTAACATAGAATTGGTGGCTATCGTCTCGGGATTGAGATTTGAGATAAATTTGAATTTAAATTTGAATTTCCCCTAGTTTTTGAAAATTTTAAATCTTTAGTGAGACTGACACGCTTGTATCAAAATGACATCTAAGGTAGAAATATTTCTTTCTAATCCTACCCAGGAGCAATTAGATCTTTTCAAAAAAGACGAGTTGGTTAAACTTGCCAGAGAATATGATCTTTCTGAAGTCAAGGCTTCTTTAACGAAACAAGATATGAAAAAGATTTTGGTCCAGTATTTGGTAGAACAGGATGTTTTGGAACAAAGTGCTTTGATTCCAATCAGTAAGTCTACACCAGACTCTGACATTAAACTGAAGGAATTAGAATTAAAATTCAAGATGGAATTAGAGCTGAAGAAGTTGGAATTTCAGAGAGAGAGAGAGAGTGAATTAGAGTTAAAGAAGCTGGAGTTTCAGAAAAGGGAGAAAGAGAAACAAATTGAATTACAAAAAGAGCAAATGCGAATTGAGAGAGAGGAGAAAGAGAAACAAATTGAATTACAAAAGAGCAGGTGCGGATTGATAGAGAGAGAGAGAGGAGAAAGAGAAACAATTACAATATGAAAAAGAAGAAAGAGAGAAAGAAAGACAATTACAATCTGAAAAAGAGGAGAGAGAGAAAGAGACAATTTGAATTACAAAAAGAGCAGATGCAGATTGATAGAGTGAAAGAGGAGAGAGAAAGACAGGAAAGGGGGAAAGAAAGACAATTTGAATTACAAAAATAGGAAATGCAAATTGAGAAAGAAATTAAAATGAAAGAAATAGAGCTGGCAAGTGAGAATCACCATCATACTTCAAATCAAAATTTTGATTTAGCAAGAAATATTAGATTAGTGCCCACTTTCAAAGAAAAAGAAGTAGATAAATATTTCATTCTTTTTGAAAAAGTTGCAGAAAATTTAAAGTGGCCAAGAGAGAATTCGACTCAGTTACTACAATGTGTAATTACTGGTAAGGCTAGTGAGATTTCCACTCCACTGTCTGTTCAGCAAAGTGGTGATTATGACGTAGTTAAAGAATGCATTTTAAGAGGTTATGAGTTAGTTCCTGAAGCTTATCGACAAAAATTCAGAAATTACAGAAAAGAAGCTGGACAAACTCATGTCGAATTCGCTAGACAAAAAGAGCAGTTGTTTGATAGATGGTGTTTAGACAAGAAAGTTAAGCAAGATTATCAAAATCTCAAGCAAATTATAATAATTGAAGAGTTCAAAAACTGTGTCCATAGTGATGTTAAAACTTATCTTGAGGAGCGTCAGATTGAAACTTTGGAAAATGCTGCTCGAGCTGCTGACGAATATTCTTTGACACATAAAGTTCCTTTTGTTAACAAGACTTCTACTCAACAATTTAATGGCAGAAAAGTATTTCCGCCTAATTCAAGCCCTTCTAAAACTCAAACTAACACAACTTTCAAAGATCAGACGTCAGAGAAGTTTGATTCTAGATCCTTTTCTCTTCCGACGTGTAACTTTTGCAAGAAAAAAGGACACGTTATTTCTGATTGATACAAATTGAAAAATAGGCATCATAATCAAGACAGGCCTGTTCCAAATGCTCTTTGCAAGAGGTCAAGGTCACAGTCATGTATTGAAAGCAATACATTTGTTGGGTCTAATAAATCCCAGTCTGATTTTGATATGGAGAATTATGAACCATTCATATCGAAGGGTTCTATATCACTCTTGGGTGATTTGGCCAATCCCACCCCTATTAAAATTTTAAGGGACACAGGAGCTTCTCAGAGTCTTTTATTGTCAGGTGCTTTGCCTTTTTCTGAGAAGTCTTCTTCAAATGAAAGTGTTCTTGTTCAGGGAGTAGAGTGAGGCTTTGTTAATGTTCCTCTCCATTGTGTAAATTTGTTATCAGACTTAGTATCAGGACCTGTGACAATCGGAACGGTCTCGGTTTTACCTGTTGAGGGAATAGATTTTTTGCTAGGCAACGACTTAGCTGGGGACAAGGATGTGGTTAATCCACTTGTACCTGACAAGCCTAGTTTGGATCAGAAAGTTGATCCAATTGAAAAAGAAATCCCTGATATATTTCAAGCTTGTACAGTTACTAGAGCTATGGTAAAGAAAGCTCTTGCAAATGAAGTTGAAAAGGGCAGTATTCCCTTCGTTCACATATGCATGGGTCAGGTTTATGTTATTGAGGCCAGTATTCCCTTATCTGACACCTGCGTGGGTCAGGCTTGTGTTGAAAAAGCCAGTATTCCTTCAACTAACGCTTGTAAAGGTCGGGTTTTTGATGAGGTCACTTTTACTCTTGGTTTAGATCAATCAGAAGGTATTGATCATAGTGATCCTCTTTTAACAACTCATTCTATTTATTCTAATCAGGGTGATGATTTTGAGAATGATATTACAGAAGACAGCATTCCTTCAACTGACCCTTGTATAGGTCAGGTTTTTGATGAGGTCACTTTTTTGTTGGGTTAGATCAATCAGAAGGTATTGATCATAGTGATTCTCTTTTAACAACTCATTCTCTTAATCAGGGTGATAAACGACAGTTTCTTGTCGTTGAACAGGAAAAAGATCCTGAGATCTCCTGTTTGTTTCAATGGGTCATAAATGAGAATGAAGTCACAGAAGTTTCTGTCTGTTATTTCATTAAAAATGGAATTCTTATGAGAAAATGGTGACCTTCCGAGGTACCTGTTGGTGATGAGTGGTCAGTGAACTATCAAATAGTAGTTCCAAAACCTTACAGACAGGAAATACTTAATTTGGCCCATTAAACTCTTTTGGCTGGTCATTTAGGGATTAATAAAAGTATCACAAGATCTTGGCTCACTTCTATTGGCCAAAAATCAAAAGTGATGTTGCCAAATACTGTAGATCTTGTCATACTTGTCAAATGGTAGGAAAAACCAATCAGAAGATACCTAAGGCTCATCTGCAACCTATTCCTGCCTTTGACGGATCATTTGGTAGAATTATGGCAGATTGTGTAGATCTATTACCTAAGACCAAGTCAAGTAATCAATTAAAGTTAAAAATGAAACTATGGTTTGAAAGAACTACAAGGGAGAGAATTTTTGAGTCTGATAATGGAGTTGTGTTACTCTTGTTCATTCTTCTTACTTTTCTTCAAATGATATATTATGGCCCATACAAAGTTAAGAAGAAAATGAATTAGTTAAATTATAGTATTAGTGCTCCTGGGATCTAAATTAATTATAGGAGTACCAGTATATTAAAAGAGATAGCCATGTTAAATATGTAATTAATTTAGTTGTGCCTGCCCCACTTAGTGAAGAAATATCGTCGGATTCTACTGACATTGGAGCGACGAATTCTTGGAATTCAGAAATTATAAACAAATCTAGACCAGAAACTTTCACAGTTGCAAGTGCAAGAAAGAAATGAACTGAAAGTTATTATTATATGAGCACTTATGTCCAGATATTCTTACCAGGACAAACAAAAATTTTCATGACGTTGAAATTGAAAATTCCAAACAGCATCCATGCTGGACGAGTCCACTCAAACAGGAATACTTGGAAAAGGAAATTCAGTATTTGCTGAAGAATGATTTTATCAAGCCCAGTAAAAGTAATTGGAGTTCACTATGCTTTCTTGTTCCTAAACCAGATTAAACTTTCCGTATGTGCACTGATTAAAGGAAGGTGAACAGAGTGACAAAAACATATTCATTCCCATTACCAAGAATTGACAATTGTATTGATAAAATTGGGAATGCCAAGTATGTCACCAAAATTTGACCTTCTGAAAGTATTTTGGCAGATTCCACTATGGAAAGAGCAAAGGAAAACTTAACATTGTGACTCCAAATGGACTCTACCAATATAAAGAAAGTCCAATTCAACGTCTCATAAAAATGATCATCTCTGGTCTAGAATATTGTGATATCATCATCTACAACAACACCTGGAGAGAACATCTAGCAAAAATTAGAATTTTTTTTGACAGACTCACTAATGTATGTTTGACAATTAATTTGTCTAAAAGTGAGTTCTGCTTTGCTAATGTGCCTTTCCTAGGATATTTTGTGGGACATGGACAAGTTAAAAGGTTGAGGCTATTTCTTGATAATATAATTGCAGACGTTTTTCCTGTGTATAACAATTCATTATATTGTGTAATTTATAACCTTAGATGTAAATTGGTTTGTGATAAAAAGAAAGTTTTATCACATAAATCTTTCTTTTTATTTTATGGGGGAAGGTTTAACGGCTATTGGATTTAATTAATTTATTTTTTATTGTTAAATTCAAATTTGTCATTTAGGGTTTAATATTTATTCATTAATTGGGAGATTTTTTTTCTAGAAAATTCAGGTTGACCTAGATTCTAGTTGTAAACAGGCTGACCTTGGTTTCGTTACCTCTTTATCTGACCCTGCTTTAGACATTGTCAACAAGTATCTAAAACTATTGGTTAATTTCAAGGACAGCTTTTTATTTTTAGTAATTAGTGGCTGATTTTTCTTCTGGTTCATTCTTTCAGTACATGACTTTGAGAAGGTAGCTTCTTTCTATGACCTTCCAGAATCACATGATTCCTTTTTGTTTACGAGGGAATTACATATATATAGCTGTGTTTTGGAAGCTAACAGTAGTAGCTGTTTGGGCTTTATTATTATTAAGTTGTGTATTTCATGTTCGAGTGTTATCTTGTTCTGGACTTTATGTCAATTCATTGAAGAAAGAGGATTTATTATCTATTTGGAGGAGATAACATGTGCTCATAATTCATGTGGATGATAAATTAAACAAGAACTGCATCACGTGACATTGTCAGCCATTTTTGATTACATCGTCAAGATTCGAATCTGGAACTATTAGAACATTTATTTATCAGGACTCTTGCAATTCCATTAGTGGATTATTTTTGTGAATTCTATATTGGATTAATGTTGGATTTGATTCTCTAAAACTGTAAGTTTATTTATTTTATGAAAATAATTGTACTAAATAAATCATTGTTAAAGTTATACAAGCTTGTTAGTTTTCACTCTTTCTGTGTTGCTGCTTATTCGAGCATAAGCATGTAACAATATATATATATATATATATATATATATATATATATATATATATATATATATATATATATATATATATATATATATATATATATATATATAGTCCAGCTGGATCTGTTATAAGAGTTAAAAATATGGCACCATTGGAGAAAACGAAGTTCTGACAATGGGCCATTTGACTTTTCTTCCGCCGTAATTGATAATTTGTAAAATCCTTATATTTATAATAGCAGCTTCGTTTACGTTGTGCCAGGACGATCGTATTAGTATAGACATTTCCTGTAGACAGTGCTTACGTAGTTATCTGCTCCTAGCCAATAGGTGTCAGCAATAGTGGATGACATTAAGGTGCTGACGAAGTCTGGTTACCGAACATGCACTCGTTGTATTTGTGACTAGTTATGATAACATGTCTGTTAACCTTACAGATTTATTTCAAATTACTTAACAATTCAACTCATGTAACTGACACAGTACGATCCGATATTCATTTAAAAGCATAGTCGTTATGCACAATTTGATCTATTGTATGCATTACTCAGTCGTCTATTTAGAGAACGCCTCTCTTGAGATTCCTAAATTGTAATAGCTTAGTGCTATATACAGTTTCACGTTTGCTGTATGTATCTCGAAGGAATAAATTAATCTAAATATGTATGGTGTATTACTTTTAATAGATATCTAGAAACAAATAACATGAACACATAACAAAATGTGATGTATAAATCAATCAAATTTAACATTGTCTTTATTACATGTGTTTATTGGATTTCTCTACATATAATATCGGCACTATAACAACTTTATTTTTATCTGCTTCATCCGTTTTTATTTTTGATTATTTTCTGAGTGATCATAATTAAACAAATGTAATTATACCCGCTCAATATTCTAATTGATTGCATGACAGAATGCAGTAGTTTTTATAATAATTCAGCAATCTATAATTTTGATTTGCTCCTTAGAGAATTTGTTTTACAGAAATGGGTGATGTTGAAAAGAATTTTTATATTGGCAGCATGGTTTGTTTCTTTAAGTACTGCGTAAGCAAGGTTACCGAATATGCATGATAGAAGCAAATATCTTGTCTCGTGTTATCAAATTATATTCTAATCAGGAAGTGGTGCTTTTGGACATGAAGTTAGCAGGTAACAAGTTTATTGTACGAGTACTAGATTTAGTAGGACCAATATATAATGGTCATAATTCGTTACGTGAGAAGACTTCAACAATTACATAAGTCATAACGTGACTTCTTAACATTCTTTTTTTATAACTAAAATATAAACATTTGTGATAATGTTATCTCTGACTTTTCATCCTACAACTGTTTCATACCTGTAAAAATCAGAATTGTGAGTTTTGGTCCTTTGACCTTCAATTTTACTTGTGGGTATCTAAGTCATAGGAATGAGATGCTATTAAGGCGATAATTTAATTAGGTTGGGGAGGGGTGGGAGGGCATTTTTAAATACTTGAAAGTGTTCTCTTGTCCGGCCTGATATTTGTAATATATGATGCATGTGTCAAAACTATTCGGCATTTCGCATTCTCAGATATAATGTTTCATCATTTTGTTTGATATTTTTTTTATATCTAAAATTAGCTTTTATAGTTTTTTCAGTGATTTTAGTGTTTGTTCAAGCAAAATTGACCATGTCTGAACTGTGATGACCGATCTCGATCTGGTCCACTACAATGTGAGTAACTGGGAAGAAGACTTAATCTGCATTGCCCAGAGATTACGGTTATTAACTTTCTTATAATCTTGTTAATCGTTTGTAATTTTTATTTACTTTTATCTTTTTCACTTAAAATATCACTTATCTGCACACAAACGCTTTTCTGTTGACACGACGTCTTGATATAATCTCTGATATTCATAATCATCACCTAGGAAATAATCATCTCCGAGGTAATGCACAAGTGAATCAGTACCTTATTAGCGGATGGTCATGTGATACGAATATGGCCGCGCCCATGGGAAAAAAATAGAAAGGTATATAATAGTCTGGTTCTTTTGACCGTTATATTCTTTTGATGTGTACGAGAGCACGTTTATTAAGATGGTAAGAACACGGGAGTTCCAAATAAACAAATCATACTCTGGGTGTGAGGACGGGAGTTATACGATCTCACAAAAAATGTTATGGTGTTTGGTTATCACTACCTAGATAAAGTTGTGGGGGTGAGTAAGGTGTTTGATTTCGGTTTTTAATCTAATTGTCCAGCTATATGATGTCTACAGTGTCGTCTAAAAATATGGCATTAATGCCGCAGATATTGAGCAGTATGTCCAACATATTCACATTATCCTGACACTAAGGCGACCACTTCTAAATGCAATTAGCCTTTCTGTTTTACCGATTTAATAAATGTATCGTAAATGCTACCAGCATGTCAGCATAATCTGGCTATTTCCGGACCTTACCAAATCAGCGTTTGTGATAGGTCTCCAATCTTTTGGGTCATCAACCGTAACTTGGTTGTAGTCTGTGCTTCTTCCTACTGTGTAGTACAGGTATTTGCTATTGTACCCCTTTCCAGACAAGCTCTTTCTGTGCAGCATAATCTCCCAGTGATCCAGCTCTCAAAATCTTCCAGACATACGTCACATGAACAATTTATCGAGAAATTCATGTCATTTTCGGAGGTAAATTCCTGGCTTCCTATATAGACTTATACTGACCAATATTGCGAGGGAGATTACGCAAAACCTCGTATTTCGTCTGGAAACACACATCCATAGTTTTGTGTAACCATTCGGGATTAACTTTCTCTAACCGCCAAACTTTAACCACTCGCATCGAATGCTGATTAACTCTTTCTAGTTTGACTTTATTGATATCTATTCCTGGGCAAATTAATTTAATAACAACTATTTCTAATGGCCAAATTAATTTAATGACATCTATTTCTAATGGCCAAAGATTATAATCTTCGTGTACATGACTTTACATTCACATATTTGTCAGATCGTCATCCTAGCAGGTCCTAATTTAAATTCAATCGTGCGCCTACCCAAAGAAAACAAAAAAGAAACAACAGAGCATATACATCCATTGCATGCAACACATGAAACTTAATGGCTACATGTCGCGCTGGCTACGAATAAGTGTACTGCCACAAAACAGGCTTTTCTCTCTATTAAATTATTTATACTGATTATGAATCAGATTAAAATATGGTGTATTCGTATTTTACAGTATATATAGTATATTCGAATAATATACTATCTATTGTATGAAAATCTGCGTGAAATGTATGAGCAGTGCAAATCGTGCAGAAATGGTGAATATGAAAAATCTTTCTTTTCAAAGATGATAAGTGAAAGTGAAATTTTAATAACGTGTTAAGGACTAAACGAAACCTAGATTAAGGACTTGTTTTTGTTCAAAGAGAAACTCCAGCCATTTCCTGTGAATAAGTATTTTGATTGAAGTTTATATTATAGCGACTAAATCGATTCTTTTTCTTCTCTAAAAGTATCCTTTTATAGAAACAATTA